>JBBCBC010000021.1:23447974-23744589 GCA_037126765.1 Stenogyne calaminthoides
GTAATGCTCATTGTAAAGAGGCAATTTTAGAGATTTAGCAACTAAATATTAATAACATAATCTGGCTTGGCGCCCCGGCGTAGTCTTATTCAAAAAGCGGATGGATAATCAAACTTACGTGTTGTTCCTCATTTGTTAGTTAGTATATCGTTTGATAGTCTAAACCCGTTAATTGGAGGACCTCAAACATTGGCGTAGTGCGTAGGAACACTTCATTAAAATTACCAGTTGTTAGAAAACTGACCCTTGAAACAATGGCGATCAGCTGAGGCAACACCACGGAAACAAAAGCGATACCCATGATGGTGTCGAGGGGCATCACCTAAGCTCACACGATCCCAACTTTCTTTCTTGGGAGACCCTCGTGGTGGAATCTTGTCCAACGCCCGGAGCTTGCTAAGGCCGTGAAGGCCGTCCTCATATAGCGCCTCGCGTTAGGGGCGAAGGAGAAACAACCACCGACTAAGAAAGGCGACACCGTCGGAACCTCGAAAAATTTGTCATTAGAAGGGGCGATCCACGGGCCAACTAAAGTCACGATCGAAAGCGTGCCATCATTCGATCCGCCGACTCGTGGAAAAACCAGCGGGCGGATAATGTGTTCAATGCGTCTCGGTTGGCGCCCGAAAGCTCGATGGCCGCCGAGGGATGAGGCCGGTCTCAACCTCATCCTCGGCTTAACAACCGGGTCGAGCGAGGAGGCTGGCCTTAGCCTGAATATGCATCATGATGAGCTCCCCGAGAGGCTCGACAATCCGCAGGCGAACCGGGCGACCTTCCCCAACCGGGACGGCGGGATGTGAAGATAGATCGCGGCTGCCTAAACCGTTCAATGACTTTTAGAGCGGCGAAACTTCAAGGCGGACCCGATGGGATTAGATCATGATCTCACGGTTCCCGAATCACCACTCGGCACGAGGTCACTTTGGCCTACCCGAAGAAAAGATCAGCGTGGCGACCTTGGATCGTTACAATGGCAACTCAGATCCTAAGTCCATATGAAATGCGCTTCTACCACGGCCTCCGTAGAGGCGCCTCCGATGCTACCGGTCTTGAAGCTCTTCCGTTGACTTTGGCGACCGGGCTCATCAATGGTTTGCCTGCTGCCACCCTTCTTAGTGGATACCTTGAACAGCTCGCCAAACTCTTCTTGACTCACTTCACGGCCTGCCCCTCGGCCAGGCAACTAAACAACGATTAATGAATATCGACAAGGAGAATCCAAGAATCAGGCCCGATCCTTACCTCGAAAATGGTGGAAACAAACTCATCCTCGAAGGAGACCACTATGGGAGATGAAGCGAGGTGCTCGAGGCCATTTTAAGTCTCAAAAAAGGAGTACCAAGTTGTGGCGCCGCATGACACCGAATACGGGAACCCCATTATACCTCTGACTTAGAAAGCGGCGGCGTCGATCCATATGTAAACTATTAAGTTGGGGCTCTCCCGGATGACCAAAGTCGCCGGACTCGAGGAGTTCCCAAAAGCGAGGGGACATTACAAGGCCCCCGGTAGCTAAAAGCTTGGATTTGAAATGCGTCTGGTGAAATTGATGGAAATTACCTAGGCATGACACAAGAAATGTGTAGCACCGATCGAGATCGAGAACTACTCCCTCTTGCCCGACAAAAGGAAAAACAAGTGAACCCAACAAGTTTTATAAATTCCATGAGCAGTAGAGCCCCTTACACGGCAGTGCAAGGACTGCTCCCCCTGACTCTGGAGAGTATATGAGGATGGTCTGGGGCGAGTTTATCAAAGCGACCTCAAAAACACCGAGGCGCGTGTTCGGAGATGTGCATGAATCCGAATCCCGGAAATGGGAATCGGTAGTGGGCGGGAGGAAAGACCTATCCGCCCATGCAGGGATGTTGGGGTGTTGTGATACCACCCTCTCCCATTTAGGACCGTCGGGAGACTCTCCGTTCTTTGGCCCATCTGGCGTCGAATGAAGGCGAAGCAAGGAAATGGAAAATGCTAGAAAAGATGATGATACCGGTTTTTTCCGCGGTTGAGGAGGAGGCCATACGATCGAGTTGATTGAAAAGGACAAAAGCTGGGATTGTCTACCCTGACGTCGACCCCCTAGTGATCCAAAAGCGAACATCATGGGAACCACGTGTGTGCCAACTTCTCGTAGGCGAGGGTGCTTTACGCAATATCCTTTTCAAAAAGACCCTCGATCAGCTCCGGAGACTTCACGGCAGCATCACGATCCTCCATGTGACCACTCTACGTGAAAGGCCGGGAGATGAGACCGTGAAACCATGAACCTGAAATCCATTGGTGGCAGTGTGAGCTGGTTCCACTAAATAGTGAGGTTAGAAATTTACTAGATTCTTCCGTTTCTTAGTTATTTGACCTCCCACTCTTGCTCTTGGGGTTCGCCCAGGAGGCCCGTTCTGGCCTTGATGGTCATTGCGTCCTGTTAATCTTTTATTTACGTGTAAGTTCCCCAAGAAGTGGGTTCGGTCGGCATACCGTTAAAAGGTGACGGTCGATCTGAGGATTATTTGATTTACTCTTACGTCTTTTTTAAATACCGCGTTAATATCATGTGACAAATACTTGTAATGGATCGGCGGTCTGAAAATATTAACCAATGAGAAGACAAGTAAAAGAGGAACCCACTCGACCTCGATTCAGGTGGGACCGAGCGGAGGAATTCCTACTTGAGGCGGAATGTCGGCGACCCCCGACATGGCGCCCCAGTCATTTCTGAGGGAAGATCTCAGAAAAAATCGAGGTAGATCCGGGCCCTTGGGACTGAGGGTCATCATGGGCTCCAAAAATGCGAGACGATCTGAAGGGGAAGTCATTAACTTTATCAAGAAAAACTTGGACATCTTCGCTGGTCACACAAATATGGCGACATCGACCATAAAGATTCGCGTGCCATCGGTTGCTCAACGACCGGACCAAAAAAACCGTTAGCTCAAAAAAAAGAAGGAAGTTCGGCCCGATATCTCATTTCACGAAGAAGTTAAAAAATTGCTGAACAACGACATAATAATACAGGCCGATCAACCCCACGATTGGGTGGCGGCGTCTAGTAAAAAAAATCAAATGGAACATAGGCGACTCTGTTGGGATTATCTTGAAAAAGTATGCTTTTTACTTTTGTATAATCGAAAGTAATTTTCGGAACTTATTTCTTGAAATAAATTGTTTATCATGATGCTTTAAATATGATTGAATGTTACATATATTTCTTGCATAATTGTTCAATAATTAAATGCGTGTTACATTGTAGTTAATTTAGTGATACCATATCACGAAGATTAAATTAACGATCCATTGTAACTAAAAATCGCCATTCAGCGACCTAGATGGAAATGAACAAACCATCACGAAAGGTTAAGGTGTAAGCCTCAGATTGGTTTGTTTTGACCAAGAGATTACACTAGTGCATGGTGATGCCTTTGAATAGGACCCTCTGAGGAGGATATATTCTTGAGAACCTAAACAAGGAAGAATTAGACCTCGGTGGTTAGTTATTTCTTAATCTTCGTTCCTTAAATAGGATCCGTGGGATTGGTAACTATTGCTTTGACTTATCATGGTAGCGAATCAATGAGATTCAATACTTTTTATCTTGGGCAATATTATTAATCACGTGTGATTCTTCTAAGATTTAATCCCCGAAGAATGCGTGTGCAAATGCGCTTGTTTGATTTGCCCTTTGGGAGGTTCATAAGCTTTATCATACCAAATCTTGCAAGTGGAATTAGTTTTAAAATATGGATAATAATGTTGAACGTTCCTTGACCAAGGATAAAAGATATTAATTAATGGAAAGCTATTTCGGTGGCTTGAATTAATTAATGGGCTAGATAATCTTAAACCGGGGAAATAATGACCGGGGCCATTTTGGTATAATATGGGTTAAGATGGATAGTCTTGATATTAATTATGTAGTGGGATTAATTAATATTTATGGGCTTGAATAATATTGTGGCTCAATATTGAATATTCAAGGTCCCGTTAGAAGGTCGATCTTAATTCTCCTAAAAGGCCCTGGTAGCCCAACATATAGTCGAATAAGCGAAAAAATGTGATTAAAATAAAATAAATATTGTTGTAATTTTTCCTAATATTTCAAAAATTATGGATAAAGTTGGGAGAAAGATTTTCTTTGAATTTTGTTTATGGAATGAAGATATGTATTTTTGGAATACAAGATTATCTCATTAAATTCAAGAAATCTCCCTTGGTTATTCATAGTGATATTTTGAAAATTTTGAAATATAATGGGCAAGAAAGATTTTCTTGATTTTTCTTGAAAAGATATTATGGAAGATATGTATTTCTTGAAATCTGAGAATATCTCATAAATTCAAGAAGATCGAAATCTTGGAATCTTGCACATAAATTTCGAAAATTCCATAATAATAGAAGGTGGGATTTTTTGTGGAATATTATAATTATGGGAAAAAAGAATATAGGAGATATATTCAAGATTTCTTGAAGATCAAAAAGGTTTTCCCATTATTTTATCACTAAATTTTCGTCCCCTCTCCTCTAAATAGGGGATGAATGGTTCATTCGATGACACAAAATTGGTTTTTGGGAAAAATATCGGCGTCGATAAAATATCAAATATTTTTATAGCGTCAATGATTGTATTTTTTTTGAAAAAGCGACAATTGTGAGTAGTGTGTACAATTCCATGTCTTTGGAAAAATTAGTAAATCCACAAAGGTGGTGCAACATATTTTATTTTCCTTTTTGTTAAATCGTTCATAAGAATCCTTCCACGGATAGTAGAGCGAGGACTAAGGAATACTTGGGAAGTCTTTTCGGTTAGTCTGTCGGTCATACCGTTGCCATCCCAAGAGATGCGTTCAAAATAAACTTCGTAAATTTCATCGTCGTAGGTTTCGTGAATTATTATATGCATGATATGTTGTTGGATTATTATTTGAATTAATATAGGATTAATTCATGCTAGTAATAATTAAAAATTAAATTTGTATTTAAATATTCACCACGAATAGATCGTATGTAATTTATTCCCCAACAAGCTGGTATCGAGCCACGGTTTTGACTCTGAATTATTAAATTATGGTTTAATTAGTTGACATTAAATTTGAAATTGGATAGTAGAATTGCTGAGATCTTTTTTGCGGTATCAATTGTCATAGTTTTTTAATGTGTTTATTTATGCATGCATATAAATTGTGGTTTTTTAATTAGATTAGATTCGGTTGTTTTGCCTCGTGAAAAAATCCACGAGTAGACTAGGATTTGTTTGATTTGATCGATGTAATAGACTAGTCTTGATCAAAATTTTATTTACGTTTTGTAAATAAATTGTAACGGATCGAAAATGAAGAGGCGAAAAATTAAGACAAAATCGAGCCGGACGTGAAGCGTAGCAGCTCGCGTTAGCATCTGCAAACATGAAGCGAACTGGCGGCGGCGTATGAATAGGGCGAACCCCGAGCAGGTAGGCGCTAAGCGCCGCGTATGCCGTCTTGGCGTGTCGAATAGAAGGGCCAGGGCGACGCGTGCAGGCCAGCAGCAGCGGCCTTGTAGGAATCTCTCGGCCAGCCCATCTCCTGCCCGGCAGTCTTAGCGAGCATGTCGAATTTTGGCCGAACCCGCAACCCTTGGAGGCGGTCTTAAAACTCTAGCGGCTTCTCTAAATAATGGCCGGGATCTTGAGCATCCATCCATTGCAGCCCAGCGTGGCGTTTGAGCGGAGTTCTTTTTGAGATGATCAGTGGGAGAAATTCGAGGCGTGTTTCTTCAAGATCAAGCAAAAAAAAATCAAACCATGACAATTGGATAATTTGTGCCCAATATGTTTATTTTTTACATTTTTTGCTTGATTTATTTGTCTTTATCTTGTGCTTTATTTAATTTGTTTAAATGTGTTTTTGCATGAGAGTTGCCAAATGGAAAAATCTCACCTTCAAAATTACTAAGTATGTTTAAATAATTAATTGACAATTTTATTAGGATAATAAAATTGAATTAATTTTAACCTCCATGATTTATTTATTTGTGAATTCTTTTGGAGAAATTCCCCCACGGAACGGTCAAAAAGATAGCTTTCACATGAATGAATTCCAAATGGATGATTGTGGTTTTTATTACTAGTGGCGGCGATGACCCCCCCAGCGAGGCTCGTTTAAAAGCGAAATAATAATCCTGTATTTAATCATGGTTATTACTTAGGTATAAAATTGATATGCATATACTTCTCCAAAGTCCTGTCGATTTTATATTGGTCAAGAAAGAACCAACTAATCTGGATATTAAAGGTTTATGGCTGTTCTTGTTTGTAACACTTGAATGTGTTTAAATAATGACCCACCAGCGTGGCTTATTTAAAAAGCTTGTTTTTGAGATGTTGGTGATCATGTTCATATTTTTTTGAGATTTTAATATGAAGCATGTGATCGAACCTTGTGATATATTTGTGCTTATGCATGTTATTATTTATTTGATTCGACATGTAGATTCTTACCCCAATCCTTTGTTATTATACTTAAAATCGTCTGATATGTATGATATATATTGAAAGCGAAAATTATAATTGTCCTAAGCGCACAAAAGCACAAGTGGATTTTTGACACACCAAAAAATCGGATGAGCCAATGACCAGTCAAAACATGTGGGACTCATCAAATCACCTTGCGAGAAATGTAAATGTATTTAAAAAATGGTGGAGGGAAGCAAACAAACCCGTAAGGGATTCGTCCTCAAAATAGATGTACCATCCCCGAACAAACTTGAAATTCTGAGTGCGATTATGATCACGGAGACTCGGATAATTTGATACTTCAATCTCTGCCCAAAAAGTTTTTTTGAGCATTTTTGCCTCGCTAACTAATTTGTTTGCAAGCTTTTGGTCTCGGCGAAATGTTGATAAGGCACCCAAACTCAAGTTTGACGGACAAGTGGTCCGTCTTCATCTTCTAGGCTAAGGGAGGCAAGATAAAGAGGGACCAAAGGCCATAAGCAATAAAAAACTCAAGCTGTTGCCAAGAGCGTGGTAAGATGAGGAATGCTTGTTGTGTCGAGGAAAATCAAAGGAAGTCTTAAACTGCGGTGAGAAAGGACAATGGAGGTTTTGCTGTTCCACCCCCAAGGGCCGGAAAGAAAGGTAATTCTCACCACTAGTTGTTGAAACTTGTTTAGCGGCTTATACTTCTCATTAAGTGGGTGGTTGATCACGAGATCCACTAATCATGTTGGCTTCACGGGTTCTAAATGATCCGTTCAGTGGGGTGAGATCCTCATCCTTTGGGTGGCGTTCTTAAGTAGAAGATTGCAATGCTACGTCGGAATATTGCAATGCTTTGATAGTAACTTATTGCAATACTATCTCAAGTGGCGGACATTGCAATGCTACATGATGGGATGGGAAATGCACCTATCTTTTGAAGATAAAGTTTTTTTTTTTTTTTTTTTTTTTTTTTTTTGAGATTATCTTTATGTTCCCGGTTTTAGAAAAGAATTCACTTTTCGGTTTCTAAAATTCGATTAAAGGACACTAAGTTTCTTCTAATAAGAATGACATCATTTTTGAAATGATGAGTGTATCTCCTATGCAGGGACATTGATGGAAAATCTCTATCTGATTAGCTTTATGCACACCACTCATGAAATGAATCTATAACACATCAACTATTTTTAAACAAAAGAAAATGTGAGCGAAATACTTCTTTGGCATCTAAAATTGGGTCATATAAATCGAAAAGGATCCAAAGGTTGGTGAAAGATGGTTCAACTGGAGGCGTCTCCAAGTTGAACAAATCGACTGCGAATCATGTTTGGAGGTAAAATGACCAAGAGGGCATTTGGAGCCAGGGAATAGGGCGAAAGAAGTGTTAGAGATCGTTCCTAGATATATGTGGTCAATGTCAACCAAAGCAAGAGGGAGGTTATGAGTAATTTTATTGATGATTACTCGAAGCGTTACATTTTCCTTATGAAGCATAAATATGAGACCTTTGAAAAATTCTAAGAATTTAAAAGCAATCATGGGGAAAAAAAGCGTGTATCAAGTCTCTGATCGTCGTGGGCGAATACCTCAGCGATGAGTTTTTGAACTACTTATCGATGAAGGGATTGTATCCCACTCATTGCACCGGAACCCCTCAATAAAAAGCGAATTGCGAGCGAAAAACATAATTCTTTTGGAAATGGTTAGATCAATGATGAGTTATGAGGATCTTCTGAATGGATTACGGGGTTATGCTTTGGAAACAGTTACTTACATTCTGAACTTGGTGCTATCCGTCGGTTCCCCAAAACTCCCAAAAAATTGTGGACCGGGCGCCAACCTAGTATGAGACACATGAGAATTTGGGGGTGTCAGGCCCTACGTGTTGGACAAGGAAAATGGAAAAATTGGATCCTCGATCGAGAATTAAAAATTTTTTGTAGGATACCCGAGGAACAAAAGGGTGTATGTTCTATAGTCCCGAAGATCAAAAATGGTCATCAGCACCCTTTAGATTTTGGAAGAAACTATATGAACGAAAACCACCCGTGAGATTACCTTAAATGAGCTTAGAGGGGCAAACCTCGGTGCCATTTATGCTAGATGATATACCAAATGATCTGCTTTCTGGCTGGACCTCGTCGTAGTGGGAGGGTTGTTAGGCAACCGAGAGAGATTCATGGGAATAGGAGGTCCTCGGACTTGATTCTCGACAAGACAAATCGGAGACCCGTGGACATATGGCGAGGAAACTCCAAGATAAGGATCTGATTCTTGGCAAACAATGATGAAAGCGAAATGGGTTCTATGTTTCATAATAGAGTGTGGGAGCTAGTCGAACCACTTAATGAGGTCAAAACCCATTGGATGCAATGGGTATATATAAGAGGAAAAAAGGACCCGGATGGGAAGGTTGAAACCTTTAAAAGCAAAGCCCAGTGGCGAAAGGTTATATTTTCGGAAAGAAGGGATCGATTATGAGGAAAAAATTTTTGCCAGTAGCCATGCTTAAGTCCATCAAGTATTCTCTTATCGATTCTTGTGCATTTCGACTTTGAAATGTGGCAAATGGATGTCAAGGCGTTTTTTCTTAGCGGATCTTGATGAAGAGATCTATTTGCAACAACCCGGGTTTCATTGAAGCAGGCGAAACATCTTGTTTGTAAGCTCAAGAGGTCCATTTCTACGGACTCAAGCGAGGCATCGAGCTTGGAACCAATGTTTTTGATCATGTTATAAAGTCTTATGGGTTTGATCAAAACAAGTTATGAAAGTTGTGTGTATAAAAAAGCGTGTCGGAGCGCATTGGTATTCTTAGTACTATCGTAGATGACATTTTTGATCATCGGGGATGATGTGAAGGTGTTATCGGATGTAAGGGCATGGCTTTTCAAAATAGTTTGATATGAAAGACTTAGGGAAAATCGGACACATCCTTGGGATCAAGATCACTTTCGAGATCGCGAAAAGGATGATCGAACTTATCGCAAGTTTCATACATGAACCTTTGTCTTGAAATGATTGACATCAAGATTCGAAAAGGATTAGTACCTTTGAGACTTGGAATCCATCTATCTAATAAAATGTTCCCAAAGACGCAAAAGGAGATAGATGACATGAAAGGCATTCCTTGTGCTTGGTTTGTCGGAAACCTTATGTATGCATTCTTTATGTCGAGACCGGATATACGCTTTCATAGGCATGGTATGAATATCAAAAGTAACCCGGGAAAAGAGCATTGGATGACGTTAAAAAACGATACGAAGTATCTGAAAAAGAACTTCGGGATAGAATGTTGATTTATCGATCGGAATACTCGATCCCCATCGATTTCTGGCGGACTCGGATTTCCAATCGATTTAAATTCTAGTAATTATCTGCCTCGATTAGTGTGTTTCCATTTGGGAAGTGTAGCCATCAAATGGGCCAGTGTGAAAGCAATGCATCAACTGTCAACCATGGAAATCGGGTAAAAATGTCTTGTGAAGCGTTGAAAGAACGATTGGCTCTGAATCTTCTTAGTGGACTTGGATGGTGTTACGAATTTGTCTAACAATATATGCTAAGAGGCGATTACAAATTCAAAGACCAAGAGTCCACCGAGTCAAACAAAGCACACTAAAGGAAAGACATCTTATCGAGAAATCGTTAAGAGAGGAGATATAGATGTGGCAAAGATAGCGTCTAGGACAACTGGCGAGATCCGTTCACAAAAGTCTGCCTCTGAATACATTCCGAGAGACATGTGGAAGGAATGGGTGTCAAGGCTATTGCCAATCTGCTTTGAGTATAAGTGGGAGAAATTATTAGGTTCATGTAGGTGACATTAGATGTCACGGACTAAGTGAACATGTTGTAGTATACTTAAAAAGCAGACTTTGAGTATAAGTGGGAAATTGTTGGGATTATCTTTGGAAAGTATGCTTTTTACTTTGTATATATCGAAGCTGAATTTTCGAACTTATTTTTTGAAATAAATTGTTTATCAACGATGCTTTAAATATTATTGAATGTTACATATATTTCTTTGCATAACTATTCAATAAGTAAATGCGTGTTACATTGTAGTTAATTTAGTGATACGGATCACGAAGATTAAATTAACGGTCCGCATAACTAAAAAGTCGCCATTCACCTACCTAGATGAAATGAACAACCCATCACGAAAGGTTGAAGTGTAAGGCTCGGATTGGTTTGTCTTGACCAAGAGATTACACTAGTGCATGGTGATGCCTTTGAATAGGACCCTCTGGGAGGATAAATTCTTGAGGCCCGAACAAGGAAGAATTAGACCTCGGTGGTTCGTTATTTCTTAATCTTCGTTTCTTAAATAGGATCATGTGGGATTGGTAACTATTGCTTTTGACTTATCATGGGTAGCGAATCAATGAGATTCAATACTTTTTATCTTAGGCAATATTATTGGTCACATGTGATTGCTAAAGATTTAATCGAAGAATGGTTATTGCAAATGCGGCTTGTTTGATTTGCCCTTGGGAGGTTCTAACCTTTATCATACCAAATCTTGCAAGTGGAATTAGTTTAAAGGTATGGATAATAATGTTGAACCGTTCCTTGACCAGGATAAAAGATATTAATTAATGGAAAGCTATTTGATGGCTTGAATTAATTAATGGGCTAATAATCTTAAACCACGGGAAATAATGGCCAGGAGCCATATTGGTATAATATGGGTTAAGATGGATAGTCTGATATTAATTATGTAGTGGGATTAATTAATATTTATGGGCTTGAATAATATTGTGGCTCAATATTAGATATTCAAGGTCCGTTAAAGGTTCAATCTTAATTCTCTAAAGGCCCCCTGGTAGCCCAACATATAGTCCAATAACTTAATAAGGTGATTAAAATAAAATAAATATTGTTGCTTAATTTTTCCTAATATTTGAAAATTATGGATAAAGTTGGGAGAAAGATTTTCTTTGAATTTTGTTATGGAATGAAGATATGTATTTTTGGAATACAAGATTATCTCATTAAATTCAAAGAAATCTCCCCACTTGGTTTATTCATAGTGATATTTTGAAAATTTTGAAATATAGTGGGCAAAAAAGATTTTCTTGATTTTCTTGAAAATATATTATGGAAGATATGTATTTCTTGAAATACAAGAATATCTCATAAATTCAAGAAGATCTAAATCTTGGAATCTTGCACATAAATTTCAAAAATTCCATAATAATAGATAAGGTTGGGATTTTTTGTGGAATATTATAATTATGGAAAAAAAAAGAATATAGGAGATATATTCAAGATTTCTTGGAGATCAAGAAAAGGTTTTCCCACATTATTTTATCACTAAATTTTTCGTCCCCTCTCCTCTATAAATAGGGGATGAATGGTTCATTCCCGTGACACCTAAAATTGGTTTTTAGGAAAAATATCGGCGTCGATAAAATATCAAATATTTTGTAACCCGACAAATTGTATTTTTTGAAAAAGCGACAATTAATGGTAGTGTACAATTCCATGTCTTTGGAAAAATTAGTAAATCCACAAAGGTGGTGCAACATATTTTATTTTCCTTTTGTTAAATCGTTCACAAGAATCCTTCCACGGGATAGTCGAGCGAGGGACTAAGGGAATACTTGGGAAGTCCTTTCGGTTAGTCTGTCAACCATACCGTTTGCCATCCCAAGAGATGCGTTCCGCGTAAACTCATAGAATTCGCATCTCGTAGGTTTTTACGTGAATTATTATATGCATGATATGTTGTTGGATTATTATTTGAATTAATATAGGATTAATTCATGCTAGTAATAATTAAAATTAAATTTGTATTTAAATATTCACGAATAGATCGTGCAACTTATTCCCCTGGACTCTTCATCGACTTCACGATCTCAATGGTTTTGCCCAAAAGATTTCTTTCCGATGCCACACATCGACCACGATAGACAACCGATTGGGCCCGCGAGATCTTGTCATTCATGGATGCCTTCGCGAGGTTATCACCGGATAACCATGAATGAATCGGATCGACAACCACCTTCTTCTTAACGAGAAAAGCCTATATTCTTTGGAAGAATACCGCCCGGCTAAAATTGCAGGGGCCCACGTGCGAAGACTAGTCAACCACATGTTCGCCGACCTCATTAGGAAGTCGGTGGAAGTCTCGTGGGCGATATAATGCGTCGAAGCACGAAGTCGAAAGATCATCTCCACTTTTTGCCCAAACCCCGACATCTTAAGGAAGTTCAACATGCGACTCAATCCCAAAAATGCAACTTGAGAGTCGGTTAGGAAAGTTCTTAGGACACTGGTCGACAAGAAGCGGGATAGAGGCAAATCGACCAAAGTAGAAGGCCATCTTGGACATGGGGCACCTCGAAACATAAAGGAAGTACAAAAAGGTCCCTGCGGATGCACGGCGTGACTGAGCAATTCATCTCGAGAATGATGACAAGCGCAAGCCAATGTTAGACACAATCGGAAGAAATCAAGGTTCGATGGAAGCACGAGTCGAGGAAGCCCTAGACAAAATCAAAGGCTTATCTATGAACATAAGCATCTGTCAAAAATCGGTACCGGGGAGAAGCTCTTCATACCTATGACCTCGAAGCGCTTTAAGTCACGATGCCATTAGGGAAGAAAAAGAACAAATTCCCCATCTACTTAGTTAATAAGCATTTGAGCCGAAATGGAACAACGGTACCCGTGTTAGAAAGATTAACGCATCTGGCGCTAGTGATGACGTAAGGAAAATTTGAGCCTTATTTCTTGACCACCAAATCGAGATTACAAATCCGTACCCCTAAGAAATGTGCTTCACCGACGACTATGGTGATTGCAAAAATAATCGGTGCGACAATGCGAGGGTAACATGTGCACCCGACCAGCCATCAAAGCCCGGGCACTAGCCGATTTCATCGTCGAGCTCACATTTTTCCTCCGGTCGGATCCTCGGCTGCCCACCCATAGGAAGCTATGCGTGGAAGGATCGGCAACCCCCATCATCGGGGGGCGGGATCATTTTAATAAGTCGAAGGTTTCTCATTCGAGAATGCCATTACCTTCAATTTCCGGCCAACAAACAATGAGGTGAATCACGAGGCACTTATCGGTGACTGGAAATGTCCTGACCATGGGCATCGAAGGCTACAGTGCTGCAGGCTCTCGACTTGTAGCTTGTCGGTGGCGAGGGGGTATCTGGTAGCGGGCGATAGAATGGCGACCTACCAAGAGGTAGTCAAGTAATTATGTCAAAATTTGACCCGGATCCGTGGAAACTGATTCAAGGGACCAAAAAATTCTCGAGCCGATGCCTTGGCTCGACTAGCTAAAATATTGGAGGGACCAGCGAGGATGAAGGATGTCGCCATCCGCGACACTCTGACCATCCATGACGGCCCTTGTGAATCATGACCTTAGAAACTCCCTTTTTTAATTTGGATGACGCAATCATGGAATACCCAACAAGCGACATCTTCACCGCCAGACGGGGGTCCAAGCAGGCAACCTTCTGACTACAAAGTGGAGCGATACACAATAATGTCAATGAGCTGCCTGGCGGGGTTTGGTACCCCCTTTCGGATGTATCACGCCCGAACAAAATGAGTCATCCTACGAGAAATACACAGGGAACATCACGAAAACCACCGGGGGAGACGGTCTTTGCTCACAAAGCTATAAGGCAAGGATATTTTGGCGACACTATGGGCGATGCAATAAATCTTCACAAAAATGCCACAAATGTCAAATTTACACTTGGTTAGAAATTAAGCCCAGGAAGAACTCACAAACATTCTCGGCCCTTGGCCCTTTGGAAAGTGGGGATAGACGTCCATCGGACCCTCCCAACAGCCCAGGCTCGATCGAAATCGCCTTAATGGCGGTGGATTACTTCACAAAATGAATTTGAAATGAAGCTCTGGCAACCATGGACCAATCATGTCGCCAATTCATATGGCGAAACATCATGCGAGTTCGGACTACCTCAAAGCCATAATTTACGACAAGCGGAAAGCAATTAGATGGCCTCAAGATCGACACTTTCTTCAAGAAATGGAATATCCGAAGCTCTCCTCAACCCCATACCACCCCAGATCAAGCGGTCAAGTCGAAGATGCGTGAACAAAATTATTAACCGCTTTCAGCGCCAAGATTGAGGAGGGGAGGAAATGGGCAGTGAGCTTCCGGATGTTTTTGTGGTGGTATAGGGCGACTGCGGCTCAACGGGAGAAAGCGCCATACTCAATGGCCTTGGAACGGCGATCATACCCTCGAAATTGACTTCCCCGGCCTCCGCCTGAAGCCGGTCGGCGTTTGAACACAATACTTGAGGCCTCAACCGGGAACTTGGATGCGCGAGGAGAAAGCCTAGATGCCACGACATGAAGTGAGAGGCTTAAGCGACATCGGAAAAATATTATAACTCCAAAATGCTGACCGGCAATTTAAAGGGCGACTTGGTCTTAAAAAAATTCTAAAGCGAATCGAAGGAGTTTTTGCCCCAAATTGGGAGGCCCTTTTAAAGTCTGAGGATCCTATCAGCCCGGGGGCATACTAGCTCGAGCGACGACACAAGGCATCGAGCCCAATACCTATGGAGCAGAGACCCACTTGAAGAAGTATTATCGGTGGGTCCACACCGCATAATCAATTTTCACCAATAAATATCAATGACATTTTTATTCCATCCATGATTCTTGTGTAAAAAACCAAAGGGACGGTGTATAAAAAACACGAGCTACCCGAGTTATGACTTCGACATACTTGAAGGGAAGATCGCCACCTCATGAGGCGACCTTCCCGACTTTGTAAAACGACTAAAAGCGTTGTCGAAATAAAAGTCGCGTCAAAAGTAAGATGACAAGGACTAATAAGCAAATAAAAAATGCATAAAATCGAATTGACACATTAGAAGGAAAAGGAAAGGTTTCATTAATATAAAAGAACCGGGGCAGAGTGCAATATTGACCGGTCGTTACAAAGGAAGCGCCAAAAAATTAAAAGAGATACATCAAAACACCACCCTCCGGTTCCCTTAGCGATGTCATCAAAGCCGCCCTTCCCTCACCCGCTGCGACCGCCGATGAAAGCAGTCAAGGGCAGCGCGCCCCTCACGTCGAGGCGGGGCGCTTTAATCCGCTCTGGGTTGGGGAAGATGGACAGGTCAACACCCATGTCCTCCAAGTCCTTAATCTCGGAAGGGCGGTGGGGGCGGGGAGGGTTATCCTGGCGTCTTTCGGCGGTGAGCAACCAAAGTGAGTCGCCCGATCGGGTTAGCCCTTTTGGAAGACTCGGATGGCACAGCGTGAAACCATCACATCCTTAAGTTTGCGTTCGGCTCCTCGATTCTTTTGAAGCCGATCTTCCCTTAACGTAATACCTGCGGCCTCGGCCGACTCCCTCTCTAGCCGCGTCATGCTGGCCTTCTCTGTCGCCAAGTGGCCCTCGACCTTGGCTAAGCGACCTTCTCTGATCAAAATCGCGAGGAGACTCACTCATTATTTGAATTCTCTGAAACCTTGCAGGTTTGGTGGCGGTGAAAGCGACTTGGCCTGATCCCGACCGAGACTGCGCCTTCCTCAGCTCTTGTAGCTCCGCCTACAGTTGCCCGCAAGTCTTCTCCAGATAAAGAACAACTTTTTGGGATTGGGCGGGGCGAGTATAAGTGCAAAAACGTCTTGGCGGCGGACAGCTTATCGTGGTCGACCTCGTCCACCCACCGAAAAGATTCTCGAATTTGCCCGTCCCGGAGGTAGGCGGGCCGGCCCTCCGGGGAAACTGCCGGGGACAAGCGTTGCCCGACCTTAGGAAGATCAATGCCTCGGTGCATATCGTGTGGAGTAGCTCAAGCTCTGGACAGAAAGTTAGCAATATATCTATCACGGAGAAATAGGGAAGCGATGAAAGTGACTTCGCTCTTCAAGGCGGTCGGCGTCGGCTATCAAAGTCTCTCATCCTCGGAGTGGCGGACTTAGAGGCAGCGGGGGCCGATTGTGGCTTGAGGCGAAATCGATCTCGGGTTGTCTTGCCGTGGCCGGCCTCCTCCTCGCCTCTTCCGGCCCGGAGGCTCGGAGGTGGGCGGAACCATCCCCTTTGATTTTCTTTTGCCTTTGTCTTGGCCGGAATGGAGTGCCAAGCTTGGGAGGAGGGGCACTTGCACGACCTCAAACGTGCTTTGGTTGCCCTAAGATCGACTTCTTCTGATGGCCATTACCCAAGCGGATGGTTGGCTGATGGGTCGGGATGTGGGAATTTGCACAAATAAAAGTGAATGGACTCGGATCAAGAGATCGCCGCAGTGCGGAGTAATGCCAGCAAAGACTTACAAGGGATATTGAGATGGCGTGGATATGTGTAAAAGCCGGCTTTGGTCGGTCGAGCTCGGTGTTGAGGAGCATTAACATCTCACCAACTCGGGGTTATCATAAAGCGGTATTGAAGGCCTCGAAAGTCCCAATCTGGTCGGCCATCACGAGGGCGAACAACTGCAAAAAAAAGAAATGAGAATTAGATTAATCTTGCGATGGAAGGCAAAAGATAAAGTTTACCATGTTCCACTCGGCGGTATAGTCCGTGGGAACCGGATGAATAGAATTACTCGGCGGGTTCGTGAATTCCCGAGCACCCCAACCACCACCATACGGTGCCATCCGTTGACTTTGTTACGGGATCCCGGCGAGCTCCGACCCTTGCCCGGAATCGCCTGACGTTATACCCACGGCTGCGCGATGGGGGTCATCACATAAGCGATCGGCGGGTTATTGAAGCCGATCCATCCTGCACGACCGGTATGGTCATGGTGGAGATGATGTAGCTCGACCATTTGGGGTGTCTGGGTGAGACTTTGGTTCGAAGCAGCTAATAGATGAGAGATGGCGGGTGGAAGGAAGCGGATCCCCCACCTCCATGGTGTGCTCGTTGACCGCAATCATCCGGGAGGCTGGTGATCCTTTCATCGAAGGCGCCCCCAGAAATGCACATCTCGGGGCACTTTTGTATAACTGCGAAGGCCCGCACATACCCGTCGGAAGGTTTGACCTATACTTTGTGAGATCGGGGCGCCATGAAGTCGACTTGGTGACTTCAATATCGAAGCTTAGGTTCGACATAGGGAACCTCGGTATGTGTGTAAGTAGTAGTCGAAGACCGCTGTAATCTCCATAATCCAGGGCAAAGGCGGGAAGGACCCATGGGCGTCCTCGCTCCAGCCTTGTTGAACGGAGAGGGCTAGTCAGCAAAGGAGGGAGATGGGGGATCTCCTCTAACTCCTGGAGAAATTGTTCATCCACGATGTCGCCCTTCCGAAGATCCTGTTGTGTGGGCGTTGAAGAGGGGACCCGACTTGAACCACCCGGCCGGGATCCCGACGCATGATATCATTGAAGATTGTCGATGGCCACATTGTACTCATCATAAGATGATGTGGCCATGGGGTGAGGAAGCCTTGATGGTGGGTGATCGGAAGCCGTATAATGAGAATCAAGAAAGGAAGGAGAAATGGGGTATTACACTTGCTTGAGTTTAAATTGGTGCACAAAAGATCGCGGGGGTTTCTTTTTGCGAGAAGACAGGGGGTAGAGCGATGAAAGGCGGACCCTAAAACCTTTCTCCCTTTTATAGGAAAAGGGGGGGGGCGAATTGATATAAAAATGAGTTCGAGGCCACCGGTGCAAAAATAGATATCGCGAAAAGTAGCGTGGTCAACATCGTTTCCATCCGATTGGCCCGACGTGCGGTGGATGGTGTCACCGATCCATCCCTTCATTATGGCGATGTCTATCACGGTTTGAGGCAATTGAGTCTGGGGTGATGGTTCGACTCCCCAAAATAGCGTCCGCTTTAGAGCACATTTCCCAAGTCAGACTTACCATAGGTTGAATGAGTGGTTGATTCAAATCGAGCCAGGGGCAAACCTTAGCGACCTCAACGAGGGCAATGTTTGTAATATGGGTTACACCGACTTGACTACGGCTTATCAATTTCATGGGCGGTTTGGCTACAAAGGATATCGTAAGTTTCACGGTATTAGAAGAGTCCGGGGAGGTCATGGCGGCTAAGTTTTGCCATTCCGATTGGTCCGGTGAAATTCGATGAAGAGATAAATAGGGGAAAAGATATAAGCGATTATGGGCACATATATCGCGGGGCATAAGCGGGCGCAACTAAATCGGATCACGGAAATCTCGGTGTTGGTCGGTCTGAAGCAATCTTTACGTGTATTGGGGGGAATGCGCGTGTTAGGTGTTTTTTAAAACTTTTTATTCTTGAGTTCGGCTTAGATTAGGTTGTCACGATGATTTGGTCTGAAAAGCACAAATCGCTCTGAGTCAAAAATCTCTTGAGGCAGTGATCTGGCTACTTTTTCGAAACCTCGAGATAATCCCAGCCAGGTCTGAGTTTGAGAGATCTGAGTTGCTTGGATCGGATAACTAACTTCTTGAACCCTCGGAAAGAGTAAGTTCGGTTTGGTAACTTCTCTGTTCTAAATTTCTTTCGGATGTATGAGAATGGTTGGCCCTTAGTTTATACTTTCGTTTTAAGTTTTTTCTTTGAAAACCTTCGGCTTTAATGGAATAGTGATTAGGGTGTGATTCAATTATATGCAACTTCGATTGGATTGATTCAAATGAAATGTCGATCGAAAATATACTTTTCGAGAATATATGCAGCGATTAAGCAAAGCAAAGCGAAGCAAAAACCTGACAATTTATAGTGGTTCGGAACTCCAAGCTCACTCGTCCGCTCTCTCTACGATCTCTTGAGAGAAATTCAATAATCACTTTCTTGAGCTTTTCGACTACCTCTGTGGTTTACTTACTCCTTCGTACACGAGTTTTACGACTACCTCTGTAGTTTACTTTTCGACCCGACCTTGAGCTTTAAATTACCTCTGTGGTTTACTTACTCAACTCACACAAGCTTTGGACTACAAGTAGGCTTACTAACTTCTTCTCTAGAGCTTTACATTTGCCTCGATTAAGGTTTACTCACTCTTTACAACTCGAATCTCACCAACAATCACACTCGAAACTACCTTCAAGGGTTTGGGGTTTCTTAGTTGGTTTCCAACTAAAATGAGATATCCTTTACAATAAAGAACAATCTGAAAGCTAGGATATCTCACTAAGCTTTAGATATATCTTATCAAGCTAGGCTTAGTTTAATGAGCTCTCTTCAATATAAAGCACTTGGGAAATTACGGGTTTTCTGAGTGCTTCAACTTTTCGATAATAAGTTTGAGCTCTTGAGTTGCTTACAAATTTCCGTAACCTTTCAATGTAGAAGGTCCGCAGTATTTATAGGCATACACCAAAATCGATCTTGAAAAACTATCCGTTGGAGATATAGCTCAGGAGTTTCCTCTTATGGTGTGTGGCCCGATATATTTAGGGTTTGACCTCCTAACACGTTTTAGCTGAGCAATAGCCTTTCATGTAATCTGTCTTCACTTTTTGCGATGCGGAACTTAGTACTTGACATCTTTTTGGCGACACATCCTTTATCGATGTCGGTATAATGCGATGTTGTCTTCCTCTTTTTTTGACTTTTGTCTCCGGTTAAAAGGTAAACAACTTCAGCAGCTCTTTGGTTACAATCTACGAGTGATATAACCTTAACAACACTTTGTCTTAGTTCCTTTTATGCGCATTTGAATGTCTTGGCAAATATCTATTTTTCTAAGGAATCGCGATCTTCTCGATTATTGCATCCTTGAGATAGATATGTTGATGCCTCTGAACATTCGGGTTTATCTTGAGCATTGATGCATTCTTGACTCTTGATGAATTCTTGTGCCTTGATATTCTTGATCTTGATTCTTGATCTTATATCTTACGTGTCTTGAGTCTTGGGTCTTGTACGAGTCTTGAGCGTCTTACGAGTCTTCTGGATGTCTTGGTGATATCTTTGAATCTTCATGCTGAGTCTTTAGTTCCTCGATTTCATCTTGAGTCTTGATATCTCGATTTCATCTTTGAGTCTTGATATCTCGATTTCTCACTTTGAGACTTGATTTCTTCGTTTCATCTTGAAACTTGAAACTTGATTTCATCACGAAACCGGTTCTTCGAAACTTCTTGAGTTCTTCAGAATCTTCAAATCCTAACCTGATCTATATCTGCTGATTATACATTTTGCGAGATAACATCACGAATACTTTCTGGCCCGAATCGACTCAACTATCAAGATTAATAAGACATGTCATCATACTCGGGGGTTTTTGGGATCTAATCAAAATCATATCTTTATTAAATTCATCTCCCAACAATTTTCCCCTTTTTGATGATGCCAAAATCTATCTTGTTACAAACATACTTAACCTATACTCAGGTTTCAGTTTATCTTATTACAAGATTGGTTTTATTTTCAACAATTTCCCCATAAATAATGAGTCTCTTAACAATTATTCTCCCAACAATTTCCATCTGAGAGAATCTCACTTTGTAATTTCTTGATAATGAATCTCTCAAAGGATTCATCACCAAATACTTAATTTCTCAATCTATTAATCTCGGAGACAATCATTGGGCATATCAAATTTAAAAGACATGTAAATAAGATAATGAGATATTATCTTTTGAGCATAAATGATAAGTTTTCATTGATGATAGGTAAGTATTTGTTACAAGTTCTGATGAATCTTATCAAACAAAATCAAAAAGACAAAAAAATATAAAAAAGATTACATGAATCTTACGAGTCTTCATCTTGAGTCTTCATTACATTCTTGATTCAACTCTTGATTCGGTTCTTGACTCTGCTCTTCCACCTCATCGGCTGAGGGACTTCTAGGTCGAACATTTAGTAATATCTCTTCTTTAGTGCATCTCTTTCTTTGATAATATCCGGATTGTTTCTGTCGGACCTGTCGAGTGGCGTCTTGAGATATTTCACGAAATGGCTTTCTCATTAACATCCATTCTCCGGCTGGGAGGAGGTACACATATGGACCGAGGCGGTTATCGCACCTTTCCTTCATCCGCTAGATTTATCCATCCTTGGAGATATTTTTGGATAGAAGGTCGAGGAATGTCGATGAAAGCCTCATTGGGATCGAGCTCTCCCTCTCCATTCTCTGAGCACATCATAGTAGAACGAAAGGTTCTCTTGATTTCTTCCCTTGTCGTTGAGATGGTGGCATCCATTTGTCAGCGTCGGGCCATTTCTATAACTTTTGTGTTCCCTCTCCTCTTGCTTGCGAACTTTTTGAACCCACTCCTTCTTTCTACTCTTCTTGGCCTTCTTTACGATCCTTTGGTACACGAAGCGAAGCGGCACTTCTTCTCTTGTTCAATGGAGTGTTTTTCGAGTTAACTTCTAGTGTTGAAGACTTTCTTTGGCTCGACTTGAATCTTGATTACCTAATATCAATTTCCTCGAGGCGGCTTAAAGCCTTCGCTCTTTTCCCTCGGGCTCCTCTATCACCACGGCCTTTCTCTTGATGGGCATTTCAGCACCAGCCTGGCTTGTCCCAATCCTTCCTCTACTACTCAGTTTCTCAATAACAACTTCCTGCATTGTTTCCTCTGAAACAACGAGTGTAGAAAAGCTTCTCCACCTCTTTGAACTTAAAACTTCTCGGTGGCTTCAATCTCCTTCATGGCTTGGCAAGTATCTTCTTTTCACATTTTTAACAACCTTGCCCTTGAGTATGTTCCAATAATTCCCTGAGATCAGCTCCAGGTCTTTCCCCCTTCTTGGAACCATACTCTGGCAGAAGCCTGGAGAGTGTTGTGTCCATGTGATATTGCTCTTTGCTGACACTCCGCACCTCCCCTGCCATCATCTTGCTCCTCATGGAGCGCCTAAAATGGTTCTTCGCCCTGAAGAATTCTTCGGACAAATGTGAAAATTGGTTTGAAGGCTTCCTTGAACATATCATCATCTTGGCCGCAGAGCATTGAGCTCATTTCCTCCAACAGCGTTCTTCACGACATCTCATTTTTCTCAACCAACTTTGCTTCCAGAATCGTATGCGCTCGATGCTTTTTGCTTGACTCTTCATTAAGCTTCGGCCTTGACCCCCCATCTTGTCTTCTAGCTTTGCTTCCATGGAATCGACTTTTACGTCATAGAGCTCACGAAGCGACATCGATTCTAAAGAAGTACTCAATCCTTCAAACTTACGAGATTGGTTGGCCAAAACTTCCTCCATCGAGCAATTTTGTTCGATGTTGGCTCAACCTTCTCCAATTTCTCCATCACGGGGTGAGATCAATCTCGGGGAGCATTCTTGTCTGCTGTGCCTCTGAGTAAATTTGTTCATCTTAGTCTCGTTCGAACACGAGCTTAGGTTTGAGCGAGGTTTCACCTGAGCTTGGGTGTCCACGAGCCTCGGTCTGCATATCGGACATTCTGATTTAAAAGGTAGGAACCCCATAAACTGGCATAATTATTAATTGTGCCAAAAGTTACTGAAAGGCTAACTTGATCGAGGATGTTAAACCACGACTTTGTCGGCATCGATTGAGTCTTTCTCCATGCGAGATTGACTCTCATCATCCCTTGTTGGTCCCCATCACGAGATTTGTCAATGGAGCTGGGGCACCCTTCAGCCGATTCTCGGACCACTTCCTCTTCCTGAGCTCATCAAAATGCGAGATTTTCATCCAGGAATTAGTTTTTACGAACCCCCGAGAATTCGATGAGAAAAAGTTGTCTCCTCGTTCCACCCATCTTCCCCTCGAATGAAGCAATATTAAGCATTTACGAAAAGTACGGTTGAGGATGTGAACCGTTGACCTCAATCTAAAGAAGATGTCTTGGAGGTCGGGGAATGAGCTTCGGCCTTCGAAGTAGCGATCCAAGAATGAACCGTTCCGATTGTAGCCGCCATTCGGTCTCTTACTTCTCGCTTTCTTGAGCAGCGTCGGGCTCTCGGGTTTAGTGGAAGGGGTCGATCAACAACTCACTTTCGAGGCTCTTCAAAAGTTCAACGGCTCTGAATCGGCTTTCCCGAGGTTTGGGCCGAGGCGGCTCCTCCGGTCTGGATATGAGCTTGGTTGAGGTGCAGTGGCGCCTCCTCGGTGGGAATATCTGCTTGCTCTGAGGCGGGTGGGCATATCCTCGGCCGGAATCTGAGCATCTTCTGTGTGAGCCGGCATATCCTGGAGAATCCCGAACTTTCGGAATTGCGAGGTCTTTGGAAAATTTCACGAAAAAATTTTATGCACGAGCTCGGTGAAGTCTCAGAACCTCGAAGAAGACTTGCTCCTCCCGTTTGATCTATACCTTTGAGATAGCTTTGAGCCAAAACATGTAATGGCGATTTACGGCGATTTGGCTCTCGGTGAATCTCCTCCCGATCTCCTTTTCCTCATCTTCATCGGTGAGAACCACCATCGCTTTTTAGTTTTGGAGCAAGGGTTTTTACCTTCTTCAATTTCTCACCACTTGCTCCTTCTTGGCTTCCAACAACACCTTCCCCACGGCATTTGGGTTTCCTTTCGGCCGGTAGAAATCGGTGATTCCACTTTCTTCTCTTTCTTTCCCTTGAAAGTCCTATTAGCGACAATGGGCTTGAACATCACTTTGGACTTAGGGAATGGGGTAGAGTTGGCAAAAATATCCTCCTCCTCCGCGGCACATCTTGAGAATGAATCTGATTTTGGTGGCGTGGAGGATTCTACTGATAGATATTACCCCATCATCCTCCCTTTTTATGACTTTGGCTTGCTTTCGGTCACCACCTTGATCGGATATTTCGGCCGGTTGAAATCCTTGGTGGGTGAGTCCTCAATCGCCGCCATCGATCGGAGTTTAGGAGTCTTGATCTGCTTTCGAAGCTTCGGATCGACTCATTATGAACTTTCCTAATATCCATCAATACTACGTATTTAATTTTGAAGATATCGTTTGTGCGAGTTACCTCAAACTTAACGGGTTTCTCGGCAACCTTGTCAATACTCACTCTATGTAAAGTCTGACATATCTGATGAGGGATCATCTCTCCCCCATCCACCAACTCGAATCGTCGTTCAAATGCTTAGGGACAATATAGAGCTCTCGAACAAAATCCACATATTTCATCGATTGTTCGAGATGCAAAATGAAAATTTTAGATTCTATACAATCTTCCTCATCGATTTCCATATTTGCAACAAACTCTATTACCTCACGGGTATACTCCGCCTCTGGTCGATTTGCAACGAGGTTCGTCAGTTTCACCAATCTGATTAAGTGGAGCGCTTCTTCTCCGTGCTTGGCATTTGACTTGCTCTCCAGAGACACCACGTATTCGTACCATGGCTTACTCGTCTCGGCTAATTTCTCGAAAATGGTAGGAGCCATTTTAGATTTGAAAATTTAAAGATTTAGGGTTTGGGTTTTCTGGGCAAAGGGATTTATTTGCAGAGGATTTTGGGAACGAAGGGTTTGATAAAGTTTGGCTTGAATGGCTTCTTGAGGAATAAATAGCTTGAGATGGTAGGAATTCCGTTGGTTAGGTGAAAAAAACAGCGGTTAAAGATTAATCCCGCGATTAATCGGGTTGTCTTGGTCGATCCCGAAAAATAAGCCGCCATTTTAACTTCATTGGTGATTAAATGTAACGAGCATTTAATATTTGTTGACCTTCTTTAGGAATTTCAAAGATCCCTTAAAACATTCCTCGGTGTTTTGTATTTATTGCGAATGATTCTTGAGTTTCCTTAAGCAATAAATGAGTCGCATGTAGTCATTACTTCTTCGGACTAATTTCCTCTATCGGTCTTACTTAGTATGGACCTTGATAAAATGTCGATTATGATACTTTCGATGCTAAATGGGTTCGATTATAATCTTTGATCTTGACCTTTCGATAAATCTGAGTTTCACGAGACTTCGATTCGATTATTTCCATTTTATTACGAGTTTCTCGATAGAATTACGAAAAACTTCATGCATCTGAAAATCTTCAATTTTTTGATTTTACTCTATACTGGATCGACATCCTAATTCAACTGATAGTTCACGAAATCTTGATTGACCAAAGGATTAGTCAAGATATCGGCTCTCTGCTGCTCGGTATGAATTTTTCCATCTGATGTCCTTTTCAATATGATCTCGATGAAGTTCCTTCTTGATCGATTTCTCTGAAGTCCATGAAGGAAATTCATCTTCAACAATGACATCTCGGATCTTCTTTCAGCGAGGGCTAATGATGTCTTCATTCGATTCGATGCCCTTTTACATTTTACGAAAAAGCAGTTAGATCTGTGGTACCCATTTGGTATTGGGTCCTACCGGAGTTAGCTATACCTTTGAATCCAAATCTGCTGACAACTCTAATCACTTTAGAGTGGTTGGTTTTATCTTCCATAAACATCTACATACACATTTTACTACTCTGGGGTGCCTTAGCGGTTTCACGTGTATGAGTGCTATATAGCATGAACATGAGCCTTTTAATTTTCTTTGGTTCGGGCCTTTTTGTTCATTTTCTTTGGCTTATGTGATGCGAATCTTTGTTGACTTCGGGTTGGGTAACCTTTACCCTTAGGCAAGTGGGGTTCGGGTTGCTGTCTTGAAATTTTGGTCTTCGGTATCTTTGAGGACTTGGTCTCTTCGATTGAGAATGTCTCTGTTTGAGTGTTTCTCTTCTGAAGATTCCTCGATAGTTAGATGTAGATCCTTTCGGGTTTGCATTCTTAGCTGAGGGCTTGAAGTACTTGCACAGAAATTTTTCCAAGTGCTTTCGGGGTTTTCTAGCCTTCACGAGGTTTTAGGCTTTCCTACTGATCATTCGGTTTCTTTGGAACTCATAGGTCCTTTTCCTTGTCTACAAACTTGGGCATTTCTTGATTTGAAGTGTAGGTGCCTTTGGTTTTTACAAAGATTGTCTTCTTGCTACTTGATGCAACATTGAGATGACCTTGTGAGGTTCCCCTGGAATGTATCCCAATCCAGTTTTTATAGTGGCGGATCTTTGGTAACTCTGAATTTCATCTATTACTTTAGATCACGATTATTCAATAGAGTTAACTTCTTACATGCACTATCCTCCACGATTCTGTAGAGTTTCATGCTTCTCGGAGAGGTCATTGAACTTAGTCGTCAATTTGAATCTCTTGGTGGATTTCTCTAACTTTTCCGATTAGGGTCACTATCAACTTCTCTTTCTCACGAGAGTTGTACTTTGAACATCCAGTTCATCGGTAGCTCCGATTAATTGAAAGTGATTTGGTATTGCTAGAAATCTTTCCATTTTAGATTTTTCGACTTTCGGTTCTTTTTGATTACGCTCTTGAGTTTTTTATTTAGCGGAGTTCTTGTAAAAGCGGCATAGTCCTTCATTAGACTCTCAAAAAGAATCCATCGAGGTCAAAATAGTATTTATAGTTGAACTTGACAACTCTTGTGCTAGTGTAGGAAGCAACAACGAGAAAGAAGAAGAGTTTACCTCCTCAATGGCCATCGGACCGGATGTCATCACTTTCCTTTGTCAAAGAATATTTCATCTGAAAAGCTAGATCCTCCTCGGAATGTTCTTCTTACGCAACCATGGCCTTTTTGCTAGAGAACTTCTTGTCTCTTTTAGCTTGCCTTTCTCTTCTCTCCTTAGCTTTTCCGGATCGGACAATCATCTTTGGAAGTGATCTTTCTTTTAGCGATTATAGCATTTGTTGGCATCATCATCGATCACTTTCTTCTTTGGACTTGGAATCCTTCCTTTTGGATGAAGATCCCTCGGTTTTTGAGTCCTTCTTCTTCTCGGTTGATCATCCTCGGGTTTTCTTACGGTACACCTGATTCTGTAATAGTTTTTGTATTTTCCATATCGATTATTAAGTCTTTCAAACCTCCTTGCCATCGGTCTTAGCTTATCCTCAAGCTCATCGATTTTTAGCAAGGGAGTTCTCGAACTCTCTAGTTTCTGGGGTTTTATCCTTGGCTTTAAAAACCATATTCTTACTAGATGATGAATCATCTTTCTTTGTCGACCTTTTTAGATTTCTTATCAATTCTGAACTCATAGGCCTTCATTTCGGAGAAGACTTGTTGATATGGCATTGAATTAATATTTTGGTGTTTTCAATCACCAGCGCATGTATATCCCATTTCTTAGAAAGACCTCTAAGAAATTTCAATGCAACTTCTCTCTGTGGATATTTCTTACCAAGTGCATTTAGATCATTCATAATCTTTTAGTGAATCGACTTCTAATTTGTCAATAGATTCACCTTCTTCCATTCAAGACTATCAAACTTTCCAATTGCAAAATTGAAAGTTTGTTTTCTTTTGATATGATCGTGCCTTGGCACATTCTGACTAGTGTATCCCAAATTTCTTTTGCGGTATTGCGGTGAGAGATCATTCCCACACCATCATCAATAATCTTGTATAGTGTGTCTTTAGCAATATAGTCTAGATTGACTAACCCTCTCCTCGAGTCGGTTGGTCATCGGACTTAGGAAGTCTGCTCTCTAGGATCGTTTCTCTCATTTTACGTTCCTCAGGATTCACCCACGATGAAATTGAAATGGCCCTTGGAGACCACTCTCCACATTCGTTCATGTTTAGAATCTGGTGAGCTGCATTCTCGATCTCCATAAATCATAGTTCTCCCTTTGAGAACATGGGAAGTTTCTTAGAAGACATTTTTATCGAGTCTTTTAAGAATTGACCAAATAAGATCGATTCGGATAGACCACAAATATTTTTAAAATAAAACTTAGGTCAACAAAAGCGGTGGTCAAGTTGAACCTTGCTTTCTGATACCACTTGTTGATCCGGTGCAAGCGAGTCTTACCTGCGTGTATGGGGGAAATACACATGTTCGGTGTTTTTAAAACTTTTTTTCTTCTTGAGTTGACTTGGGTCGAGGTTGTCACGATGATTTGGTCTGAAAACACAAATCGCTCTCTGAGTCAAAATCTCTTGAGGCGGTGATCTGGTTTTTGAAAAACCTCGGATAATCCCAAGCCCGAGTCATGAGTTTGGAGATCTGGTTGCTTGGATCGGATAACTAACATCTTGAACCCTCGGAAGAGTAAGTTCGGTTTGGTAACTATCTGTTCTAGCTACTCGGATGTCTTGAAATGGTTGGCCCTTAGTTTATACTCGTTTTAAGCTTTTTCTTTTTAAACCTTCCTTTAATGGAATAGTGATTGAATTTGTGATTCAATTATATGCAACTTTAGTGGATTGATTCCAAGCTGAAATGTCGGTGAAAATATGCTTTTCGGAATATATACAGCAGATTAAGCAAGGCAAAAGCGAAGCAAAGAACCACGACAATTTATAGTGGTTGAGGAGACTCGGCTCTCGTCCACTCTCTCTACGATCTCTTGGAGAAATTCACTAATCACTTTCTTGGCGTTACGACTACCTCATGGTTTACTTACTCAACTTCGTACGAGTTTTTACGACTACCTCTGTAGTTTACTTACTCAACCCGACCTTGAGCTTTACGACTACCTCTGGTTTACTTACTCAACTCACCCAAGCTTTGGACTATCACAAGTAGCTTACTAACTTCTTCTCTAGAGCTTTTCGACTACCTCAATGTAGTTTACTCACTCTTTACAACTCCAATCTCACCAACAATCACACTCAAACTACCTTCTAAGGGTTTGGGGTTTCTTGGTTGGTTTCCAACTAAAATGAGATATCCTTTACAATAAAGAACAATCAAAGGCTAGGATATCTCACTAAGCTTTGGATATATCTTATCAAGCTAGGCTTAGTTTAATGAGCTCTCTTCAATATAAAAGCACTTGGGAAATTACGGGTTTTTGAGTGCTTCAACTTCTTGATAATAAGTTTGAGCTCTTGAGTTGCTTACAAATTTCCGTAACCTTTCAATGTAGAAGGTCCACAAGTATTTATAGGCATACACCAAGGTCACTCTTGAAAAACTATCCGTTAAAGAGATAGCTCAAAGTTTCCTCTTATAATGTGTGAAAATGGCTATATTTAGGGTTTGACACTCCTAACGTTTTAGGCAATAGCCTTTCATGTAGCCGGTCTTCACTTTTTGCCGATGCAGAGCGTAGTACTTATGACATCTTTTTCAGCGACACATCCTTTGTCGATTCGGTATGATGCGATGTTGTCTTCCTCTTTTTGACTTTTGTCTCGGTTAAAGGTAGACAACTTCAGCGGCTCTTTTGGTTACAATCTCGGGTGATATAACCTTAACAACACTTTGTCTTAGTTCGCTTTTATGCGCATTTGAATGTCTTGGCAAATATATATTTTCTAAGGAATTGCGATCTTCTCGGTATTGCATCCTTGGATAGATATGTTGATGCCTCACGAACATTCAGTTTATCTTGAGCATTGATTACATTCTTGACTCTTGATGAATTCTTGTGCCTTGATATTCTTGATCTTGATTCTTGATGTTACGTGTCTTGAGTCTTGATCTTACGGGTCTTACGAGTCTTGACGTCTTACGAGTCTTCTGACAGATGTCTTGGTGATATATTGAATCTTCATCTTTGAGTCTTGATTCCTCGATTTCATCTTGAGTCTTGATATCTCGATTTCATCTTTGAGTCTTGATATCTCGATTTCTCGCTTTGAGACTTGATTTCTTCGTTTCATCTTTGAAACTTGAAACTTGGTTTCATCTTGAAACTTTGGTTTCTTGAAAACTTCTTGAGTTCTTGAGAATCTTGGGATCTAACTTTGATCTATATCTGGCGATTATACATTTTGCGAGATAACATCTGAATACTCTGGCCCGAATCATTTCGACTATCAAGATTATTACGAACATGTCATACTCGGGGTTTTTGGGATCTAATCAAAATCATATCTTTATTAAATTCATCTCCCAACATCGGGTTAGTTGAGGAAACCCTAGCATTGGCGGCAAAAATCTCAGCAAGTCCGTGAAAGAAGCCTACGAGGATCTGTGACCTAGTTCCTTGTCTATAAATACAACATGTAATGCTCATTGTAAAGAAAGCAATTTTAGAATTTAGACACTAAATATTAATAACATAATCCTGGCTTGGTGCCCTCAGACGTAGTCTTATTCAAAGGCGAACTGGGTAATTAAATTTACGTGTTGTTCCTCGTTGTTCGTTAGTATATCATTTGATAGTCTAAACCGTTAATTGGACCTCAAAAGCGAGAATACAAAAAGAGGTTCACCCGTCGATCCTCTTGAAACAAGATCAAGCATATGATCTAAAAGGCTTAAGTGTATCTATACACATTGAAGGTGACCTATTCTAAGAACAAATCTAGCACCAACTCGGTATTGTAAACCCTACAATTACACTCTAATGGTAAAACAAAACCCACAACAATGACCTATCACTCTCTGGATGCACTCCACGCCTCTCACGAGTTGATCTTAGATTGTTGCTTCGACTAAATGGCACACAATATATAACAATATTCGGCAATTGATGTGAACACCAATATCTTCTATTTATAGACTTCGTGTATGCCTTACTAGAGCCTCCTTAAAGGATATAGAAACTCTTTAATCCACTCTTCCATGATCTTTGTAGCGCCATTGGTGGGTCTTCTTGATCTCGAAAAGCGATCGCGTGATCTAGTCCGTTATACTCGATTCTTGAAGTTTGTGGAACATACGGAATCTTGCGAGAACAACCTAGATCGTTAACTGCGATCAACAATATCAAAAATAAGATTGAACATAGAAGTGTTAGTGTTGGGAAATGAATTTAAAGATTATATGATTTTGATTAAGATCCCAAAACCCCTGAGTATGACATGTTCAGGAATGATCTTGATAGATGAGTCAGGATTCAGTTTTAGAGTATTGAGGATGATATCTACGCAAAATGTATAGTCGGCCGGATATAAAGCGGGTTAGTTTTGAGCTGACTCGATAAAACTAAAATCTTGAAGACTTCGATAGGATCTTGAGAAACACGAGCTCGGGGAAATCGAAGACTTCGAGAGAACACGAAGAACTCGAGACACGAAGACTCCAATCACGAGGCTAGACTTCGAGGCCCCATTAATCTTTGGATATATCACAATGTTCGAGAACCTTTGAAAATTTGAGGAATATAGACGGTGACGTGGACCAACGAGGAGAAAACCGGCTGAAAAAAAATTGGAACTTCTGAAAGAATAGTATGGATTTGAATGTGATTCTCTCCAGCGGTAACATTCAAATCCACCTTTATAAATCTGAAGTTCTTCCTTCATTATCGGTGTGGAGGTGGAAGTCACGAAGAAGATATAGCGATCTTCTGAAATCAAGAGAGTTAAGCTTTCCCACCCCTAGAACACAAGTCAGTAGATATCTGAATATATTCATAGAGTGTTCTAGAACCCAACCTAAGCAACCCACGATGTATCATAAAGGCAGAGATTTTCCCAACCTTAGCATTGAGGCTAAAATCATTGTGAGGAAAATCTCACCATAGTTAGAGACAACACCAACCCCAAACCAGTGGTGAAGTGAGGTAGTTGTTAGGCAAACCAGTGAGGGGTGATAAGTCCCGTTAGAGTGTGAACTTCGTTAAACATCTCGTAAGCGATCCAGTGAGGGTGATAAGTCCCAGAAGGAGTGTGAACTCGTTAAACATCTAAGAGTTTGAGTTAGTAAACTACGGAGGTAGTCGAAGCTTCGAGGTCGGGTTGAGTAAGTAAACTACGTGGAGTAGTCGAGAAAGCTTCGAGGGCGAGTTGAGTAAGTAAACTACCACGAGGGTAGTCGAGCTTCGAAGTTGATAAGGAATTTCCCTAGAGAGGGAGAGTGGATGTAGGACTGGTTGTCCGAACCACTATATATATTCTTTTGTTGTTTCTTGCTTTATGTTTATACTTGTCATATGCATCTAGCTATAAGCAAAACACAACACATGAGCTCAAAAGTTTAATAAAAATTGGAAACACTCTTTCGCGCCTCTTTTTATATGCACCCAAATCAAGCGTTTTTTGCTTCCTTACCGCGCAAAATAGGTTTTCCCAGGGACCAACAAGTGGTATCGAGCGGTGCTCAAAAGATTACTTCTTCAATGTAAATCGCTGAAGCCTATCTATTTTAAAACCTATCTCGTCTGATACCAACAAGTGGTATCAAGAAAGCGAAAGTTTTACACAACAATGGAATAATAGAACTTTTCATTGATAAAGACCGAAGGTCGGGGTTACATTACAAGTTACAAATCTGAGAACACGGAGGTCAATACATAACTCTATACCACTAAACCCTCAAGCCATAACCACTAAACCTTCATCGAGCCCAAACCCGATCTACGGGGTGGTGATTAAGAGGAGGAGTGAGAGATTTTAAGATCTCATGCTCTCATTTTCCCCCATTAACCTTGAGGTGAGGGAGGCTTGAAAAAGGTAATCTATCTATGCATAGCCGATGGACTCTCCAATGGGTGAGAGCGGCCTTGATAGGATTTTTAAGCCGGGAGCCCTAAGAAAAGGTCGATTAGGCTCTCCGGTTTGTTAAATGGTGAGTTTGATATAGGAAGATCAATTTGTTATCGATCAAGTTAAGCATATCAAACTCACGTTCATTTTCCGGTGAGTCTGCGAATCTTTGATTCGTCATCGAGAAAAGACACACAAAAAATTGCGTACGATTAGGAGAAGTGTCTTCTCGATTCGCGACAAGCAGATCCGCCACCACGATGGTAGAAACATAGCGATTGTATGAAAATCTTTGATGGCGGCGAGAACCAAAAAAGGACACCACGGGTTGATTTGAAGATGAAATCATGGAAAAGGGTAAAAGTGTTTGCGGAAATCTCGCGGAAACAAGGGTTCACCGGGATACATGATTCTACAAAAGAAGATAAGTATGGTGAATGAGTTATGTTGTGTAAAATATTGGTCCAATTTATAGAGGCCAAGCAAGGTGCGGATGCAAATTTGAGTTCTCAAAGCCTTTTTAGAAAAATTTGCATCACAAGGACGGCGTGTAGAAATCCGCGACCGATAATGGAAAAAAGTTACGGCGGATTGACATATCGAGGTGTCGGGGCGATATCTACGCGTGTCAAATCGACCAACTTAGGGAATAGAAGCTACTATTCTAGACTAAGTTTTTTGCGGTAGCTGCTTTCAAGAATTAAGCTTAATCGAGGAGAATCGAGTTAAGTCGACAAAAATCTGATACATCTGAAAGGTGATCAAATGAAGAAAATCGGTGAGCTTGAAAACTTCACCAAATCGGATATATCGGTCTATATCGGTTGAAGGAACTTCAACGAGGGGGAACTCACGGAATCAAAAGTAAATGGTCAAGATCGGGGCGGTACAGCGAACAAGGCGATCGAGATCAAATGAGTTAGATTGAATCCAACCCATGAAGCCGCACCGTCGAAGTGAAGAAAAGCTAAAAGCACAAATCGAGAGAGAAGGTTAAATCGGAAGATGAGCAAAGAGACCTAGATCAAGATCGTACGTGATCGAGATCGAGATATGATAATGAAGCGGATGAAAGATCGACGAGATCGGGGCGTGATCAAGATCGGAGATATGATAAAACCCGATATGCTAACCTTGATATAATGACCCTAATGCTATGTTGATCTAAAGATGTGTTGATTTGATTAGTCAAAATAATCGGATCGTGCAAAGAAGAAATCGAGATAGCTTGGGTAAAGTGATCTCGAGACTCAATAAGTAAAGTAAAAAGCGAGATTCAAGATAAATTTAAAAGACACGAGGGTCAAGATGTCCGAAGTCGAAGAAAATCCGAACTCAAAGATAGTGTCAATATACCCGATCGAGACAAAGTCCATTGAAGAAGAATGAGGAGCCAAGACGTAAGATCAAGACCAAAACGAAGACTTGTAATTCTTTATGTTTTTTTGTCTTTATTTATTTGATAAGTTCATTGTAATCATGGCCCGATAACATCGTTCAATGAAACCTTTATCTTTATGCTCAAAGATAATACCTCATTATCTTTTTTTTTCATGTCTTTTATGTTGATATTCTTTGATTGAATGTCTACGATCGATTGTATGCTCATATAAAGGGAAAACTATATGATCTTTATGAGAGAAATTGCTTAAGTATTTAGTAATGATCTATTTAGGAAAGATTCATTCTTGAAGAAATCATTGAATGATTTAAATTGATTAGAGTTACCATTCTTGTAATAGGAAAAAACTGAAACACGAGTATAGGTTATATGTTTGTAACAAGATAGGTTTTGGCATCATCAAAAAAAGGAAATTGTTGGGAAATGAATTTAAAGATTATATGATTTTGATTAAGATCCCAAAACCCCGAGTATGACATGTTCGGAATGATCTTGATAGATGAGTCGAGGATTAGGTTTAGAGTATTAGGGATGATATCTCGCAAAATGTATAATCGGCAGAGATATAGAAACGGGTTAGTTTCAAGACTCAAGAAGAAACCTGAAGATCTTGAAGACTCGATGGGATCTTGAAACACGAAGGCTCGAGAAAAACCGAAGGCTCGAGAGAAATCAAGACTCAGAGAACACCGAAGACTCGAGAGAAATCAAGACTTCGATATCTTCTTGAATGCTCGATTATATCCCAGAATGTTCCAAACCTTTGAAGGAATAATATAGCCGTTGGAATCCGGTGACGTGGACTAACGAGAGGAAGACAACCAAACTGAAAAAAAGCTGCAGAACTTACAAAAGAATAGTATGGATTTGAATGTGATTCTCTCAATCTAACATTCAAATCCACCTTATAAATACAAAGTTCTTCCTTCATTATCGGTGTGGAGAGAGTGGAAGTCTCACGAAGAAGATAGCAAACGATGCTTCTGAGAATCAAAGAGAGTTAAAGCTTTCCCACCCTTTAGAACACAAGTCCGTAGATATACAAATATATTCAAAGTGTTCTAGAACCCAACCTAAGCAACCCACGATGTATCATAAGCTTAGAGAGATTTTCCCAACCTTGGCATTGAGGCTAAAAAATCATTGTAAGGGAAAATCTCACCATAGTTGGAGACAACACCAAACCCAAACCCAGTGGTGAAGTGAGGTAGTTGTTAGAGCAAACCCGAGTGAGGGTGATAAGTCCCGTTAGAGTGTGAACTTCGTTAAGCATCTGTAAAAGCGATCGAGTTAGGGTGATAAGTCCCGAAGGAGTGTGAACTCGTTAAACATCTAAGAGTTTGAGTTAGTAAACTACGGAGGTAGTCGAAGCTTCGAAGTCGGGTTGAGTAAGTAAACTACGTGGGTAGTCGAAAGCTCGAGGGCGAGTTGAGTAAATAAACTACACGAGGTAGTCGAGAGCTCGAAGTTGATAAGAATTTCCCTGAGAGAGGAGAGTGGATGTAGGGTGGTTGTCCGAACCACTATATATTCTTGTGTTGTTTCTTTTTATGTTTATACTTGTCATATGCATCTAGCTAAAAGCAAAACACAACACATGAGCTCAAAAGTTTAATAAAAATTGGAAACACTCTGCCCTCGCCCCTGTTTTATATGCACCCAAATCAAACGTTTTGCTTCCGCACGCGCAAAATAGGTTTTCCCACCGGGACCAACAGTTAGTGGTTAAGAAGAAAGGACGAATACTGATGTTGTAACCAATGTTGTAAAATCGGTGGCAACATCAACAATCTCTCCCATTCGATCTTTCTGCTACAACACACCTGAAATACCAATACATCAGGTACTGTGCATGATAGAGCTCATAATCATATCAGCTGCACTACTAAGTGTCAAACCATTTTGTAGCTATCAAGAATTGAATCATCATCAAACAATTTTATTTGTTTGAAAAACTTCAGTCTGCAGAAAACTCGTCAAAGTGTAATGTAAAACATATCAGAGCATATGTGTATTACATTGAAACTCATCAGAGCTAGATGTAAGAACATAGCAGACCAAAAAGAAAAATGGCACAAGTACAACATGTACCAATCCTTATACCTGCAGACAAAGTAGAACATATATTACTTGAACATATTTCCACCAATCATCAAGGTTAGACTATCAGAGCAATGAAAACAAGGATATCAGAGCTAGGATATAAGACATCTTAACCTAAAACATCAGAATATCAACATCAGACCATACTAATCATCAATATTCAAAAAGCAGAAAATCAGAGCAAGTCATGATACTCAGAACATAAACAAGTAAACCTATCAACTATTTGTTCAAAAAATACATACCAAATGAACAGAGTTTAGGAAATAAACTTGTAAAAATAAGATCAAATGAATATGAAGGATAAACAAAAGAGAGTGGAGGTGATGAAACTGATACATCAGATGCAGCATCAACAATGCCTGCACATGCTCCCCCTCACTTTGTTCTCAGCTCCCCCATTCTTCATGATCTAAAACAAACTCCCCCATTCAACCATCATGGGAGATCACCATAGACTTCCTCTATGATATCATCAATATCAGCTACTTCATCATCAGCAGCCTGTTCAACATGTACAACCTGAGGATCTGGCTCATTCTCTTCATGCACATCACCTGGAACAACCTCAGGGACATCTTCAGTAGTAGGAATTTCAGAGGAAGGGTTTGAAGGCCTGTTTGGTGAGGTGTTTTGATTTCCAGCCATTATGCTCTATATATATCAAAAGTGTTAGTGACAAAATAGAATTAAAAATCAATTCCAACTAATACTTTATAACAAAACCAGTAATACCTTTAACACTGTTCAAACTTTTGTACGCTTAAACTCAAAACAAGTTTTCAGTATACAAAACAACACTCACTCGAACCCTTAAATAGAATCTGAAATCTTCATGTTACAAGCCATGATCCCACAAAGTGAATGTTCTAGAAATGGAGATCATGGGGTGCAATGTGATGAAACCATCACTCCCACTACTTCCATTATCTAAACATACACGATCTCTACGCTATTTTCACTAAAACAAAATGCCCGAAAAAGAATAAAACAATGTACAAACTGAAATTAAATAAAGTGTGGTCAATTTTTGTATTAAAAAGTCAATTTAATCAAAAAGTCACAATTTAAATAATCATCCAAGTAAAATCCAGTCGAATCAAGTCAATGCTGCAATCAAGAACGACACACACACACTTCAACATTCATTTTGCCTATTTTACACAGCCAATGTTGCTCTTTTATCTTTTCTTTTCTTTTTATACACTTAACTCATATTGATCCACCTTTTGAAAAGAGAACATCGTAGTAGCGAACTCTGTGCCCCATAGTTACTCGGTGGATTATGAGAAAATTGATGTTATATCAACCACCTTTTGAAAAGAAGACATCGTAGTAGCGAACTCCGTGCTCCATAGTTACTCAGTGAGAGATTACATCCAATGTGTGTATAATTTCTTTTCTTCTTGTGCATTTAAGAAGTGTGTGTCCAGATAGAATCACAATGACTTGACTCAATAAGAAATTTTACTTAGAATCTCATTCAAAACATGATAATCGATCAAATCAACCAAGTGCTACAAAAATCAAACCTGGTGTTGCTTCAAATGTTGTAACATTTGTTGCAACATCCACCCTACAGAAACCAAGAAATTTCCTCAGAAAAGAAAACCTCTCATAATCAAGGGCTTTAGTAAAAATATCAGCAAGTTGATTATCAGTGGGAACATACTCTAACTTCACAATTTCCTTTTCTACAAGGTCTCTTATGAAATGATGTCTTATACTTATGTGCTTGGTGAGAGAATGTTGTACTAGGTTTTTAGAAATGTTAATAGTACTAGTATTATCACAAAACACAGTCAGAATATCATTCTCAAGTCCATAGTCATCAAACATCTTTTTCAACCATAAAAGTTGTGTACAACAACTGCCAGCAGCAATATACTCAGACTCTGCAGTAGATTGTGAAACACAATTTTGTTTCTTACTATACCAGAAAATCAAGTTGTTACCCATGTAATAGAAACCACCACTTGTGCTTTTCCTATCATCAATGTCTCCAGCCCAATCAGCATCACTATATCCAATCAGTACACTGCTTGTGTCCTTTGTATACCATATACCAAGATCTGTTGTTCCAGCAACATATCTGATAATCCTCTTCACAACATGCATGTGAGATTCCTTTGGATTAGCTTGGTACCTAGCACAAACACAAACACTATACATAATGTCAAGCCTACTAGAGGTGAGATATAGAAGACTACCTATCATGGATCTGTACAGTGTGTGATCAACATCTTGATCAGCACTGTCTTTGTTCAACTTCTGAGTTGATCCCATAGGTGTTTTCATATGCTTCGAATTCTCAAGACCAAATCTCTTAACCAGGTTCTTAGCATATTTGCTTTGGCAAATGAAGATTCCATAATCTTTTTGCTTGATCTGCAGACCTAAAAAGTAATTCAAGTCTCCAACCATGCTCATCTCAAATGTAGATGACATTGCCTCAATAAATTCATTCAGCATCTTGTCTGATGTTGCTCCAAATACTATGTCATCAACATATATTTGTGCAATCGTCAACCTGTTTAATAAACAAATTCATGTCTGCTTCTCCTCTAACAAAACCAAACTGCAAAAGAAAGTCAGTCAATCTGTCTTACCAAGCTCTAGGAGCTTGTTTCAAGCCATACAATGTTTTCTTAAGCTTATAAACATGATCAGGATAGTGAGGATCTTCAAATCCTAAGGGTTGTTCAACATAAGTCTCTTCAACAAGTATACCATTAAAAAATGCAGCCTTTACATCCATTTGATGCAATTTGATATTGATAAAACATGCAATAGCTAACAACAATCTAATAGATTCAATCCGAGCTACAGGTGCAAATGTTTCATCAAAATCAATACCCTCAACTTGAGTGTATCCTTGGGCAACCAATCTAGCCTTATTCCTTACTATGTTTCCAGACTCATCAGTTTTGTTCTTAAAAATCCACTTGGTTCCAATGACATTAGTGTTACCAGGTCTTGGAACTAGTGTCCAAACATCATTTCTTTCAAACTGATTAAGTTCTTCATGCATAGCATTTATCCAATTTTCATCATTTAAGGCTTCTTTGACATTTTTAGGCTCAATCACAAAATGACAACATTCAGAATTAACCATCTTGCATATAGAAGACGTCCTAACAGATCTCACCACATCTTTTGAGCTTACCATTCTTCTGGTTTGTACTCTAACAGAAGAATCACCAATGATTTGGTTTGAAGGATGGATTTTCATGATTCTGGAAGCAGGTACCTTGTCATGAGTGTATTGAGTATTGCTTTCTGAACTTTCTATTTTTGGATTTTCAGAGAATGTTGTCCCAGATGTCGTGGCATTAGGTGTAACATCCTTTGAATTTCCAGAATTTTCAGTTCCAGCAGAAATCTCAATATGCTCAGACACATCTTCTTTAGTACCTTTTCCTGCTATGTTAGTTGTATCATCAAAAACAACATTCACAGATTCTTGAACAGTGTTTAACCTAAGGTTGAAAATTTTATAGGATTTACTATTTCTAGAATAGCCTAAGAAAAAACCTTTGTCACTTTTAGAGTCAAACTTTCGAAGTTGATCTTTATCATTCAGAATATAACACACACAACCAAACACATGAAAGTATTTCAGATTTGGTTTCTTGTTGTTCAGAATCTCATAAGTTGTTTTTGAACTTTTTGGTCTCATAAAAACTCTGTTAATAATATGGCATGCAGTGTTTAATGCTTCAGCCCAAAACCTTTTAGAAAGATGTTTAGCTTTCAACATTACCCTAGCCATTTCTTGAAGAGTTCTATTCTTCCTTTCAGCTATTCCATTTTGTTGTGGAGTTTTAGAAGAAGAAAACTCATGCATTATACCCTTCTTTTCTCAGAAATAAGAAAATAAGTTATTTTAAAATTCCCTACCATGATCTGACCTAATCTTACTCACTTTTAAGTTGTATACAGTTTTAAACTTTTTATACAAAACCTTAAAAGCAGCAAAAGTTTCAGATTTTTCTTTCAAAAACTCAATCCAGGTATCTAGAGAAATCATCTACCACAACCAATGAATACCTTTTACCTCCAAGACTTTCTGTTTCCATAAGACCCATAAGATCCATATGTAGCAGCTCAAAACATCGTGTTGTCGAACAATGTGACAACATCTTGTGTGACACTCGGATCTGTTTACCTTTCTGACAAGAACCACAAATCATGGTTTCTCCAATATTCAGCTTTGGTAAACCTCTTACAGCACCAATCTTCACAAGTTTCTGGATATTCCTGTAGTTAACATGTCCAAGTTTTTGATGCCATAAAACTTCTTCAGCATTATTGACAAGATTACAAATATTGTTAGTTCCAAAAAGATAACAATTATCAATTGACTTATTACTAGTCATAAGACACTCATATTCATTATTCAGAACATAACAAGAATTCTTATCAAACTAGACATGCAAATTTTGTCATCACATAGTTGACTTATACTAATCAAATTAGCAAGCAAACCTTCAACATGTAAGACATTAGACAGTTTAGGAAATCCTTCAACATTGAGAGTACATTTCCCAACAATTTTTCCTTTGGAACCACCACCATAAGTGACATTTCCTCCATCAAATTTCTCATAATCAGACAGGAAATTCACTTGACCAATCATGTGCCTAGAACAACCACTATCAAAGTACCATAAACCAGGCACACATGCTTTCAGATATGTATACACAACATTACAAGTCACATCTGTTTACTGACACATTCAGTTTTAGTGCATTGTGACTCAGAAACTTCAGCTTGTAACACCTTTATGCCCTCTTTCAATTTATCACAATATGGACGAATATGACCATGACCAAAACAATAGTGACACACAAACTTCTTTTTCTTCTTCTTAATGTGAGCTTTTGTTTCCACTGGAGTTTTGACATTTATCTTTTCTCCAGCTTTAACTAATTTCACAGATTTAAAGCTTTTAGAAGTAGTTTCATAACCAAGACCAATAGTATCAGATTTACCAACCATCAAAGCATCTTTCAACATTTTTGTTCCTTTGGCATATTTCTTAAAACACAAAGTTGAACTTTTTAATTCTTCCTTTAGTTTAGAAATTTCCAATTCCTTTCTTGTGAAGACAACTTCAAGTTTGGTTAGTGAGTCTCTCAAATCATCATTTTCCTTAGTCATAGACTTTAGAATCTGATTTTGAGATTCCCATTTATCAAACAAATCTTTACAACCTGATCCACATGATTCACTATTCACAGCAGATGTTCCGTTATCATCAATTAAACCATTAAAACAGTCTTCATCAAATGTTACTTCAGATGTGGTAACATCTGTTTCAACATCAGAATCAGAATAGTCCAGATCATCATCTAAGGAATCATCATAATCTATTCTAGCATAGAATGCACATTCTTCTTTTTGTTCTTCATGCTCTTCATCAGATTCATCAATTAAAGTAGCATTGAAGTTCAATTTCAGTTTAAGCAAGGTATTAGCACATTCATTCACATAATGACCATACCCATGACATGCATTACATTGAACAGACTTTCTATACTCATGGTCAACTTTGTCATACATGCCTTTGATTCCATTACCAATTTGCCTTGGTTGGAACGCATTACCTTTCTTTTCAAAGGTTTGTGGAGAGTTATTGATCTGAATCTTTGGTTGAATGTTGCCTTTGAACTTGCTATTCCTCTTTTTCATAAGAGCTTTGAATTGCCTTGTCATAAAAGCAATGTACTCTTCGGGGTTGGAACATATGTCATCAACATCATCCTTTGAATCAGCTTCAGTCACAATAGGCACTTGCTCAACATTTGAAGATGTTTCACCTTTGAACACCACTTTCTTTGCATCACCTTTGTCATCCTTCTCAGTTGTATTCATCTCATATGCACGTAGGATGTTGATCAGTTCATTTTGACTTAGTGTATCTGTATCCCTTGCCTCTTCAATTGCACAAATCTTTCCATCGAAGCGCTTAGGTACAGTACGTAAAATCTTATGAACTAATCTCAGATTGGAGATGGGATCTCCAAGAGATTGAGCTTCATTTGCAATTTTAGTGACTCGTTCATAGTAAGAAGAAATTGTTTCATCCTCCTTCATCTTCAAGTTCTCGAACTTTATCCCAAGCATTCGAAGTCTGGACCTTCGAACACTATCTGAACCTTCATTGTGCTCTTGCAATCTATCCCAAGCTTCTTTTGAAGAAACACATGTTGATATGATCTTGAACATGGTCATATCAACTGATGTGAATATTGCATTCAAAGCTTTAGAATTATAGCTAGCAGTTGTACTTTCATCATTAGTCCAATCCAGTTCGCGTTTGACTGTAACTTCTCCTTCTTCATCTGCAGTATTCTTAAGAGGTGTCCATCCTGAAAGTATACTTCTCCAAGCATGTTCATCAATTGACTTGATGTACATCCTCATCTTTGGTTTCCAATACGCATAGTTTGTACCATCAAGAATTGGTGGTCTAGAACTTTGTGGAGTAAGTGGATATTCCATTGCCATAACAAAAACAACACACTTGACACAGGATCTAACTTATTAAAAATAAAGTTTTGGCTCTAGTGCCAACTAAAAGTGTGTTTTACGGGGTTGTGTTTAGTAAAATCAGAGTAATGTTACACTGAATGTTGTAACACTCAAAGTAACATTCAAAAGACAGAAACAACGGAAGTCTCAGAAACACAACACACTAATTTTAATAAGACTTTACACAATCTATATCAATATAGATTGTGAAGCCCTATGGCCAAAATCACTATTTATCAAAATAATGAATACAAAGAGGTTCATAAATCGATCCTCTTGAAACAAGATCAAGCATATGAGCCAAAGGTGATCTATTCTAAGAACAAATCTAGCACCAACTCGAGGTATTGTAAACCCTGCAATTACTCTCTAATGGTAAAACAAAACCCACAACAACGACCCTATCACTCTGGATGCACTCACGCACTCTACAGTTGATGCTCGGTTGTTGCTTCGACTAAATGGCACACGATATATAACAATATTCGACAATTGATGTGAACACCAATATCTTATATTTATAGACTTCGTGTATGCCTTACTAGAGCCTCCTTGAAGGATCTAGAAACTCTTCAATCCACTCTTCCATGATCTTTGTAACTGTCACTTAGTGGGTCTTCTTTGATCTCTGAAAAACAGCCGCATGATCTAGTCCATTCTACTCAATTCTTGAAGCTTGTGGAACCTTCTGGAATCTTGCAGAACAACCTAAATCGTCAACCTGCAGTCAACAACATCAAAGACAAGATTGAACATAGAAGTGTTAATGGTTAAGAAGAAAGGACGAATACTGATGTTGTAACCAATGTTGTAACATCGGTGGCAACATCAACATTTCAACTTTACTTTTTGTTCTTATTTTTGTGCGCCCCTCTGAGCCAGTAGACTTTGTTGCAGGTTTGTGAACTTTCCGCCGCCCGTTGCCAAATATCTTCAGTCGAAAATGCCGCCCATCATCGGTGTCTCGGCTGCCTGGCCTCAGTATATGCAGCACTCTATTCGGGATGTGCCCCGATGTTGGTCCCTGGACAACCATCATGCCGCCTCTTCGAATAGCAAGGAGAACAATCTCTATACCATCCTGGTCTATTCTCAGAAGGCGGTACGTTCCTCGAGCGGTTCATCGAGCAAAATGACCTGGATCTAGAGATTTCCTGCACGGCCCTTGATAAGGAGAAGAAGAAGTTGGCCGAGGCAGTTGCGACCATTTCCCGGATGGAGTCCGATCTGAAGGCTGCTCAGGAGCGGGCGGCCGAGTTGGCTTTACAGGTGGTGGATGTGACCGCCAAATGTCATGCTGAGATCGACTCGCATCGCTAGGAGTTGGTGACTTTGTGAGGCCGGGTTGATGAAGCTCGGGTCGGCGAACTTGAGCTACAGATGTCCAAGGAGGCCTCTCTCCGGGCTACTGATGATGCCACACTGGGAGTCTTCTCGTACATCAGTGCCTATGCGGATGTTCTCGAAGCGGTATTCCGTCGTGATCCCTCCACCGATGCTTTGGTGCTTGTCGAGGATTTCAAGGCTTTTGTTGCCGACTGCCTGCCAGAGGTCGACGTGGTGTTACCCGTGGCGGACTTGGCTAATTTTGGCATTGATCTATCCTTCTTGGCCTCGTTAAGCAGGCTGACGAGGCGGGGCGGAGGTTTTAATCTTGGGGGCTCCTCTGGGGAGGCGCCTGTTGGCCCGGTCGCGATGCCAATGCCCCCGACCGAGGTGACAAACTGTGGCAGTACAACGGCGGATGCTCTGAGCGGAGAGGTTCCTGGAGGCGAGGCACGGGTGGATGACCAGGTCGCGGTGGAGAGAGTGGATGGGTCGGGCGATGGCGCTTATTGCTTCTGTTTATGTGGGTTGTCGGTGGATCCTTCTCTTTTGAGTTTTCATTTTCTTTTTATGTTTTGCGATGCCCTTCGGGGTGAGAACTTGTAGGTGGCTTGCGGGCCCTTTTTCTTTGTACTTGGCCTTCTTGCCTTTGATGAATGGAATGTTTACTTTTTCATGTCTCTCGTTTGTGTATTTGTGTATTAGTTTCTTATTTTGCTTATGAATGGTTGATCGCGCAAACTCGGACATACACCGGTGACTATGGGTCTTGCCTATGTCCTAATCGTTGTTTGAATATGGTGCGATGTGTTAGACAATGTTTTTGTTGGTCCCGGTGCAAACGAGTCTTACACGTGTATGGGGGGGAATACACGTGTTCAGTGTTTTTAAAACTTTTTCTTACTGAGGTCAGATTGGGTCAGGTTATCCTGATGAGTTGGTCCTAAGAAGCACAGATCGCTCTGAGTCAAAGTCTACTGAGACAGTGATCCTGAGCTGCTTTCAGAAACCTCAGATAATCCCAATTGAGTCCTGAGTTTCAGAGATCCTGAGTTGCTTGGATCAGATAACTAACTTACTGAACCCTCAGAAGAGTAAGTTCAGTTTGGTAACTATCTGTTCTAGCTACTCAGATGTGCAGAATGGTTGGCCCTTAGTTTATACTCGTTTTAAGCTTTTGCTGAAAACCTTCCTTTAATGGAATAGTGGTTAGGCTGTGATTCAATTATATGCAACTTCCAGTGGATTGATTCAAACTGAAATATCAGTGAAAATATGCTTTCAGAATATATGCAACAGTTAAGCAAAGCAAAACAGAAAGCAAAGAACACAGCAATTTATAGTGGTTCAGAGACTCAAGCTCCTACGTCCACTCTCTCTGATCTCTTCAGAGAAATTCACTAATCACTTCCTTGAACTTTCTGACTACCTCGCGTAGTTTACTTACTCAACTCGGCCCTGAGCTTTCTGACTACTCCACGTAGTTTACTTACTCAACCCGACCTTGAGCTTTCTGACTACCTCCGTAGTTTACTTACTCAAACACAAACAAGCTTTCAGACTACCTCTGTAGCTTACTAACTTCACCTCTAGAGCTTTCTGACTACTCTGCGTAGTTTACTTACTCTTTACAACTCCAATCTCACCAACAATCACACTCAAACTACCTTCTAAAGGGTTTGGGGTTTCTTGGTTGGTTTCCAACTAGGATGAGATATCCTTTACAATAAAGAACAATGCAAAGGCTAGGATATCTCGACTAAGCTTTGGATATATCTTATCAAGCTAGACTTAGTTTAATGAGCTCTCTTCAATATAAAGCACTTGGGAAATTCTTGGGTTTTCGAGTGCTTCAACTTGCAATAATAAGTTTGAGCTCTTGAGTTGCTTACAAATTTCCCGTAACCTTTCAATGTAGAATGTCACAAGTATTTATAGGCATACACCAAGGTCACTCTTGAAAAACTATCCGTTGGAGAGATAGCTCTGAGAGTTTTCTCTTATGGTGTGTGAGAAATGGCTATATTTAGGGTTTGACACTTCCTAACACGTTTTAGGCAATAGTCTTTCATGTAGCCGGTCTTCACTTTTTGCAGTCTGGAACTTAGTACTTCTGACATCTTTTTCAGCGACCTGTCACTGTCAGTGTCAGTATGGTACAGTTCTGTCTTCCTCTTTTTGACTTTTGTCTCCAGTTAAAGGTAGACAACTCAATGGCTCTTTTGGTTACAATCTCTGAGTGATATAACCTTAACAACACTTTGTCTTAGTTCCTTTTGTCTGCATTTGAATGTCTTGGGCAATATCTAACTTTCTAAGGAATCGCGATCTTCTCATTATTGCATCCTTCAGATAGATATGTTCAGTGCCTCGGAACATTCAGGTTTATACTGAGCATTCAGTACATTACTGAGTCTTTAGTAATTATTGTGCCTTCAGTATTCTTGATCTTCAGTTCTTTAGTCTTCTGTCTTCTGAGTCTTCAGAGTCTTCTGAGTCTTCAGGGTCTTCTGAGTCTTCAGAGTCTTCATATGTATACTGACTGATATACTGAATCTTCATGCTGAGTCTTCAGTTCCTCAGTTTCATACTGAGTCTTCAGTATCTCAGTTTCATACTGAGTCTTTAGTTTCTTTGTTTCATACTGAAACTTCAGAAACTTCAGTTTCATACTGAAACTTCGGTTTCTTCAGAAACTTACTGAGTTCTTCAGAATCTTCAGATCCTATCCTGATCTATATCTGCTGACTATACATTTTGTGGATAACATCCTGAATACTCTAAAACTGAATCCTGACTCAACTATCAAGATTATTCTGAACATGTCATACTCACGGGTTTTGGGATCTAATCAAAATCATATCTTTATTAAATTCATCTCCCAACAATTTCCCCCTTTTTGATGATGCCAAAACCTATCTTGTTACAAACATACAACCTAAACTCAGGTTTCAGTTTATCCTATTACAAGATTGGTTTATTTTCAACAATTTCCCACTTAAACATACAGTTAATTCAGAGACAATCATTCAGGCATATCAAAATTTTTAAAATACATGTAAATAAGATAATGAGATATTATCTTTTGAGCATAAATGATAAATTTTCATTGATGATAGGTAGACTGTTACAGGTTACAATGAAACTTTATCTGAACAAAATCAAAAAGACAAAAAATATAAAAGATTACATAAATCTTCCGAGTCTTCATCTTCTGAGTCTTCATTCTGTTCTTCAGCTCGGCTCTTCAATTCGGTTATTCAGCTCTGCTCTTCAACCTCATCAGCAGGGACTACAAGGTCGAACATTCCGTAATATCTCTTCTTCAGTGCATCTCTTTCTTTGATGATATCCAGACTGTTCCCTGTCAGACCCAACTGAGCAGCATACTGAGATATTTCCTGAGAAATGGCTTTCTCATTAACACAGCCATTCTCCAGCCTGGGAGGAGGGTACACATATGGACCAGGGGAGGTTATCTGCACCTTTGCTTCATCCGCAAGATTTATCCAACTCTGAAGGTACTTCGGATAGAAGGTCAGGAGATAATCAATGATAGCCTCATTCGAATCTGAGCTCTGCCCTCTCCACCCTCTGAGCACATCATAGTAGAACCAGAAGGTTCTCTTGATTTCTTCCCACGCATCGTTGAACTGGATAGGCATCCACTTGTTAACGTGCGGCCATTTCTGTGCTTTAGTGCTCCCTCTCCTGTTGCTTGCGAACCTTCTGAATCCACTCCTTCTTTTCTGCTCTTCTTCAGCTTTCTTTCTGATCACTGGTACACCAGAAACAGAAGCAGCAATTTTCTTTGCTTGTTCAATCTGGAGTGTTTTTAGAGTGCTTCTAGTATTGAAGACTTTCTTCTTGGGCTCAGACTCAGAATCTTCAGTACCCAATATCAGCTTCCTCTGGACTGGCTTAGAAGTCTTTGCTCTTTTGCTCTCAGGCTCTTCTATCACCATGGCCTTCCTCTTGATGGGCAATTCAGCACAGGCCTGGCTTGTTCCAATCCTTCCTCTACCACTCAGTTTCTCCATAGCAACTTCCTGCATTGTTTCCTCTGAAACCTGAGTGTAGATTGGCTTCTCCACCTTCTTGAATTTCAGCTTCTCAGTGGCTTCAATATCCTTCATGGCTTCGGCAAGTATCTTCTTCTTAGCATTTTTAACAACCTTGCCCTTCAGAGTACGTTCCAATAATTGCCTGAGATCAGCTCCAGGTCTTTCCCCCTTCTTGGAACCATACTCTGGCAGAAGCCTGGAGAGTGCTGTGTCCATATGATATTGCTCTTTGCTGACACTCCGCACCTCCCCTGCCATCTGATCTTGCTCCTCCTCGAGCCGCCTAAGGTGGTCCTTCGCCACAGAGAATTCTTCAGACAAATGTGCAAATTGACTTGAGAGAGCTTCCTTGAACATGTCTGTCATCTTGGTCATGAGCATTGAGCTCATTTCCTCAACAGCGTTCTTCACTAACATCTCATTCCTCTCAGCCAACTTTGCTTCAAGAATTTTTGTCTGCTCCTGATGCTTTTGCTTCAGCTCTGCATTCAGCTCAGCCTTGACCCCCTCCACCTTGTCTTCAATCTTTGCTTTCATGGAGGTCAATTTTTCTGAAAGAGTATCCTGAAGCAGCACCAGTTCTGAAGAAGAACTCAACTTCTCAATCTTCTGAGCTTGGTTGGCCAATGTCTCTTCAATCTGAGCAACTTTGGTCAGTATTGGCTCAACCTTCTCCAGCTTCTCCATCACCGGGGTGAGATCAATCTCAGGAGCATTACTGATCTGTTGTGCCTCCTGAGTTGGTTGTTCATCCTGAGTCTCAGTCTGAACCTGAGCTTTAGTTTGAACTGGGGCTTCACCCTGAGCTTGGGTGTCCACCTGAGCCTCAGTCTGCATATCAAACATTACAGATTAAAGGTAGGAACTTCAGTAAACCTGGCATAATTATTAATTGTGCCAAAAGTTACCTGAAGGCTAACTTCAGTCTGAGGATGTTCGACAGCAGCCTGATCAACATCAGTTGAGTCTTTCTCCTTCTGAGATTGACTCTCATCATCCCCTTGTTGGTCCCCATCCTGAGATTTGTCAATGGAGCTCGGGGCACCAACTTCAGCAGTTTTCTCAGCCACCTTCCTCTTCACAAGCTCATCAAAATCTGAGATTTTCATCTGGAGCTTGATTTTTCTGAACCTTGAGAATTCAGTGAGAAACGCTGTCTCCTCGTTCCACCAGTCTTCCTCTCTGAATGAAGCAATATTTAGCATCTCTGGAAGAGTCTGGTTGAGGATGTAGACCGTTGACCTCAATCTGAAGAAGATGTCTTGGAGGTCAGGGAATGAGCTCAGCTCAGGGTAGCGGTCAAGAATGAACCGTTCCCCCTTGCTTCGCCATTCGGTCTCTTCAGCTTCTCCTTTCTTGAGCATTGGGCTCTCAGGTTCAGTGGAAGGGTCAATCAACAACTCACTCAGGAGCTCTTCAAAGTTCATCGGCTCCTGAGGCTCAGCAGCTTCTGAGGTTTGGACAGGCAGCTCCTCAGTCTGGATATGACTTGGTTCTGAGGTCTGAGCTGGCGCCTCCTCAGTTGGAATATCTGCTTGCTCTGAGAACTGAGTGGGCATATCCTCAGCAGGAATCTGAGCATCTTCCGCGGTCTGAGCCGGCATATCCTCAGAGGGAATCTGAACTTTCTCTGAGGTCTGAGGTCCTTGGAAAATTTCCTGAGAAAAATTGTCTGAGCTCAGTGAAGTTTCAAGTACCTCAGAGAAGACTTGCTCCTCAGTTTGATCATGTGCCTTTGAGATAGCCTGAGCCAAAACATGTAATGGCGATTTCTGAGCAGTTTGGCTCTCAGGCTGAATCTCCTCAGTCTCACTTTCCTCATCTTCATCAGTGAGAACCACCATCCTTTTGCGTTTTGGAGCAAGGGTTTTCTGCTTCTTCAATTTCTCACCCTGCTCCTTCTTGGCTTCCAACAACACTTTCCCCCTGGCTTGTTGGGTTTCCTTTTCAGCAGCCGAAATCGGTGATTCCACTTTCTTCTCTTTCTTTCCCTTGAAAGTCCTATTCACAGCAATGGGCTTGAACATCACTTTGGACTTAGGGAATGGGGTAGAGTTGGCAAAAATATCCTCCTCCTCACGGCACATCTTCAGAATGAATGCAATTTTGGTGGCGTGGAGGATTCTGCCTTTGATAGATATTGTCCCATCATCCTCCCTTTTTATGACCTTGGCTTGCTCAGTCACCACCTTGATCAGATATTTCAGCCAGTTGAAATCCTTGGTGGGTGAGTCCTCAATCGCCGCCATCAGTCGGAGTTTGGGAGTGCTGATCTGCTCGAAGCTTCCAAATTGACTCATTATGCACTTTCCCACAATATCCATCAATACTCTGTACTTCGGCAGTAGATGTCGGAGTTGCCTCAAACTTAACAGGTTTCTCGGCAGCCTTGTCAAGATACTCCTGCTCCCTTCCCAACATATACAATGAGGGATCATCTCCCCTATCGCACAACTCAAAAACATCGTTCAAATGCTTCGGGACAATATAGAGCTCTCGAACAAAATCTACATATTTCATCGATTGTTCGAGATGCAAAACAGAAATCTTAGATTCTATACAATCTTCCTCATCGATTTCCATATTTGCAACAAACTCTATTACCTCACGGGTGTACTCCGCCTCTGGTCGATTTGCGACGAGGTTCGTCAGTTTCGCCAATCGGATTAGGTGGAGCGCTTCTTCTTCGTGCTTGGTGTTTGACGTGCTCTCCAGAGACACCACTTATTCGTACCATGGCTTATTTATCTCGGCTAATTTCTCGAAAATGGTTGGGGCCATTTGAGATTTTGAAGATTTGAAGATTTTAGGGTTTGGGTTTTCTGGGCAAAGGGATTTTCTTTGCAGAGGATTTTGGGAACAAAGGGTTTGATAAAGTTTGGCTTGAATGGATTCAAAGGATTAAATAGCTTGAGATCGTGGGAAGTCGTACCGGTTAGGTGAAAAGCAACGGTTAAGATTAATCCACGATTAATCGGGTATGCGAAAGGTCGATTCCCAAAAAGTAAGCCGCCATTTTAACTTCATTGGGGATTAAATGTAACAGAGCATTTAATGACTGTTGACCTTCTTTAGGAATTTCAAAGATCCCGCCCAAAAACATTCCTCAGGTGTTTTGTATTTATTGCGAATGATTACTGAGTTTCACTTAAGCAATAAATGAGTCATGAGTCATTACTTCTTCAGACTAATTTGCCTCTATCAGTCTTACTGAGTATTGACCTTGATAAAATGTCAGTATGATACTGAGTACTGAATGGGTTCAGTATTATACTGAGTACTGACCTTCAGTAAATCTGAGTTTCCTGAGACTCAGTTTAGTATTTCCATTTTATCCTGAGCTTCTCAGTAGAATTCTGAGAAAACTTCATGCATCTAAAAACCTTCAATTTTTCATATTTTACTCTATACACCTGGATCCAACATTCCTAATTCAACTGAAAGTTCCTGAAATCTTGATTCAGCCAAAGGTTTAGTCAAGATATTAGCTCTCTGCTTATCAGTATAAATTTTCTCCATCCTTATGTCCTTTTTCTCGACATGATCTCTGATGAAGTGATGTCTGATATCCACATGCATGCATCTGGTGTGCAATACCGGATTTTGTGAAATAGCAATGGCACTATTATTGTCACAAAATATTGGTACTTCATTGGCTACAACTTTATAATCCCTTAATTGTTGTCTGAGCCAAAGAATCTGTGCACAATAGCTTCCTACAGCCATGTATTCAGCTTCAGTAGTACTGGTTCCTACTGAGGTCTGTTTCTTTGAAAACCAAGATATCAACTTACTTCCTAGAAATTAACAAGTTCCTGTAGTGGACTTCCTGTCAATCCTGCAACCTCCATAATCAACATTTGAGTAACCAATTAATTCAAGGTTATCATCAGTTGGATACCATAATCCTCTATTCACTGTGCCCTTAAGATACTTCAATATCTTTTTGGCAGCCTCCATGTGACTAGCCTTAGGATTAGCTTGGTATCTTGCACATATCCCAACAGCAAATGTTATATCAGGCCTACTTGTTGTGAGATAGAGCAATGATCCAATGATTCCTCTATAATCAGTATGACTCACTGATTTGCCTTCAGAATCAGGATACATCTTGTAGTTAGTATTCATAGGAATTCTAACTGCATTGCAATTCTGTACACCATATTTGGCAATCAGATCTCTGGTGTACTTTGCCTGGTTGATGAAGATTCCTTCCATTGATTGTTTCACTTGAAGACCTAGAAAGAAATTCATCTCTCCCATCATTGACATCTCAAACTTTCCTTTCATCAGTGTTGAAAACTTTTCACACAGCTGATGGTTTGGAGATCCAAAAATGATGTCATCAACATATATCTGAACCAGCAAGATATCTTCCCCATCTTCTATCCTGAACAAAGTTCTATCAACAGTTCCTTTGACAAAACCATGGTCAGTAAGAAACTGAGAAAGAGTATCATACCATGCTCTGGGTGCTTGCTTAAGACCATACAAAGTTTTTATGAGCCTGTAAACTTGGTCATTCTGTTTGAAACCAGGAGGTTGTTCTACATAAACCTCTTCTTTAAGCACACCGTTCAGAAATGCACTTTTCACATCCATTTGATAGACTGTGAACTTCATGTGGGCAACATATGCAAGAAACAATCTGATGGCTTCTAGTCTTGCAACTGGTGCAAAGGTTTCATCATAATCCAAGCCTTCTTCTTGGGAATAACCTTGTGCAACTAGCCTTGCCTTGTTTCTTACAATGTTATTGTTTTCATCTCTTTTATTCTTAAATACCTACTTGGTTCCAATGACATTGTGAGTTTCAGGTCTATCTACTAGCTCCCATACTTCATTCCTTGAGAATTGATTCAGCTCATCTTGCATAGCAGTAATCCAATGAGAATCTTGTAGAGCTTCACCAATCTCAGTAGGCTCTTTCGCTGATAGGAAGCACCAGAATAGTGCACTCTCACCATGAAACCTTCTTGTTTTGACACCTTCAGTTAGATCACCCACAATCTGACCTGTAGGATGACTATCTAACCATATTCTTCTAGATGTTCCCCCTTCAACAGTATCCTCAACATTTGAAATGTTAGGTTTCGATTAATTCAATAAACTTCGAGGAACAACAAGAAGAAGGAGAAAGGGAATCATCTTCCTCGGGAAATTCTATTCAGAACATTGTCGAGAGACATTTGTTCCCCTTTGGTTGATAGATTCGAGAATTTGCCTCACCAGACCACATCTTCGTTGGCATCACATACACGAGTCCGAATCGGTGTCTGCTCAGATTGGTCATCTTTTGGTGTGTTGGCTTTCTGGGTCTCACCATCCCGAGTTCCATCCTGAACTTCTTTATCTCGAGTATGAGTCACTCCAATCATAGAATGTGATCAACTTCTTCTTTTTCAGTTGATTGATGATTTGTCATTCTTTTTCAGGCTTAATCTGGTGATCCTCTTGGTCAGTTCTTCTGCATCATGTTCCTATTTCTTCTGAACACAAGTAGATTCATCAAAAATAACATGAGGTATTTCCTCCACAATAAGAGTCCTACAGTTGTAAACTCTGAAAGCTTTACTGACTTCAGAATATCCTAAGAATATTCCTTCATCGACTTTTACTATCAAATGTTTTCAACTGATCTTACCATTATTGTGTATGAAACACTTGCAACCAAACACACGAAAGAAAGAAACAAGAGGCTTCCTTTCATTCCAAAGCTCATAAGGTGTTTTGCCTTGACTCTTGGTCAGCATGGATCTGTTCTGAGAATAGCATGCGTTGTTGATGACTTGACTAAAAATCTTTTAGGAATATCGACTTCAAATCATTGTCCTCCTTGAACTTCTTTTCGAGTCCTTTCCTTCTTTCAAAGAACACCATTTTGTTGAGGGGTCCTTGCAAAATGATGTTTCATGAGTAATTCCATTTCTTTGCATAATAATCGATATGATATGATTTATAAATTCAGTTCCTTTGTCGATCTCGATTTTGACCACACTCAGATTTTTTCTCAATCTTGAGCCTTTTCGATGAATTACAGCGACTTTATCTGAGTCTCTTTATTACTGAGTAAGAATATGACCCAAGTATATCTTGAGTAGTCATCAACTACTACCAATGTGTATTTCCTGCCATTAGTGCTCACTGGTATTATAGGACCAAAAAGATCCATATGCAGTAACTGAAGTATTCTTTCAGTAGAAACATCAATTTTGCTTTTAAATGATGCTCTTATTTGTTTTCCTTTCTGGCATGCATCACAAATATGTTCCTTACTGAACACTTCATTAGGCAACCCTCTCACAAGAGCTAATCTTGCAAGCTTGTTCAGGGTTTTGAAATTTAGGTGATTCATTCTTTTATGCCATAACCAACTGGTATCTGTGGAACTTTTAACAACTAAACATGTATCTTTAGGAGTTGAACTCCAATCAGCAAGATACACATTCCCTTTTCTTGTACCAGTCAGTAATACTTTATGTGATGTATCATCTTTCACAAAACATAAGTTCTTAGAGAACTCAACATTAAAACCCTTATCACAGAATTGGCTAATTGAAAGCAAGTTATGCTTCAATCCAGATACATATGAAACACCATGGATATGAACTGAGCCGATTTCCAAAGTTCCATATCCTTCAGTCTGTCCCTTGGAGTTATCTCCAAAAGTGATCTGTGGGCCTCTTTGTTCAACATAGTCACTGAGTATCTTCTTGAATCCTGTCATATGTCTTGAACATCCACTATCAAGATACCATACATCAGGGGCCTTTTCATCTCTGCTCATCAGTGCTATGTGAAATTTAATCAGCTTTGTGCCCTTGTTTTCCTCCTGAAAAACAGATCAATTTTTAGGTACCCAATTTGTGTAGGGTCCTACAAGGTTAGATGTACCTTTCGAAATCCAAATTTGCCTGACAACTCTAATCACTTTAGAGTGGCTAATGTGTCTTCCATAAACATCAACATACACATCTACTACTCTGGGTGCCTTAGCAGTTTTCTGTGTATGTGTGCTAGCTTTAGCATGAACATGGGCTTTTGAATTCTTCTTTGGTTCTGGCCTTTTGTTCAGATGCTTAGGCTTTTGTGCAGCCGGTCTAAATCTTTGTTGACTCGGGTTCAGGTAACCTTTACCCTTAGGCAAGTGGGGTTCAGGTTGCCTGTACTGAAATTTTGGTCTTTCAGTATACTGAGGACTTGGTCTCTTCAGTTGAGAATGTCTCTCTGTTGTTTCTCTTCTCGAAGATTCCTCTGATGGTTCAGTCCGCATCCTTTCAGGTTTGCATTCTTAGCCTGGAGGCTTTGAAGTACTTGCCTGAAATTTTCCAATTGAGTGCTCGGGTTATCTAGCATTCACCTGAGGTTTGGGCTTTCCTATCTCTGTTCATTCGGTTTCTTTGAAACCATTGGGTCTCTTTTTCCTTGTCTACAACCTTGGGCATTTCTTCGATTTGAAGTGTAGGTGCCACGGTTTTACAAAGATTGTCTTCTTGCTACTTGATGCGAAAGATTCGAGATGACCTTGTGAGGTTCCCCGAATGTATCCCAATCCATTTTTTATAATTGGCGGATCTCTGGTAACTCAATTTCATCTATTACTTTAGATCAAGATTTCAATAGAGTTAGCTTCTTACATGCACTATCCTCCACAGATTCTGTAGAGTTTTCATGCTTCTCGAGAGGTCATTGAACTTAGTCCTCGATCGCCTAAATCTCTTGATTGGATTTCTCTAGCTTTTCGATTAGGGTCACTATCAACTTCTCTTTCTCGAGAGTTGTACTTTTCGAACATCCATTCATCAAGAGCTCCCATTCATTGAGAAGTTATTTCATATTGCTAGAGTCTTTCCATTTTAGATTTTTTAAACTTTCGGTTCTTTATTACGCTCTTGAGTTTCATTTAGCGGTTCTTGTAAAAAGACATAGTCCTTCATTAGACTCTCAAAAGAATCCATCGAGTCAAAATGATCACATCTGAATGAACTTGACAACTCTTGTGCTAGTGTAGGAGCAACAACAAGAAAAGAAGAGTTTACCTCCTCAATGGCCATCGGACATATGTCATCACTTTCCTTTGTCGAGAATATTTCATCCGAAGAGCTAGATCCCTCCTCGGAATGTTCTTCTTCCGCAACCATGGCCTTTTTTGCTTGAGAACTTCTTGTCTCTTTTAGCTTGCCTTTCTCTTCTCTCCTTAGCACTCAGATCTGGACAATCATACTGGAAGTGACCTTTCTTTTGGCAAATATAGCATCTGTTGGCATCATCATCCTGATCACTTTCTTCTTTGGACTTGGAGTCCTTCCTTATGGATGAAGATCCCTCAGCTTTCAGGTCCTTCTTCTTCTCGGTTGATCCGTCCTCGATTTTCTCCGTACACGTGATTCCAAAGAATAGTTTTTGTATTTTCCATATCGACTATTAAGTCTTTCAAACCTCCTTGCCATCGGTCTTTAGCTTATCCTCAAGCTCATCCCCGATTTTTTAGCAAGGAGTTTCTCGAACTCTCTAGTTTTACAAGTTTTATCCTTGGCTTTAAAAGCCACATTTTTACTAGATGATGAATCATCTTTGCTGTCAGCCTTTTTAGATTTCTTATCAATTACAAACTCATAGGCCTTCAGCTCAGAGAAGACTTGTTGATATGGCATTGAATTAATGTTTTTGGTGTTTTCAATCACCACTGCATGTATATCCCATTTCTTAGAAAGACCTCTAAGAATTTTCAATGCAACTTCTCTCTGTGGATATTTCTTTCCAAGTGCATTTAGATCATTCATAATACTAGTGAATCTGACTTCCAATTTGTCTATAGATTCACCTTTTTCCATTTCAAAACTATCAAACTTTCCAATTGCAACTGAAAGTTTGTTTTCCTTGATATGATCTGTGCCTTGGCACATTATAGCTAGTGTATCCCAAATTTCTTTTGCAGTATTGCAGTGAGAGATCATTCCCATCACACCATCATCAATAGTATTGTATAGTGTGTCTCTAGCAATATAGTCTAGGTTGACTAACTTCCTCTCCTCAGGAGTCAGTTGGTCATCAGACTTAGGAAATTCTGCTCTAGGATCGTTTCTCTCATTTTCTGTTCCTCTAGGATTAACCACAGTAAATTGGAATGGCCCTTCAGAGGACACTCTCCACATTCGTTCATGTTTAGAATACAGGTGAGCCTGCATTCTCAGTCTTCATAAATCATAGTTCTCCACTGAGAACATGGGAAGTTTCTTAGAAGACATTTTATCTGAGTCTTTTAAGAATTCAAAGAAATAAGATCGATTCGGATAGACCACAAGTATTTTAGAAAATAAAACTTTGGTTAACAAAGCGGTGGTCAAGTTGAACCACCGCTTTCTGATACCACTTGTTGGTCGGTGCAAACAGAGTCTTACACGTGTATGGGGGAATACACGTGTTCGGTGTTTTAAAACTTTTTTTTCTTCTTGAGGTCGGCTTGGGTCGTTGTTGTCTGATGAGTTGGTCCTGAGAAGCACAGATCGCTCTGAGTCAAAGTCTACTGAGACAGTGATCCTGAGCTGCTTTCAGAAACCTCAGATAATCCCAACTGAGTCCTGAGTTTCAGAGATCCTGAGTTGCTTGGATAAGATAACTAACTTACTTGAACCCTCGGAAAGTAAGTTCGGGTTTGGTAACTATCTGTTCTAGCTACTCGGATGTCTTGAATGGTTGGCCCTTAGTTTATACTCGTTTTTAGCTTTTCTTTGAAAACCTTCCTTTAATGGAATAGTGATTAGGTTGTGATTCAATTATATGCAACTTCGGTGGATTGATTCCAACTGAAATATCGATGAAAATATGCTTTTCGAATATATGCAATGATTAAGCAAAGCAAAAACGAAGCAAGAACACAAAGCCAATTTATAGTGGTTCGAGACTCAAGCTCCTACGTCCACTCTCTCTGATCTCTTCAGAGAAATTCACTAATCACTTCCTTGAGCTTTCTGACTACCTCGCGTAGTTTACTTACTCAACTCGGCCCTGAGCTTTCTGACTACTCCACGTAGTTTACTTACTCAACCCGACCTTGAGCTTTTTGACTACCTCCGTAGTTTACTTACTCAAACACAAACAAGCTTTCAGACTACCTCTGTAGCTTACTAACTTCACCTCTAGAGCTTTCTGACTACTCCGCGTAGTTTACTTACTCTTTACAACTCCAATCTCACCAACAATCACACTCAAACTACCTTCTAAAGGGTTTGGGGTTTCTTGGTTGGTTTCCAACTAGGATGAGATATCCTTTACAATAAAGAACAATGCAAAGGCTAGGATATCTCGACTAAGCTTTGGATATATCTTATCAAGCTAGGCTTAGTTTAATGAGCTCTCTTCAATATAAAGCACTTGGGAAATTCTTGGGTTTTCGAGTGCTTCAACTTGCAATAATAAGTTTGAGCTCTTGAGTTGCTTACAAATTTCCCGTAACCTTTCAATGTAGAAGGTCACAAGTATTTATAGGCATACACCAAGGTCACTCTTGAAAAACTATCCGTTGGAGAGATAGCTCAGGGATTTCCTCTTATGGTGTGTGAGAAACGGCTATATTTAGGGTTTGACACTCCCTAACACGTTTTAGGCAATAGCCTTTCATGTAGCCGGTCTTCACTTTTTGCAGTCTGGAACTTAGTACTTCTGACATCTTTTTTCAAATGACACATCCTTTGTCGATTGTCGGTATAAAGCGATCTTTGTCTTTCTCTTTTTTGACTTTTGTCTCCGGTTAAAAGGTAGACAACTCAACGGCTCTTTTGGTTACAATCTCTGAGTGATATAACCTTAACAACACTTTGTCTTAGTTCCTTTTGTCTGCATTTGAATGTCTTGGGCAATATCTAACTTTCTAAGGAATCGCGATCTTCTCAGTATTGCATCCTTCAGATGGATATGTTCAGTGCCTCGGAACATTCAGGTTTATACTGAGCATTCAAAGACATTCTTGAAGTCTTTAGTAATTCTTGTGCCTTGATATTCTTGATCTTGATTCTTGATCTTCTCTCTTACGAGTCTTGAGTCTTGAGGTCTTCGAGTCTTGAGTCTTCATATGTATATCTTGGTGATATCTTTGAATCTTCATGCCGAAGTTTTGATTCCTCGGTTTCATCTTGAGTCTTGATATCTACATTTCATCTTGAGTCTTTAGTTTCTTCGTTTCATACTGAAACTTCAGAAACTTCAGTTTCATACTGAAACTTCAGAAACTTCAGTTTCATACTGAAACTTTAGAAACTTCAGTTTCATACTGAAACTTCGGTTTCTTCAGAAACTTACTGAGTTCTTCAGAATCTTCAGATCCTATCCTGATCTATATCTGCTGACTATACATTTTGCAAATAACATCCTGAATACTCTAAAACTGAATCCTGACTCAACTATCAAGTTTATTCTGAACATGTCATACTCAGGGTTTTTGGGATCTAATCAAAATCATATCTTTATTAAATTCATCTCCCAATAGTTTTGGTCATCTTATCTTATGCGACGTATCTAAACTTTGGCTTAGCCGTGTTATGGTGTTGTCTTCAAGAAGGTCGTCGGACTTGGCGGGTTGGTCAATGTGGCGACGACCTTGTCGACGTGAGTTCTGAGTTTATGCTTCAAGTCGCAGGTAGTCGTTTTACGCGTTTGGCGACTTTCCTTCCGACTCGATCTTGGTCGTCCGGATCGTTAATAGGATGATCTTTAGTCGACTTATTCTAAAGCGTACAAAGCATTTAAAAAATGTAAATTCTTATAAATCATTTTCTGTAGAGACGGTGAGTCATTACAACGTAGTGATAGATAAATTAATGTATCATGCTAGCATTTATTTCTAATTGGTAGTATTTCTTCAGGTGGCCGCGTTCCAAGGATATTGTGTTGGGGTGCCGTCCGGGTCTTCGATCTCGTATGCCCCGTTTGCCAGGCACTTGGATATTCTGAACGAGCCTTCCCAGGTTAGGATGAATACTTCCTTGGGTACCCTGAGTACCTCTTTTAGGACAAAGTTGCCTTTCTTGAATTGTCGGAGCCTGACCTTTGAGTTGTAATATTTTTCTATTTGTCGTTTGTACCCGGCATTCTTTAGGTTGGCTTCCAGCCTTTTTTCTTCCAGTAGATCCAAACTTGTTGTCATTGCCATGTCATTGCTGCATGTTGCTTGTCCCTTATCCGGTGGCTGGGTACGGTGACTTCTGCTGGGATCACTGCCTCTGTCCCGAAAGCGAGAGAGTAGGGTGATTCCCCCGTGGAGGTCTTGCAGGTTGTTCTGTATGACCATAATACCTCGGGCAATTTTCTTGCCCACCTGCCCTTCCCCCCTTCCAGTCGTGCTTTTAGTGTATGCTTGATAATTTTGTTGATTGTCTCAACTTGCCCGTTGGACTGCGGGTGGTAGGGGGTGGAGAAGAGCTTTGTTATCCTCCACTTTTTGAAGAATGCGTCGACTTTGAGGCCGTCAAATTGCTTTCCATTGTCGGTTACGATTGCTTGCGGGAGACCGAAGCGGCAAATGATGTTTCTCCATATGAATTTTATCACGTTGTCCTGGTCGATCATTGTGAGAGCTTCCGTCTCTGCCCATTTTGTGAAGTAGTCGACTGCCACGAGGGCAAACTGTACGGTACCCGGAGCGGTGGGTAAGGGCCCAATGATGTCGATTCCCCACTCGTGAAAGGCCATGGGCTCATAATGCTGGTTAACTCTTCTGGGGATACCTTGATTGAGGGAGCGAATATTTGGCATCGGTGGCATGTCCTTGCGTATTCGAGGGCATCCCTTTTTAGTGTTGGCCAGAAGTAACCTTGTTGTATGGTCTTGTGGGCCAGGGATTGGCCTCCCATATGGTTTCCGCAGATCCCCTCATGGATTTCCCTCCCGATGGTTTGCCCCTCGACCCTTGTCACACACCTGAGTAGCGGGAGGCTGAAACTTTGCTTATATAAGTTGTCGTCGATCATTACATACCTTGCCGCTCTCATTTGCAACTGTCGGGCACTGACCCTGTTGTTAGGCAGGTGTCCCGTTCTTAGATATTCGAGTATTAACGTCCTCCAGTCCTCGTGGTGGATGTCCATTGGGTCGGTGTGGGCGACCAGGGCATGTATGATGGATGGGAAGGTTAGCTTTGTGACGGTGATGTCTTTCATATCTGTCGGCCCTTCTGATGTTGCCAGCCTGGCCAGAGCATCTGCTTGGGAGTTTGCGTTTCTGGGTATCAATTCTACATAGACTTGGTCGAATTTCTCGAGTAGGGACCGAACGACCTCTTGGTATGCGGTCATACGGTCGCATCGGACCTCATATTCCCCCGACACCTGACATGCGACCAGTTGCGATTCGGTGTGTATTTTTAGTCTCTTCACTCCCACGGCCATTGCCATCTCAAGCCCTCTGATTAGGGCTTCGTATTCTGCTTCGTTATTGGTGGCTTGAAAGTCGAACGCGATGGCCGTATGGAAGGAATGTCCATCTGGGCTAATTAAGATTATACCCACCCCGGCTTGGGTTTGAGTAGCCGATCCATCTACGTAGAGCTCCCATGGAGGCCCTGCCTGTGTCTCTCGTGTGGTCGTCGGGTAGGTGAGTTCTACCATGAAATTGGCCAGGGCCTGGGCCTTGATGGCTGTCCTCGGGGCGTATGTGACACCGAATTAGCCAACTTCAATTGCCCATTTCATGTAGCGCCCAGCCGTGTCGGGGTGATGCAGCGCGTTTCTTAGGGGTAATGAGGTCAGTACTTCTACCTGGTGGTCGAAAAAGTATGGACGCAGTTTCCTCACGCTCATTACGAACTCGTAGGCGAGCTTCTCGAGGGGGGGGTACCTTCGTTCTGCCTCGTTGAGTACTTGGCTCACATAATAGACCGGTAGGTAGTCTTGCCCTTCAGCTCGCACCAGGACCGAACTCAAGGCCGTCTCGGAGGCGGCCAAGTAGAGGAAGAGCTTTTCCCTGGTGATGGGTTTGGCTAGTACCTTCGGGTTGGCGAGGTACTCCTTGATGCCATCCAAAGCCGTCTGGGCCTCTTCCGTCCACTGGAAATCCTTTTTGGCCCTTTTTAACGTGTCGAAGAAGGGTTTGCACCTATCTCCCATGCGGGATATGAATCTGGCAAGGGCGGCTAGACTTCCTGCAAGCTTCTGGACCTCCTTTGGGTTCCGCGGGCTGCCCATTTCTAAAAATCGCCCTGATTTTTGTTGGATTGGCCTCTATTCCCCACTTGCTAACTAAGTGGTCGAGGAACTTTCCTGACTCCACGCCGAAGCTGCACTTCTTCGGGTTGAGCTTCATGTTGAACCTTCTCAGGATGTTGAATGCTCGGGCAAGATCGGTGAGATGATCTTATTTTTTTAGGCTTTTGACGACTATGTCATCCACGTATACTTCCATGGATTTCCCGATCTCTTCTGCGAACATTTGGTTTACCAATCGCTGGTACGTGGCCCCGGTGTTTTTTTAGGCCAAATGGCATCCTTTCCAATAGTACATGTTCTTCTCAGTGAGAAAAGAGGTATGTTGTTGGTCGTCTTCGTGCATAAATATTTGATGGTAGCCCACAAAAGAGTCCATGAAGGACATCACCTCATGTCCGGTTGTGCTGTCGATCAGATGGTCAATATGAGGCATGGGGAAAAAATCTTTCGGACATGCTTCGTTTAGATCGGTGAAGTCGATGCATAGTCTCCATGTTCTGTTGGCCTTCTTAACCAAGACGGCGTTGGACACCCACTGGGGTTGGTTGGCTTTCATGATTAGATCGTTGTTGAGAAGTTTCTTTACTTCCTCGGTTAATGCTGCATATTTTTCGGGCCCGAATTTCCTCATTTTTTGCTCAACTGGTTTCTTGCCGGGGTCAACATTGAGTCGATGATAGGTGACCTCGGGGTCGATCCCTACCATGTCCTTGTGGGACCAAGTGAACACGTCTAGGTTTTCCTTGAGGAAGTCGACCAATTATCCTCTTCGTTCTATCGAGATTTTTGAGCCGATTATGACTTCCAGGTCCTGTCGGGTTGGGTCTACTTTGACCTTCTCGAGCTCTTCGTCTGGTGTTGCTCGATATTGGTCCCCTCTCGGGTCGTCGATTGTTCCTTGGATAAGGAATTCATGTGGCTCGGGTCGGAGCCTTGGTCCGAAGTCCTCGATTATTTGTTCATTTTGGTCGATTTCCATTGAGTTTATTTGATAGCTTGTTTTTTGTGTGCTGTAATTTAAATGGAGCCGGATATAAATTGAACATCTTCTTGCATCAAGTTGATCGCCCTTAACGGTGCCAACCACCCCATCTGAAGTAGGGAATTTTACACAAAAATAATAAGTGGAGGACGCAGCCTCGAATTCATGCTCGAACGACCTACCGAGGAAACCGTTAAAGGTTGACGGTAGGTCGATTACAAGGAAATCACACAGTTTGGTGGCCCTAATGGCCCTATCTATAGTTAACACTAATTCTATCGCAAGACATACGATCCCGTGGGGCTTCACGGTGGCGTCGTCAAATCCTCTCACCAGGTGCTTGCTTGGTTCGAGATAACTGTGATAGTTGCCGAGTTCGTCGAAAGTTTTCTTGAACAGTATATTGTAGAAAGCCTCGTTGTCGACCAGTAGTCGTTTGGCTGTAACTCTCATGATTTTTGCTGATATTACCAGGGGTCGACATTTGGGTATACGATGTCGGCCTTGTCCTGTTCGCCGAATTGGATCTGACCAGTTTCCTGTGCAGTGTCATTCACAGGTAGCCACACAGTTGTACCGCGTTGGCCATTTCCCTTAGCTCGGCCTTCTAGAGTCTTTTTGACAGTGAGGTTGATGCGGAGAGGCCGCCCACTGCCCCAAGCGACGATAAGGTGTGTATTACTCTTTTGCCGCTGTACTCTGGCAGGGGGGACGCTCGTCGACCAGTCTTCTGCTCCCAATGTTTCTTGGCGACCTCTTGTCGTTGAGGCGAAGAACCATCGCGAGCGCGGCTGTCCTTGTGTGGAGGTCGCTTGTCGTGTTCCAGTAGCATTCCGTCTTCATAGAGTTTCCAGAGCTACTTTAGGAGGTCGCGACATTCGCTGGTGTTGTGACCGACCTATTCATGGTAGTGGCAATACTTTCTCGGGCTCTGCCTGCCGTCACTTTTCTTGATAGGTTGGGGATCACTGAGCAATCATTTGTCTTTTATTTGGGTGAAGATGTATCCGGGGGATACACCGAAGGCATCTATTAACTTGACCGCCACTGGATCCTCAAATGGCATGAAGTTCCCCGGGGTTTTATACTGCCCTGGCTTCTTGCTCGCCTTTGGGGGTGTGAGTTCCTTTCCTTCCCCCATCATGGCCGTCAGGAGTTCCATGGTGTTGATGATTTCCCTCCCGCGTAAGTTGCTGGATAGTTGGCGGTGACATTCCACCAGAGCTTAGTTCCCTTCTTCAGTTCGGCGATTGCTCCTAATAGTTTGGCCTCATCGCCCACTGGTTCCTCATCCAATATGAGCCGATAGAACCTCTCTAGGTAGGCCCGATCTGTCTCATCTTTCCTTGCTCGATGTTCGCCAGTTGTTGTTTCCCCGTGGGTTGGGGTGCCATGGCTGCGAAGTGTCCCATGAAAAGCCAGCCCAATTGCTCGAATGATTCAATGGATTAGGGGGAGATGGACGTGAACCATTTGCGCGCTTATTTGTTCAACGTGAGGGAGAAGAGTCGACACATGGTCGCATCGGAAGCCCTCACGGATGTCATGTACGAGATATACTTAACGAGGTGTATCCTTGGGTCGGAGTCCCCCCATATCAGTCAATCGAAGTCATATTGATCTTAGTCTAGGCGGGGGCGACCGTAATGACTGTGTTGAGCGGCGACAAGGGGAGTGCCAAATTGGCCGCTTGCCTGGCAGGGGCGGGTTGTTTGTCCAATCTTTCCTGAAGGGCCCTGATAATTTATCTTACGGCGGTAAGCTCGGCCTCTTATTGGCTTGCGTGAGCCTCCTGACGGTCGCTGGAGCTAAGCCGACTTAGCGCCGAAATGTGTGGCTCATTCCTAAATTTTCTTTGGTGGTTGCCTTCTTTGACCACGACCATCTGGTGAGAATTAACTTCATCCTCCACAAGGATTGGTCCCTTTTGTGCCAAGTTACCGCTTAGGCGGTTGAAGACCGAGTTGTTCGCTTGGTTATCCCCTAGTCGGTGCAAAACCGAGATGTCTTGGGGCTCCCCGGGAAGTTCATCCGAGCTATGGGCTCTGTTCAACCTTTTTCTTGGGGGAGGGTTGGCTTTTGCGGCCGAGATGGCCTGGTTGAGACCGAGCTATACCCCTGGCTGGGCTCTTCCCTTGGTCGCCCCTCTGGGGCGGACGACTTTAGTGGTGGGCTGTTGGTCTTCGTCATCATCAAAGTTCAGGTTTCCCTTGCGCAAGTATACCCAAGAGTTCTTCATCTCTGCGGGAGTTTTGAAGATATGGGCCCAGTTCTGCTCGTCCTCAGCTTGCTCCTCCAGGAGCTTTGACTCCGAGGATAGGGACGCTTCCACTCCATCGCATGGGTCAGTCTCGAGGCCGGTGATTGGAATCTGTGCCATTGTCCTTTGCGAGTTCTTTATTGATTCGTGGAAATTCCCACAGACGGCTACGTTCGGGGGCAATACCAAGCTAGGAATTTTACTATAATATTGGCCTAAGAACTAGGATTTCGATCCTTTACAATGAATATTGCAATGCATATTTATAGATGAGGAATTAGGTTTCCTCCGTCCCCATGGGCCAAGGCCTTCGGTCCTCTAGGGTTTCCTACCGGATAGGGACGAATCCCGCGTTTAGCGGCGGTAATCCTGCCTTCTGTTTAAGCATTCCATAATCGTGCCCTGGAGGTCCGTCTTTGTTGGCATCCTAGATTTTATCCCTTGGTTGCTCAACTAGCTACAAGGAAGGTCGCCGGATTGTGGCGACCAGGCTTAGGCGACTTCCCTCTGGGTGCTCGTCGTAACCTGGTCGCTCCATCTCTTGTCGCCCTGTGATGAGTGAATTATTATAGTGGGACCATAACAACCCCTAGTTCACTTAAGAACTATTTTATCCAGACAGCTTCTTTGGCAGCTTCTGGCGCAACAATGTACTCAACTTCGGTTGTTGAGTCTGAGGTAGTCTCTTGTTTGGAACTATTCCAACTAATCGCCCCACCATTGAGAACGAACACATAGCCTGACTGTGATTTGTAATCATCAGAGTCAGATTGAAATCTTGCGTCAGCATAGCCTGTTGCAACTAGCTCCGACTGTCCTCCGTAGACAAGAAAATAATCTTTGGTACGTTTTAGGTACTTAAGAATGTTCTTGACCGCAATCCAGTGAGGTTCACCCGAATTCTGCTGGTATCTACCAGTGGTACTGACAGCGAAGGCCACATCTGATCTAGTCCAAGTCATGGTGTACATGATGGAGCCAATTGCAGATGCATATGGTATATCCTTCATGCGCCGGATATCAGCGTCTGTGGAAGGATAATCCTTCTTAGACAGCTTTATCCCATGAAATGCTGGTAGAGAACCTCTCTTAGAGTTCTCCATCGCAAATCGCTTCAACACCTTATCTACGTAAGTTGACTGTGACAACCCCAACATCTTCTTGGATCTATCCCTATGGATCTTGATCCCTAAGATGTAGCAGGCCTCACCAAGATCTTTCATCATGAAGGTTCTTGATAGCCAATCTTTTACCGACTGCATGAGAGGGATATTGTTTCCCATAATTAATATTTCATTGACATACGCAACTATGAAAACAATATTTCTCCCACTGCGTATACGATAAACGCATGGATCTACCAAATTTCTGGTGAAGTCAAATCGGATGTTCCAACTCCTAGAAGCTTGCTTCAGTCCATAAATGGACCTTTTAAGCTTGCACACAAGATTAGATTTTGGCTTAGATACAAAACCTTACGGTTGAGTCATAAACACCTCCTTATCAATGTTGTCATTGAGGAAGGCTGTTTTGACATCCATCTGCCAAATCTCATAATCTAAATGTGTTGCTACCGCAAGTAAAATTCGAATGAACTTGATTTTGGCAACAGGTGAGAAAGTCCCGTCATAGTCAAGGCCTTCGCGTTGACTATAACCTTTTGCCACCAACCTAACCTTGTAGGTTTGCACCTTGCCGTTTGCATCAGTCTTACGTTTGTAGATCCATTTGCAACCTATGGATTTGACCCCTTTCGGCAACTCAACCAAGTCCCAGACTTGATTGGTGTACATCGAGTCCATCTCGGATTTCATGGCTTCATGCCACTTCTCTGAGTCAACATCTAATGTTGCCTCAGTGTAAGTTCTGGGATCATCTTTATCCGGGATCTCCACGTCATTGTGTTCCTCTACAAGGAAACCATAATATCTAGTGGGTGGATTACGAATCCAAGTAGACTTACAGAGCTGTACTTGTGCAGGCTGTACATTCTGATCGTGAAAATTTTCTGGCGCATCAATTTCATCAATGTCCGGAGAGTCCTCAAGAGCAACACTTTTAGATACCTCTTGGGCGGGAGTTTGAACTATGTTGTTCTCATTCAGTCCACTTGGAGTTTGTTGCTAAGGAAATGTAACTCCAATTATGCTCCCACTGGCTGAAAGAGGATCACTAAGTGATAAACTTCCACCATGAGAGCTACTGAATGCTCCCACTGATTCCTTGTCACGTTTCTTTGACAAGTTATCAGTCTCTTGGTTATCCTGTGGTTCTTGAATTTCTTCAAGTTCTATCATCTTATGACCTTGTTCCTTGAAGACATAGTCTTCTTCGAGGAACCTGGCCTACCTAGAAATAATTATTGTTTGTTTCTCAAGTAGATAGAAGTAATATACTCTCGTTTCCTTAGTATATCCCACAAGGTAACCCTTTTCACCTTTGGATTCCAACTTATCGGTAAACATCTTTTACACAATTGCGGGGCAACCCCACGTTTTAATATGCGAAAAAGTTGGCTTCTTGCCACACTATAGTTCATATGGTGTATGCTCAACCGATTTAGATGGAATCCTGTTCAGAATGTAGATTGAGGTTTGTAACGCGTATCCCCATAAGAATGTCAGAAGAGAACAAAAGCTCATCATGGACCTCACCATGTCCAACAAGGTTCGGTTTCTCCTCTCGGATACTCCGTTCATTTGCGGTGTTCAGGGAGGAGTCCACTGTGATTGGATTCCATGTAACTTTAGGTAATTAATCAGTGAATTCATGGCTAAGGTATTCGCCTCCTCGATCCAATCGAAGAGTCTTAATACTCTTACCAAGTTGCTTCTCTACTTCAGCTTTAAACTCTTTAAACTTCTCAAAAGATTCGGATTTGTGTTTCATAAGATACACATATCCGTACCTCAAGAAATCGTCAGTAAAAGTGATGAAGTAGCCGAAGTGACCCCTAGCTAGAGTGGGCAATGGCCCACAGACATCATTGTGGATCAACTCTAGAACTTCTTTGGCACGAACCCCTTTCCCAGAACAGTTTGTTGGTCATTTTGCCCTTGAGACAGGATTGACAATTTCCATAAGACTCAAAGTCGAATGGGGTTAAGTAGTCTAACTACCTTAACCTTGCAATTCTATTCCCATTTGCATGACCAGGCCTACAATGCCATAACAAAGTCGGGTTTTCATGATTACTAAGTTTGAGTCGTTTGTTTTGTATATTAAGAATATTATATCCACAATGCAACTAGATTAAACCATTCGATCAAGGAGCATTCCCATACACATCACCATTAAGCTAAAAATTATTATTATTATTTGCGAAATGGAAGGAAAACCCTTCAACATCTAACATAGGAATAGAAATAATGTTGCGAGTAATAGAAGGAATGAAATAACAATTATTCAGTTCAAGTTTAAAACCCGAGGGTAAATCTAAAACGTGAATGCCAACGCGTCCAACAGCAACTCTTGCTCCATTCCCAACGTGGAAAGCGACTTCACCCGGCCTAACTCCCCTGCTATCCTTGAGACCCTGCACATTTGTACAAATGTGTGAACCACAATCGGTATCTAATACCCAGCAGTTAGTATCATTCGTGGACATGTTTATCTCAATAACAAACATAACTGTTCCAGTGGCTGAGACACGTTGTGTCTTCTTTTTAGCTGCTAGAACCTTGCAGTCCTTCTTCCAATGCCCCTTCTGCTTGCAGTAGAGGTACGCATCATTGTCCACCCTCTCCTTCTTTTGAATTCCACATTTGGGCTTAAGGAAGCTTGGCTTGGAGCCTTTCTTTGCCTTGCCCCTTCGCTTCTTCTTTCCTTTCGGAGTAGAAGAAGTAGAGGCACTCACCATGAGCACGGGTTTTTCCTTAGCAGTGGAAGACCCAAAGTTCTTTAGCATGTTATGCAACTCATGCATAGTCGATTCTGTCTTATTCATATTAAAGTTTAGCACAAAACTCGAATATGAATCGGTAAGTGAATGAAGAATGGCATAAACAGCAACATTAGTCTTGAGCTCAATGCCCAGACGATCAAATTTCTCGATTAGCCCAATCATCTTCAATACATGAGGAGAAACCTTCCATCCATTAGACAATCGACATCTTAACAGATCTCTCATCACTTCATAAATCTCATAATGAAATTCAGAATCAAAGAGATCCTTAAGATACTTGATTATCTCAGAGGGAAGCATCTTCTCATGTTGCCTTTGCAATTCGGTAGTCATCCCGAGTAGCATAACACACTGAACCTGGGAAGCATCTGTTGGGGAATTTAATTGCATGGATCTATTCGGGATGAATATTTAAATACAAATTTAATTCTAACAATTATTACTAGCATGAATTAATCCTATATTAATTCAAATAATAATTCAACAACAAATCATGCATATAAACAGTTCACATAAATCCTACGCATGCGGAATTGCTACGGGTTTACGTGAACTAACCTCTTTGAGTGGCAATGGTCTCGTCGATAAAAACACACCAAAAAGCCTTCCCAAGTATTCCCTAGTCCTTGCTCGTCAATCCGGTGGAAGGAAGCTCGCGAACAATTAACAAAAGGGAAAATAAAAATTTGTTGCACCACCTTTGTGGATTTACTAATTTTTCCAGCACATGGAATTGTACACTCACGATTGAGGTTTTTCGAAAATACACAATCTGTCGACGTTTCAAAATATTTGATATTTTATCGACGCTGATATTTTTCCGAAAAACCAATTTTCGTGTTCACCTGGGGATGAAACATTCATCCCGTATTTATAATGAGGGGTTGGTCGAAATTTTAGATGGAAATAAAGATGGGAAAATCTTTTTCTTGATCTCCAAGAAATCTTGAATATATCCCATATATTCTTTTCTCCATAATTAAATATTCCACAAAAATCCCAACTCCTCTTGTTATGGTATTTTTCAAAAAATAAGGATAAAGATTCCAAGATTTGGATCTTCTTGAATTTATGAGATATACATGTATTGCAAGAATACATATCTTCCAAAATATCTTTTCAAGAAAATCAAGAAAATTTTCCTTTCCCTTATTCTTTCAAAATTTTCGAAAATAACATATAAATAACCAAGTGGGAGATTTCTTGAATTCAATGAGATAATCTTGTAATTCAAGAATACATATCTTCATTCCATAACAAAATTCAAAGAAAATCTTTCTCCCCTTTTATTTATATTTTTCGAAATTAATGAGGAAAAATAGCAACAAAATTTATTTTATTTTTAAACACATTTTTCAGTTATTTGACTTTATGTTGGGCTACTTGAGGGGCCTTTAGGAGAATTAAGATTTGACCTTCAAATGGATCTTGAATTATCAATATTGAGCCACAATATTATTCAAGCCCATAAATATTAATTAATCCCACTACATAATTAATATTACACTATCCATCTTAACCCATATTACAGTCAATATGGCTCCCGGTTATTATTTCCCGTGTTTAAGATTATCTAGCCCATTAATTAATTCAAGCCACTGAAATAGCTTTCCATTAATTAATATCTTTTATCCTTGGTAAAGGAACGGTTCAACATTATTATCCATACCGGAAACTAGTTCCACTTGCAAGATTTGGTATGATAAAACTTATGAACCTCCCAAGGGGGCAAATCGAACAAGCGTACTTGCACACTATTCTCCGTATTAAATCTTAGCAATCGCATGTGACCAATAATATTGCCCAAGATATAAAGTATTGATTCTCGTTGATTCTCTACCCGTAATAAGTCAAAGCAATAATTACTAACCGCACGCGATCCTATTTAAGGAACGAAGATTAAGAAATAACGAACCGCTGAGGTCTAATTCTTCCTAGTTCAGTTCTGAAGAATTTGTCCTCCTGTAGGTCCTATTCAGTGCACTAAACATGCACTAGTGTAATCACTTGGTCAAGACAAGCCAATCTGAGCCTTACACTTCAACCTTTCACGATGGATTGTTCATTTCCATCTTGGTAGTGAATGGTGTACTTTTGGTTACAAGGGACTGTTAATTTAATCTTCTGTGATCTGGTATCACTAAATTTACTACAATGTAACACGTACTATTTATTGAACAGTTATGCAGTAAATATATGTAACATTTGATGATATTTAAAGCATCAGTGATAAACATTTTATTTCAGTAAATAAGACCGAAATTCAATTTGATTATACAAAGTAAAAGCATACTTTCCAGTATAATCCCAACAATCTCCCACTTATACTCAAAGTCTGCTTTTAAGTATACTACAGCATGTCTCGTGTAGTTCCTAATACGTGACATATAATGTCACCTACACGAACCTAATAATGTCTCCCACTTATACTCAAAGTAGATTGGCTACGCACTTGACAATCATTCCTCCCACATGTCTCTTGAATGTTTCCAGAGGCAGACACTTTGTGAAAAGATACACTATGTTATCCTCCAATGCGATCTTAGCCACTTCTTCATCTCCTCTCTTAATGATTTCTCGTCTAAGATTTCTTTCCTTCAGTGTGCTTGTTTGACTCGTGGACTCTTGGTTCCCTTGAATTTGCAACTGCCCCTAGCAAATATTGCTAGACAAATTCGGAACTCCATCCAAGTCCACTAAGAAGGTCTAGAGCCAAACTGGTTCCTTCACTGCTTCACAAGCAGCTACTTACCCGGCTTCTATGGTTGAGTCAGTGATGCATTTCTGCTTCACACTCGTCCATTTCATGGCTACACTTCCCAAATGAAAGCACACTAACTGAGGCAGATAGTTTCTTGGAATCTATATCTGATTGGAAATCCGAGCCCATGTAACCGATGGGGATTAGACTGTCTGACTGATAAACCAACATTCTATCCCGAGTTCTTTTCAGATACTTCAGAATGTTCTTAACTGCCGTCCAATCCTCTTTTTCCCGGATTACTTTGATATCTTGCCACCATGCCAACGGCAAAGCAGATATTCGGTCTCGTACACAACATTGCATACATAAGGCTTCCAACAGCCGAAGCATAAGGAATGCCTTTCATGTCATCTATCTCTCTCTGTGTCTTAGGGCACATTTCCTTGGATAGATGGATTCCATGCATGAGAGGTACGAAGCCTTTCTTGGAATCCTGCATGCTGAATCGCTTCAAGACAGTGTCTATATATGAAGCTTGTGATAAGCCTATCATCCTTTTCTTGCGATCTCGAGTGATCTTGATCCCAAGGATGTGCCCGGCTTCCCCTAAGTCCTTCATATCAAACTATTTTTTTAGTCATGCCCTTACGTTTGATAACACCTTTACATCGTTCCCGGTGAGCAGAATATCGTCTACGTATAGTACTAAGAATACCAATACAGTTCCGACACGCTTTTTGTACACACAACTTTCGAACTCGTTTTGATCAAACCCATAAGACTTTATTACATGATCAAAACATTGGTTCCAAGCTCTGGATGCTTTTTTGAGTCCGTAAACGGACTTCATGAGCTTACAAACTAGGTGTTCTTGGCCTTTTTCAATGAAGCCTTGGGGTTGTTGCATATAGATTTCTTCATCAAGACTTTCGTTAAGGAAAGCCGTCTTGACATCCATTTGCCAAGATTTCAAAGTCGAGATGCCCAGCAATCGACAAGAGAATTCGGATGGACTTGAGCATTGCTACAGGCGAAAACGTTTCCTCATAGTCGATCCCTTCTTTCTGAGTATAACCTTTTGCCACAAGCCTTGCCTTAAAGGTTTCCACCTTCCCGTCCGGTCCTCTTTTTCTCTTGTATACCCACTTGCAACCAATGGGTTTGACCCCATTAAGTGGTTCGACTAGCTCCCACACTCTGTTATGATCCATAGAACCCATTTCGGCTTTCATTGTTGTTTGCCAAGAAACTGCATCCTTGTCTTGGATTGCCTCGTCGTATGTCCATGGGTCTGATTCGTCTTGTCCGGGAATCAAGTCCGAGGACTCTCCTATCCCCATGAATCTCTCGGGCTGTCTCACAACCCTCCCACTACAACGAGGTTCCGGTTATGTAAGTGTATCATTTGGTATGTCATCTTGTACAGTTGGCAATGATGTTAGCCCCCTTAGCTCATTTAAGGTAATCTCACTTCTGGGTCTTCTTTCGTTCATATAATCTTCTTCCAAAAATCTAAAGTGGGTGCTGATTACCACCTTTTGATCTTCGGGACCATAGAACACACACCCTTTTGTTCTCTCGGGGTATCCTATAAACAACCTTAATTCTGATCGAGGATCCAATTTTTCAGCTTCCTTATCCAACACGTAGGCCGGACACCCCTAAATTCTCATGTGTCTCAAACTGGGCTTGCGCCCGGTCCACAATTCTTTGGGAGTTTTGGGAACCAATTTGGATGTCACCAAGTTCAGAATGTAAGCCGTTGTTTCCAAGGCATGACCCCAGAACGACTTAGGTAGATCCGCATAACTCATCATTGATCTAACCATTTTTAAAAGAGTTCTGTTTCTTTGCTCTGCAACCCCGTTTTATTGAGGGGTTCCGGGTGCAGTTAGCTGGGATACAATCCCTTCATCTGACAAGTAGTTCAAAAACTCATCGCTGAGGTACTCGCCTCCACGATCGGATCGTAGAGACTTGATACGTTTTTCCCTATGATTCTCTGCTTGAGCCTTAAATTCTTTGAATTTCTCAAAGGCCTCAAATTTATGCTTCATAAGGAAAATATAGTCGTACCTTGAGTAGTCATCAATAAAAGTGACGAAATACTCATAACCTCCTCTTGCTTTGGTTGACATTGGACCACATACGTCTGTGTGAACGATTTCTAACACTTCTTTGGCTCTATTCCCCTTGGCTCCGAATGCCCTCTTGGTCATTTTACCCTCCAAACATGATTCGCCAGGTTGGAATTGGTTCAACTTGGAGAGACTCCAGTGAACCGTCTTCTACCAACCTTTGGATCCTCTTTGGATTAATATGTCCCAATCTTAGATGCCATAGAAGTGTCTCGTTCAAGTCTGATGAACGTTTTCTTTTATCGGAAACAGTGGATGTGTTATAGGATGCATTTCGTGAGTGGTGTGCACAGTTAATTGTATAGAGATTGTCCATCAATGTCCCATAACAGATACACTCATTATTTTAAGAAATGATGTCATTCTTATTAAAAGAAACTAAGTATCCATTAACAGAATTTTAGAAACTGAAAGTGAATTCTTTCTAAAACTGGGAACATAAAGAACGTCTCTTTAAAATTAAAACTCTGTCTTCAAAAGACAGGTGCACTTCTCCCACTGCTTCAGCTGCCACTCTCGTAGCATCGCCCAGTGTGATGAGGATCTCACTCCCACTAAGTTGTCGGGTCAGCTGGGACCCCGTAACGTGAAACATACATGGTCAGCAGATCCCGTATCAACTACCCACGAATGAGAAGTATACGCCGCTAAACAAGTTTCAACAACTACTGCGTGAGAATTACCTTTCTTTCAGTCCCTTTTGGGGTTGGAACAGGCAAACCTCCATTGTCCTCTTTCACCGCAGCTTAAGCACTTCCTCTTTGGATTTTCCTTGACACCACCAGCATTCGTCATCTTATCATTGTCCTTGGCAACAGTTGAGTCTGATTGCTTATGGCTTTTGGTCACCTTTTTCTTCTTGCCATCCCTTGGCCTAGAAAATGAAGACGGACCACTTGTCGTCAAAGCTTGAGTTTGGTGCCCCATCAACATCTCTGTCGAGACCAAAGCTTGCAACAAATCAGCTAGCGAGGCCAAAATGCTCAAAAACTTTTTGGGCAGAGAGTGAAGTACCAAATTCATCTGAGTCTCCAGATTATAATCTGCACTCAGAACCTCAAGTTTGTTCAGATGGGCCATCAATTTTGAGGACGTAATCCCTTACGGGTTTGCCCTCCACCATTTTTAGCGACGACATCTCTCGCAAGGTGATCTGACGAGTCCCGCATTTTTGACTCGTCAGTTGGCTCATCCGATTTTGGTGTGTCAAGAATCCACTTGTGCTTTTGTGCAGTTAGGACAATTATAATTTTTCGTTTCCAATCAATATAGTTTCCATACTTATTTTATTGACTTTAAGTATAATAGCAGTGGATTAAAAGGTTATGACATGCTGAACTGAAATAAATAATAATATGCATAAGCACAAATATATCACAAGGTTCGATCACATGTTTCATATTAAAATCTCAAAAAAATATGAACATGCATCAGCCAACATCTCAAAACAGTTTAAATAAGCCACGTGGGGTGGGTCATTATTTAAACACATTCAAGCAGGTTACAAACAAGAACAGTTACAAATCTTTAATAACTAGATTAATAGTTGGCTCCCACTTGACCAATATAAAATTGACAGGGACTTCGGGGAAGTATATGCATATCAATTTTATACCTAAGTAATAATCATGATTAAATACAGAATTATTATTTAAGCTTTGAACGAGCCTCGTGGGGAGGGTCATCGTCGCCACTAGTAATAATCCACAATCATCCATTTGGAATTTATTCATGTGAAAGCTATCTTTTGACCGTCCCGTGGGGGGAATTTCTCCAAAAGAATCCACAAATAAATAAATCATGGAGGTCAAAATTAATTCAATATATTATCCATAAAATTGTCAATTAATTGTTTAAGCATACTTAGTAATTTTCGAAAGTGAGATTTTTCAAAACATTTTCTCATGCATCGCAAATTTAAACACAATTTAAATAAGCATAAAATAATGCATAAACATCAAAATAAAAAATTAAACATATTGGGCACATATATCCAATTGTCACGATTCATTTTTGTCATGTCTTGATCTCGAGAAATCGTCTTCTTTGCCTTCATCGTTCGTCTCGAAAGGTTCGCCACGTCTAGTGACGTCATCGACCGACTTCATGGTCGAGTGCACGTCTTGCACTCCCCGGCCGTGTCGTCGGCACCCCACCGTCGTGGCGTCTAGCGCCCGTCCCACGTCGACGTCGGTGCTGCTGGTTCAAGGTTAGCGATAAGCGGATCTGGCGTTCGCGTGCCCGTCGCCCGCCTTTGCCTACGCCCAGCGTCGCCCGCGTCACCCTCTCGGCTTGCTCGCCAGCCCGCCCCCACATCGCCCCGTAACATCGCTCCGCCCGCGCCTACGCTGGCGCACCATACCCGCGCCCGTCGCCTGGTCGATCCGCAGCGCGTCTTTCGGCCCAAAGGCCTCGCCCGCCCGTCTTGGCATCCGCCCCACGTCCGGCGTCTACAGCAGGCTTCTCCTTGGCATCGTTTTTTGCGACGACGACGCTTAAGCCCTGCCCCGGATCCCGTCTTTTAATTCTTCGTCTCCGTCTCCATTTCTGATCCGGTTATAATTTATTTACAAAAATAAATAAACCAGATCTAGACTAGTCTATTACATTGATCAAATCAAACAAATTATAATCTACTCGTAGATTTTCTCACGAGGCAAAACGAATTCGAACGAATCGAATTAAAAAACCACAATTTATATGTATGCATAAATAAACACACTAAATTTCATGACAAATGGATACCTGCAAAAAAGATCTAGCAATTCTACTATCCAATTTCAAATTTCATGAAAACGAATTAAATTATAATTTAAAATTCAAAGCCCGAGACCGAGGCTCTGATACCAGTTGTTGGGGAATTTAATTGCACGGATCTATTCGGGATGAATATTTAAATACAAATTTAATTCTAACAATTATTACTAGCATGAATTAATCCTATATTAATTCAAATAATAATTCAACAATAAATCATACATATAAACAGTTCACATAAATCCTACGCATGCGGAATTGCTACGGGTTTACGTGAACTAACCTCTTGGAGTGGCAATGGTCTCGTCGATAAAAACACACCAAAAAGCCTTCTCAAGTATTCCCTAGTCCTTGCTCGTCAATCCGGTGGAAGGAAGCTCGCGAACAATTAACAAAAGGGAATATAAAAATTTGTTGCACCACCTTTGTGGATTTACTAATTTTTCCAGCACATGGAATTGTACACTCACAATTGAGGTTTTTCGAAAATACACAATCTGTCGACGTTTCAAAATATTTGATATTTTATCGACGCTGATATTTTTCCGAAAAACCAATTTTCGTGTTCACCTGGGGATGAAACATTCATCCCCTATTTATAATGAGGGGCTGGTCGAAATTTTAGATGGAAATAAAGATGGGAAAATCTTTTTCTTGATCTCCAAGAAATCTTGAATATATCTCATATATTATTTTCTCCATAATTAAATATTCCACAAAAATCTCAACTCCTCTTGTTATGGTATTTTTCGAAAAATAAGGATAAAGATTCCAAGATTTTGATCTTCTTGAATTTATGAGATATACTTGTATTGCAAGAATACATATCTTCCATAATATCTTTTCAAGAAAATCAAGAAAACCTTTCTTTCCCTTATTCTTTCAAAATTTTCGAAAATAACATATAAATAACCAAGTGGGAATTTTCTTGAATTTAATGAGATAATCTTGTATTTCAAGAATACATATCTTCATTCCATAACAAAATTCAAAGAAAATCTTTCTCCCATTTTATTTATATTTTTCGAAATTAATGAGGAAAAATAGCAACAAAATTTATTTTATTTTTAAACACATTTTTCAGTTATTGGACTTTATGTTGGGCTACTTGAGGGGCCTTTAGGAGAATTAAAATTGGACCTTCCAATGGATCTTGAATTATCAATATTGAGCCACAATATTATTCAAGCCCATAAATATTAATTAATCTCACTACATAATTAATATTGCACTATCCATCTTAACCCATATTACAGTCAATATGGTTCCCGGTTATTATTTTCTGTGTTTAAGATTATCTAGCCCATTAATTAATTCAAGCCACTGAAATAGCTTTCCATTAATTAATATCTTTTTTCCTTGGTAAAGGAACGGTTCAACATTATTATCCATACCGGAAACTAGTTCCACTTGCAAGATTTGGTATGATAAAACTTATGAACCTCCCAAGGGGGCAAATCGAACAAGCGTACTTGGACACGATTCTCCGTATTAAATCTTAGCAATCGCATGTGACCAATAATATTGCCCAAGATATAAAGTATTGAATCTCGTTGATTCTCTACCCGTAATAAGTCAAAGCAATAATTACTAACCACACGCGATCCTATTTAAGGAACGAAGATTAAGAAATAACGAATCACTGAGATCTAATTCTTCCTAGTTCAGTTCTGAAGAATTTGTCCTCCTGTAGGTCCTATTCAGTGCACTAAACATGCACTAGTGTAATCTCTTGGTCAAGACAAGTCAATTTGAGCCTTACACTTCAACCTTTCACGATGGATTGTTCATTTCCATCTAGGTCGTGAATGGTGTACTTTTGGTTACAAGGGACTGTTAATTTAATCTTATGTGATCTTGTATCACTAAATTAACTACAATGTAACACGTACTATTTATTGAACAGTTATGCAGTAAATATATGTAACATTCGATGATATTTAAAGCATCAGTGATAAACAATTTATTTCAGTAAATAAGACCGAAATTCAGTTTGATTATACAAAGTAAAAGCATATTTTCCAGTATAATCCCAACAGCATCTTCTTGATGCTTATTCTGAGTTGCAGCGTCAAACGCTTCAGCCTCTTTAGTACCAGTTTCAGGGGCAGCAGGGATTGGCGTGTCCAACACGTACTCAATCTTTTCTTGCCTAAGCATCAAATGCACGTTTCGGTGCCAGTCGAGAAAATTTGGCTCAGCCAATTTGTTCATTTCCAAAACGCTTCTCAGTGATAAGTTATTCATTTCAACAATCCTAGAGAAATAAAATAGAACAGGAATTAAAACACATAATTCCTATGATCAATATTTAGCAATCAAAATAAACATGGCATTTTAGGTTTATTTTGTCTCCATTATTTTCACATATTCAACGACCTCATCGGAAGAATACAAATTTATATCTAATATAAATCATAATAGACTAGGATTCACATTCATACTATCATAATATATGCTTGGGCCAATTACTATAATAGCAGAACTGGTAGGTCTCCAAACCAATTGCAAAACTTGCAACTCCTAGTCTATTGAACCTAGTTCAATCAGATGCTCCTTGACTTTCTTTTCCCTGCTTGAGTTGGTGAAACAAAGTCAAGTTAATTTACAACCATCAAGCGGCGACACTACGTGTCCCTATAAAAGTCCCGTTAGATGTAGATCCGAGCAAAAGACTTGGGCCTTAAATACTCATTGGAATGAAATCTCCTGTTTACTTTTAATTTTGATGGAAGACATCGTTCAAAAATCATATTTTTGTGAGGATCATTTTATAGGCGGGGTATTAATGCTTAATCGAGATCCAACATATTAATTTACATCACATTTGATCACTTATTGAGTGTCGCCTACCCAAACATGACATTGTACGGACTAACACTTATATGGGCGCCGTCTACCCAAATAATTAATACGGTCCGACAATTATTGGGCGCCGCTTACCCAAACAATTATAATACAGACTATAAATGCATTAACGTAATTAAATAAACAGGTTAACCAGTGGGATTTTAATAATCCTTTTAAAAACCAAACTTTAAAATTCAATTTTAAATTCAATTCATGATTATTAAAATTAATTAATCCAATTAATTATAAAATCAAATCAAATTTTATTTCAAGTCTTAAAATTAGTCCTTTTAATTTTAAAGCCAAATTTTAATTATTTTATTTTCAAGGGCTCAAGTGCAATTTCTAAAATTTGCACGGAGGGGCCTGTTTGAAATCCAATTTGCAAAACAGTCCCTCCCTCATCACTGTCCGGAAACCATCCATCAATCGGGACATCCATTACAACCAATTCATCATTAGTTCATCAGGGATAATCCAATTAATCATCTGAACAGTGAATTGGTCAAGATTCATCATTCAATCCAATTGAAAAGGCGAAGACAGTACAGAATGTGACCCAAACGAACGAAACCAATAGCGTGCTAACCTGGAAAATGACGAATCCCAGAAACGTCGAATTCCAGAAGTAAACAAAAACTGGAAAACGCACGAAACTGGGACGAGCATCGAAACCAGAATACTCAAAAACCGCAAACCCAGAAACCAGAAGCCAAAACCCAGAAACCGGAATCGGAAACCAGAAACCAGAAAAGGAAAACGCATCGCATGAAGTGGGGTCCGACATGAGTCGCCATCGCTGCTTAACGCGCGCAGGTGACTCGCAGTCGTAAATTAAGGAGATGCGCGCGGAGCCGCGACCCCAGCGAACTGGTTCCAAACCCAAAAACACAAAGAAGACGATCGAATCGATGGCTCGCCGCCACTGATTCAAGTCGATTCCGGTGGCGCGCCGCCTCGACTCACGTCTAGGGGCGCATTGCCGAGAAAAGAGAGAAGAACAGAGGCGGGGCGAAGAAATCGATGACGGCGAAGTCGCAAGGGCCAAACCGCGAGCTTCCGCACGTGTTGTGAGGCCACGGCGCCTAGCGCCGGCCTCGAGCGACGTGGCGTAGCATCACGGTCGTGTGAACGAGGGCATGCAGCGGCGGGTTTCTCCCAGAGAAAACCCTAAAATCAATTTGGGGGGTTTTGTGCGCGAAGAAGACGACCTGAAAATAAACAAATAATGGGTGCGGTCACTTTTGTCCAACAAATCGACCGTGCCCAATTTTTGAATAATTTTTTTTAATTAAATTCAAAACCAATTTTAATTATGCAATTAAAATAAAGAGTCTGAAGCTCTGATACCACTGTTGGAATATAGAGGCACGCAAACACGTAATACATGAGCAGTGGAATTAAACAGTTCACCAACAACTAACAATAATTGAATAAACGATTACAATAACCATAACAAGAAATCTTACAGTAATTTGAAAGCAGATTTCTCAACTATGGAATCCACGTAATCCCCAATCTCTGACTTGCACGAAGTTGTCAGCGTTGAATCCCAAGATGAATTTGCTAGAAAAATTCTAACTCTAGATCTTAAGAATAATGAATTAATGTTGTTTGTGAATTCCCAAGAGCTTGTATATACAGGGAAACCCAACTTAAAACCTAAGCTAGCCTTGTTGGGAAATAAAATGCCTAATCTTTATTTAAATAAATCTCTTAGATTTATTTCCCACATATAAAATCTTTACGGATTTAAGTCTCATATATGTCAAATCTCTACGATTTGATTCCATATATATTAAATCCTATAATAATATTCCATATATTATTATTGGGAATTCCTATTTAATTAAATTCAATTTAATTAAACAGTAATAATAATTAATTCTAAATTAATGTATTATTAATTAATTCTCCATAAATTAAATATTAAATCCAATTTAACATTTAATCGACCAACTATAATTTGTAAAAGGGAACTACTTGTTGTGTGACCCATAGGCCCTCATATATCGAGCGATTAGTCAAACTAATGGTCTTAATTGAACCCTAGATAAATCACACATTCTCAATATATGAGGTACGTTGCGAGAAATGTGCAACTATCTGTAACTTTAACATGGACTATTACGATTTCCTCCTTTCATTCACGAATACTCGATTAGTCTTGAACATGATGAAGTGTCTATTCAAATAACTTAATCAATTTATCTCTAATCACTAATTGATCAATCATTTCACACTTGGCCACAAAGTCCAAGTTGACGTGCATTGGCCAAAGACTTTGATCTAATTATGATGAGAAGATTAGTATTCTCTCTAAATCCACTTTGAGGAATGAATCATTTTCTTGGCTCAACTACCACGCACATGCACTTCGTGATGAACCCAATCCAAGCCATATCTACCCATGGAAGGGTGCAAGCGTCGGTCATGGTCAAAGTTCATCACTCCACACATGTCGTTCGTATTGACCTCAAGTCAAAGGAGTATCGCATCGCTCCCACTAACCGAGACACCCGTAGACACATATAGTGGAACTACATCAAACGATTTTTCGGATGGGTATACCAATACCCTCCAAGATATTTGTGCATCCATCATGAGATACCTAGTATCTCGTAGTAAGTGAGATCTTACTACACTCTCTAAGAATTTGATGCAGATCGCGCACCAATCTCTATTACATCATCAATATCCCATTCTTGATGACCCTCGATTGGGGCTACTTGAAAATCAGGCTTAAGCCATCTGAGTCCTCACACACTCAATGATAACAATGACTCAAGGGAACACAAATAAGAACAAATGCAAATAATCAAACATAATATTCTAATAAGTGTAACGTCATACATTTAATATTAAATAAACATTAATATTGAACCAACACTAAATATTATCTCAGCATTATGTCCTTACAATGGATTTTCTCTAGGACTAACACTAACACATCGGTCATTGAGGAGCAGAAGGCAACAGTGCCAGTTTTGAGTTGGAGATATCGCAACAAACAATAAATTTATTTAGTTCTTTATTTTTAATTTATTTATTTGTTATTTTCTTTATGACTTTTCTTTCTAAACTCATTTGATATTCTAGAACATGAAAGTTGATTATGATTATTTTTACACGGATTAATTTCAACTGATGAACTTGGTTTTGTTATTCTTATTTATGCATCTTTTATCTTGTGAATTTAATTGCTAAGGCCACGTGAGTGAATTCGTTAATTTATTTGAGTTAACATTGAGAGAGAAGATTCAAATATTGTAGGATTCCATAATTTATTGTGAGTAAACATTCGACAGGGGAGATTCATAATAAAAGAAGAATATATTGTGAGTCAACATTCGAGAGAGGAGATTCATAATAGAAGAAGAATATAATCTTGATTTGTTGAGAGGAGTAATTATTAGAACGAAATAGAGATAGAAACTCTTAAATATATCTAACAAGATTAATGAAATCGAGAGATGATTTAATCTTCCTTAGTGATTACCTTTATAGGAATACTTAATGAAATATATAACTGAATTGATTCGTATGTGAATTTGATCTTAATTGAAATCATAAGTTCTATGATACACTTCATCTTATTTAGTGATTACTAAAACGTTAATTTGTTACGTGCTATTAAATTATTTAAATACTTAGTTATTTTACTTTTCTTTGTTAAATAAAACCCACCATCCAAATTATTGATTTCTAGATAAAAATAGGTTATTAAAATCGTAATAGTTACTAGAGCTAATGCTAGTGGATATGATACTCGTGCATACTACGTGCTATAATCTACATCGTATGCTTGCAGAATAAACTAGGTTAAAAAAATAGTGAACATGTGTCATCCACAAGGGTGGATCTACATGACTTTAAAGGTATGCAAGCGCATATCCTATTTTTTCCCATTAATTATATATATAGTGTTTAGTTTACATTTTGACTTTTGAATTATACAAAATTATAAATAAAAAAATTCACTTTAGATAAAGAACTCAATTGTTTGTAATTTTTAATATTATATATGTGTCTTGTTCTAAATTATCTATATTCTGTATATATTACTTATTTTGAGGACTTATTTTACATTTTCAATTGTATGATTTTGACTTTCTTTTAGTATTTCTATAGTGGGGAAAAATGTTATTTTTTGGCACGCAACTTAAGACGATTGTATTTTAAAGGGAATAACTTTCAGTTTGACAAAATAAGGACATTACTTTTTTTTTTGTTGCAAATGTAGGCTCATTTTTGCAAATTTAGGGGGTGTATTCAATTGGAAATCTATTGGATTTTTTTTTTACTTTAAAAAGTATGTGGACTAAAAAAATCTATAGACTCCATGCAGAGTTTGACTGACTTTTTTTATTGATTTACATGGATTTTCATAGACTTGACAGGATTGTAGAATACACTTTTTTTATTGATTTAAATGGATTTCCATAGACTCTGGCGCTGGAACTATTGATGCAAATGTATATGGAACACACTTGTATATAAAAAAAGTTATCCAAATTGTTTAGAAAAAATACCAGAAATACATTAGTTCCAAAAAAATACATTATTATTTATCATTATTATTCTCAACTTCATTCCCATCATCTTCATTTCCATCACCGTTATACCTCGGCCTCATTTCCCACGTAGCATTAGCAATACTCGTTCTCCATGCATTAGCTTCCGTTCTTTGTTGTAGTTGGCTTTGAGAAAGCAATGTTGTTCTTTGTTGTAGTTAGCTTCCATACTTGTTTAAATGAAAAGTATTACTTGTTTAAATTGAAAATGTTACTTGTTTAAATAGAAAAATATTACTTATTTAAATAGAAAAGTATTACTTGTTTAAAAGAAAAGTATTACTTGTTTAAAAGAAAAGTATAACATGTGTGGATGAAAAGTATAACTTGTTTAAATAAAAAGTATTAATTATTTAAATGAAAAGTATTACTTGTTTAAATAGAAAAATATTACTTGTTTAAATATAAAAGGATTACTTGTTTAAATAGAAAAGTATTACTTGTTTAAAAGAAAAGTATAACTTGTTTAGATGAAAAGTATAACTTGTTTAAATAAAGAAGTATTACTTGTTTAAATAAAAAGTGTTACTTGTTTAAATAGAAAAATAATACTTGTTTAAATGGAAAAGTATTACTTGTTTAAATAGAAAAATATTACTTGTTTAAAAGAAAAGTATTACTTGTTTAAAAGAAAAATATAACTTGTTTAGATGAAAAGTATAACTTGTTTAAATAAAGAAGTATTACTTGTTTAAATAAAAAGTATTACTTGTTTAAATAGAAAAATAATACTTGTTTAAATAGAAAAGTATTACTTGTTTAAATAGAAAAATATTACTTGTTTAAAAGAAAAGTATTACTTGTTTAAAAGAAAAATATAACTTGTTTAGATGAAAAGTGTAACTTTTTTAAATAGAAAAGTATTACTTGTTTAAATGATATATATTACTTGTTTAAATATAAAAATATTACTTGTTTTGATAGAAAAATATTACTTGTTTAAACAGAAAAGTATTACTTGTTTAAAAGAAAAGTATAACTTGTTTAGATGAAAGGTTTAAATTGTTTAAATAGAAAAGTATTACTTATTTAAATGAAAAACATTTCTTGTTTAAATAGAAAAGTATTACTTGTTTAAATGAAACATATCACGAATATTTTTTTCTTCTGGCCTTTCGTTTTCAGAGCTCTCTGAGAGAATACGTAGAAATCTCTGGTTGTTAGAAGAGATTTTGGAGAGTGAAATCTATTTATATTTTTGGAAGAGAATCAAAGAAAATCCATTGAGTATTAAAATCCATAGACTATTGAATACCTAAAGATTTTTTAAGACTTTTTAAAATCCGTATTGAATACCTCGAGATTTATAAAGACTTTTGAAAATCTGGATTGAATACCCCCGGACTTTGAAAATCTAAAAGAATCCTACAGACTCCACAACCAATACATCCCCTTAGACTCATAAATTATTATTTTTCCCAAGTTTAGGCCTGGTATAGGGAAAATGATCTACATTTGTCAAAGGAAAAAGTTAATGACCTACATTTTTCAAAAAAATATAAAAATAAATTTTTACTTTTGTCAAGCTAAAAAATTATGTCCTTAAAACACGACCACCATAAATTGCGAGTCTAACAAATAATTTTCTCCCATAGTGCATATATTGTTTAGAGTTTTTGAATCCGGCGGTGATCTCTCCTTTTCATTTTCTTCTATATTTTTTTATATTTTTTAACAAACGATCGTATCAATCTAGAGTACAACTTTTCATTTTTTGTTCTTTTTTTTTTGGTGACAAACGATCATATCAATCTAGAGTACATGTTCAATAACTAGTATATTACATAGAGTAATCTGAACACGCCATATCAGTGATCTGGTAAGGAATACCTTCTCCAATCCAATCTTGAAGATACGGGGAGATCAACGCAAGAGGGTGGAAAAATCTCCATTTAAATCCCCCCTTTAAATCCCATTAAAGGAGTGATCTGATAAGGAATACCTTCTCCAATCCAATCTTGAAGGTACGGGGAGGTCAACGCAAGAGGGTGGAAAAATCCCCATTTAAATGCCATTAAAGGGGGAAAGCGTGCCTCGAACCCAGGACCACTCAATCTTAAATAGTGGTGCTCTAACCACTTGAGCTAAGTCACTTTGACCATTTTCTTCTATTTTTCAAAGACAAAATATCTGATTAGCATTGATGTAACATTTTTTCTTGTTTTCTTTGACTTTTTTTTTTATCTACAATTCTACATGGATAATTTTGGAGAAAGATAATAATTTACTAGAATTTTAATTTAATCTATATTTTTTTAAATATCTAAAAATAAATTGTATAAATAATGAAAAAATTATCGATAAATATATTTAGGACATTTAAATATATATTTAATAAATTTAAAATAATATATGTAATGCTAATACCGTAAAATTGAAAATCATTAAATTTTCTTGCCAAAGTTAATGTCAAATGAGGAAACATTCGTTTTAATAATTTATTAGAATCTATTCTAATTATCTTATTCTAAATATTGGATCATTATCAATATTGTATAGTTTTAATGTTAGTATAAATTGTGGAGACATAAACTTTTAACTTTTTTCTACCTAAAATTATATTGCAACGACTTTTTCATTTCAAATTCATTTTCAGTGTTGTTGTGTGTATGTCGCACGAGGTGGGCCCAAACCCACGTATCACCACCTAGCAGAGAAGAGTGTGAGGTCTGTGACCTCATTGTCTACGAGTTGGACGACCTCGGCTGCACCAAAGTCAAAAGCATTAACTGTGATGTGACTCGTGTCAGATATCGGGTACACAAAATCTTTCCCAAACCATGCTTTGTCCAGGAGAATTTCGGCATTAGTGCAGAGTTGATTGACCCCTCAATGTACTTAAACGACTAATTCCCAGGAAATTCGAGAATTACCCAGCTCGATGTGCCCGCGAGGTCGATCGAGGTAATCAAATATCGATTGACCTCCTGCGAGCTCCCTTTAAAGTCAGATTATGTATCTTAGCATTTAATGCACAGCAGGCCTCGAAAAGGTCCCCGTACTTGTAAATAGGGAGAGTGAGCTCCACTCTCCCCACAACTATAAATAGAGGGCATTTATGACCCCAAAGGCTAAGTGAATTCATATCTTACAAAAATTTTAGGATGTGATACGATTCGGGTGAGGGGATTCGTAGATTTTCAAAATTTTAGGATACGATATGGCGAGGATACGTCAATTTACTTTTATTTAATTATATTAAAAAAATTACACAATTATATATAACACCTATAAAAATACCAAGAGTACTTAAAACACATATACTAATATTAAAAAATTCATCTCATAAGCAACAAAACAACAATTAAGCCAAATATCATCAACCTACACAAGTCATAAGTCATAATAAAAGATTTAATTTAAACGAAGTACCACAATGTCAAAAATAAGTTATTAAATAACAAAATTCAATTCTCACAATTTTTATTTTCTATTATGTTAAGTGTAAGCTGAATAGAAAGCTTGGAGTAGTAGTTTAATATTTAATTTAGTAAATTATTAGTAAATTTTAAAATTTTACAAAAAACTCCCAAAATTAATTAATTTTACAAAAAAAAAACCCGATACGTATCTGATACGCATATCCTCGGATGGGGATACGCATATCCGAATTAAAAAATATATATTTTGATACGCTACGTGGAGTATCGGGTGCGAATCCCAGGCGAATCCCACCCCCGACGTATCTGATACTGCATACTGCTCATATTTGAAGAATTCCTGCATTAGAGATTAACACTCAATCATATGCAATGAATGCAACTCATATCTTATAAATACTTATTTGTGTTACTAGAATCTTAAACCACACTTAAACTCTCTAATCCGATATTTTAGTACACAACAAGTATCATATATCAAACTAAATATTTTTTTACGATCTTTAATATGACATTTAAATTGCATATATAAAATATATTTCAAATCTAAGATTACGAAATTCACATAAAATAAGTATCAATACTATCATGCATCGCACGATGGGAAATTTCTTGTATTTTTAAAGAGAAAATATTAAAACAAAATATAAAAAATATCTTTAAAGTTGTATAAAATGGAAAAACCAAATAAATAATATATATTAGGTTTTTAAAAATAAGTAAAAATTATTTTAAAATTTTAGTAAAAAGTAGGTCCTTTTTTCACCAGTTGCGCATGATGCAATTGGACATAGGAATGAACTATTTAAAAAATGAGTCATGCTTATTTAGTATTCATATAATGGAGTGTATCAAATTTTGCAACAATCAGATGCTACGCTACCGGGCTAAACACTTCATATTCCAACAAAAGCTACAATGTTTGATTTTCACTTATTTATTTTCTTTAATTTTTTTATGGGCCTAATTTGGGGACTGGACTTGCTTCTTTATCCTATTTCTCTTCAAATTTTTAATTTATGTGCTGGACATCTTCTTTTTTTCACCTTGTAAACATTATTGATGTTGCACGGATGTTGTTCCTGTTAGTATTAGTGTCCTAGAGACAATCCTTTGTATGGACATAATGTTAAGATAATATTCAGTGTTGGTTTAATATTACTGTTTGTTTAATATTAAATGTATGGCATTACACATATTAGAATATTATGTTTGATTGTTTGCATTTGTCCATATTTGTGTTCCCTTGAATCACTGTTGTCATTGAGTACGTGAGAACTCAGATGAGTTAAGCATGATTCTCAAATAGCCCCGATCAAGGATCATCAAGAATGAGATATTGATGATGCAATGGAAATTGGTGTGCGATCTGCATCATACTCTTAGAGAGTGTAGTAAGATCTCACTTACTACGAGATATTAGGTATCTCATGATGGATGCACAAATACCTTAGAGGGTATTGGTATACCCATCTGAGCAACCGTTTGATGTAGTTTCACTATATGTGTCTTCGGGTATCTCGGTTAGTGGGAGCGATGCGATACTCCTTTGACTTGAGGTCAATACGCACGACATGTGTGGAGTGATGAACTTTGACCATGACCGACGCTTACACCCTTCCATGGGTAGATATGGCTTGGATTGAGTTCATCACGAAATGCATGTGCGTGGTAGTTGAGCCAAGATTGGGATTCATTCCTCAAAGTGGATTTAGAGAGAATACTCATCTTCTCATGTTAATTGGATCAAAGTCATTGGTCAATGCACGTCAACTTGGACTTTGTGACCAAGTGTGACATAAGTGATCAATTAATGATTAGAGATAAAACAATTAAGTTATTTGAATAGACACTCCATCATGTTCAAGACTAATCGAGTATTCGTGAATGAAAGGAGGAAATCGTAATAGTCCATGTTACAGTTACAGGTAGTTGCACGTTTCTCGCAACGTACCTCATATATTGAGAATGTCTGATTTATTGTCTAGGGTTCAATTAAGACCGTTAGTTTGACTAATCGCTCGATATATGAGGGCCTATAGGTCACACAACAAGTGACGGTTGTCTCCTAATTATAGTTGGTTGATTAAATGTTAAATTGGATTTAATATTTAATTTATGGAGAATTAATAATGAATTAATTTGGAATTAATTATTATTAATATTTAATTAAATTGGATTTTAATTAAATTCCCAATAATAGTGTATGGAATATTATTGTAGAGATTTGATATACATGGAATTAAATCCGTAGAGATTTGATATACATGGAATTAAATTCGTAGAGATTTATATGTGAGAAATAAATCTAAGAGATTTATTTTATTAGGGATTTTCCTAATAATGGATCGCTTAAGATTTAAGCTGGGTCTTCCCTATATATATGAGAGCTCTTGGGAATTAATACGTACGTGCCTTTATATCTTCTCCATAAAATCTCTAAGTTAGAATTTTCCTACCAAATTCATCTCGGGGATTCAACGCTGGCAGATCTGTGCAGATTAGTAAACGATTGTTACGTAGATACCATAGTTGAGAAATCTGCTGTCCAATTACTGTAAGATTTCTTGTTATGATTAATCACACTCGTTTATGCAATTAACTGTTCGTTGTTGGTGAACTGTTTATTTTCGCTGCGCATGTATTACGTGTTTACGTGCCTTAATTTTCCAACAGTTCCAGATGTTGGACAACATTCTGCACAACATCATAAATTTTCCCTTTCTCCTAACACTGACTCCGGTTTATTAGATGTGCTTTTTCTATGTTTCCTACATTGCAGGTTGAAGACAATTTCGTATATCGTTAAGCGGTTGAACTAATGGAGTAAGAATAGAAAGATCATGGATGGTTACACCAAGAACATGGAGATAGTTGAGGAGATGTGCAAGGCTATCCAAAGTCGTTGGATATGACAATGAAGTTGATCTTCAAGTCTATAAATAGACTGCATTGGTCGACATTCAAGTTTGAGTTAAAGTGAAATACCATTTGCTCTACTCCAAACTTAAGAGAGTAGCATCCAAGTCACAACCGTGAGTGGAGTGTGAGGATCGCTTCTATGTCTATTTGTACTGGTCGAGTATATTCCAACATTTCCCATCAGTATTGATTTTGTCTTATTAGATCAAGTTTTAGGTTGAATAAGATCACTAGTTACTTAATTGAATAAATTGATTTTTGGTGCATGTGTGGTTTTTCACTATACCTTTTGGGATCTTGTAAGAGGTTCTTGTGTATCTCACTACTTGTTATAGTGATGTTTTTAACCACGAGGTTCGTATAGTCTAAATTTAGACTATACACAATTTTGAAATCATTTGCACTGCGTTTTTATACTTCCGCTATCATATGTTATTTTACATGTTGCACAATATTTTAAACAACATTCTGAAAATACACGCACACACACTTTCAGTTGGCGCCAGAGTCATAAACTTGATACACTAAGTTAAAGGTCCTGTGTTTTAAAGTGTGTTTTTGCAATGGATTATCCTCTGACTCCTTCTTTAAAACCTCCAATTTTGGATGGATCAAATTACCCATATTGGAAACCTAAACTGCGCATGTACATTAAGTCTATAGATGAGAGAGCATGGCGTAGTGTGTATCTGGTTGGAATCCACCAAAGACATTAGATGATAAAGATGGAGAATCTCAAGTCAAAAGTGATACTGATTGGTCCAATGATGAATGCATCGTCCAACTTCAATTCTAAAGCCCTTAATACAATTTTTTACTGCTACTGATGTTTCTATGTTTAAACTGGTATCTAACTGTGTCTCTTCTAAGGATGCATGTGAAATATTGCAGGAACATTGTGAAAGATCAGAAAGTATTCGAAGGATTAGATTCAGAATGTTGGGAACCAAGTTTGAAAACTTGAGAATGAAAGATGATGAGAACATTTCATCATACAACGAAAGGATAAGTGAGATTGCTAATCAGTCACACTCACTTGGTGATCCAATTTCCAACACTCGGTTAGTTAATAAAATACTTAGAAATGCTCCTAAATGATTTGATGCTAAAATATGTGCAATACAAGAGGCTAAGAACACTGATTTATTGAGTCAAAATGAGTTGATTGGTATTTTGAAAACTATGAGATTAACTCAAATATGTTAGATGATGATAAACATGAGAAAGATAAAGACAATAAAGTACTTGCTTTTAGAGGTGAAACTTCTGAAAATGTTGGTAAACATCCTTATGTAACTGAAGTTGATTCTGATGATGATATTTTTTATTTATGTGATGTAAATGATTCTGAACAATTTGTTCTTATTACTAAGCAATTCAAATCTTTTCTAAAAGGAAAGTTCAGAAAACCAAATGGTAATTTTCAACCAAGAGATAGAAATAATCAGAATACATCTCTCTCTGATAAAAAGTTTGTTCCAAATCAGTCTTCTAGTTTCAATCAACCTAGACAATTCAATAAGGATGACAAGTTCAAATATGATCCTGAGTACAGAAAAAAGGTTAAATGTGATGCATGTTCTAGATATGGTCATTATGCTAATGAATGTACTAATACTATGCTTAGGAAAAAGATGAACTTTAATGCTACCTTAAGTGATGATTCTGATGATGAGACTGATGCTTGTAAATGTGAACTAAGTGTTATGTCTGTTAGAATAGTTTATGATGATACATTTGATGATGATCTAGATGATTATTGGTCTGAAGCAGATTCAGATGTTGTCACAACATCTGAAACAACGTTCAGTAAATATGATTCTGAGATAAACTGTTTACTGGAACTATTCTGAATGCTGAAACTTAAAATTCTGTTGAATGTAACTCTGAATATCTGAAGTTTAAATCTGATTTAGAAACTCAAAAACAGGTGTTGAGTTCCTTATCTTTAGAAAATTTAGATTTGAAAGAGAATCTTGTAAAGTTTGAAGTTCTTGTAACTAGAAAAGATGTGGAAATTTCTGCTTTGAAAGACGAACTTAAAAGCACTACTCTAAGTTTTAAAAAGTTTTCTGCTAGCACTACTAAATTGAATGATGCTTTAATGATTGGTAGATCTAGTAATGCTGGACTTGGTTTTGAGAAAACTTCTGAAGATACTCCTATTTCCTGTAAACCTATTTCTTTTGTAAAAGTTGGAACTTCTTTACCAAAATCTTTTAAAGATAAACTAAAGAAATCTGAAGGTTTGTTTAAAGAGTATGTATGTTTTTATTGTGCTAGAGTAGGTCACATTCGTCCATATTGTTCTAAGTTAAGAAGAGACTTAAAAGCTGGAATTGTTTTACCTGATAAAATTGAACACCCTATAAAACAGGATAACAACATTAAAAAGTGAATTCATAAGAACATGTCATGTAATGTTGTGTATACATCTTTGAAAACATGTGTTCCTGGATCTTGGTACTTTGATAGTGGTTGTTCTAGACACATGACTGGTCAATTTAATCATTTGTCTGATTATACATCTTGTAATGGTGGTCATGTTACCTATGGTGGTGGTTCAAAAAGTAAAGTTGTTGGTAAAGGAATCTTGAATGTTCTTGGATTTCCAAAGTTGAAAAATGTATTACATTTAAAAGGTTTACTTGCTAATCTAATTAGTATTAGTCAGTTATGTGATGATGATTTACATGTAAAGTTTGACAAAAACTCATGCTATGTGTTTGATAAAAATGATGATTGCTTAATGACTGGTGAAAGATCTGCTGATAATTGTTATTTGATTGGTTCAAACCGTACTTGTAAAAGTGCTAAAGCAGATGACATTATTCTATGCAACACTTTGATGATGAATTTCATGCAAAATTAAGTGTTAGAGATATATGTGTGCCGACATTTTGTGAAACCTTAAGTGATTCGAACTTTATCTATCATACACGATTCGTTTAATGTTCTGGGTAAGTTGATTTTGCGGCTTGAACATGTTATTTGAACTGATTTGCGTTTATTTAATTTTGGATATGGTTTGTGTTTTTTGAAAATATTTTTGGTGGCTCTTACACAAACACACGATCACAAATTGGATTAGTGGGTGGTCAATTTGTCCCACTATTGGTCGGTTTCTTGGTGGTTTTGTGTAATAACCTCCGTTTTGATCTCTATTAATGTTCGATTATTGTGTGATTGTTTCATACTCAAAGCTGAAAATATTGTTGTTGCACATTGGAATCGAGGTTTGATGATTTTACTTGTGTTATTTCAATTATTTCGGTCATATGCTTTACTTTTCCCTCCTATTATTTTCATAACATTATTTTAATTGTCGTGTTTAATCTGATTGGACAAAAAGGTGGTGATATGGCTAAAACACAAAACTCATCGGTCACTCCTGGTCATTCACAAACTCACTCAAACCCTTCTCACTCGAAACCCTCGTCTCCGGCGAATTCAAACCTGTTGGGAAATGAATTTAATAAAGAAGTTTTGATTAGATCCCAAAACCACTGAGTATGACATGTTCAGGATAATCTTGATAGATCGAGTCGGGGTTTCAAAGATAGATTGTTCAGAAGTTATCTCGCACCATGTATAGTTAGCGAGATATAGATCATCAAGACATCAAGACTCAATGAGTTGTCAAGACATCAAGACTCGATTAAGTAATCAAGACATCAAGACTCGGTAAGTTGTTGAAGACATCAAGACTCAAGAAGTTCTCAAGACATCAAGACTCGAGAATTCTTCAAGACTTCGGTAAGATATTAAATACTCAAGATAAACCTAATGTTCGAGGCAATAATATTATCTATCCTCAAGACTACAAAAACCGAGAAAACGCACATGTTCGTAAAAGTAGATATTGCCCAAAAACATTCTAGTAGATGCATAAAAAGGAACTAAGTCTAAAAGTGTTGTTTCAAAGTTATCTCATACGAGATATTGACCAAAAAAGAGTCATTTTGTTTGTCTACATTCATCAAGACAAGAACCAATCGAGAGGAAGACAACATCAGTACTTCATCGACCTTTGAAAGCAGACAGGACCACTGAATTATGTCAGTAGTACTAAGTTCCAGACTGCAAAAATTGGTGATTGGCTACATGACTGCATATTTCCTAAAACATGCAAGGGAGTGTTCAAACCCTAAAAATAGCCGTTCATCAAACACCAAAAGAGGAAACTCATAAAGCTATCTCTTCCAACGGATAGTTTTCAAAGAGTGACCTTGGTGAAGTTGTCTATAAATACCAGTGACCCTTTACATTGAGAGGTCACGGGAAATTTCAAAGCAACTCAAGAGCTCATTCGTATTATTGCAAATTGAAGCACTCGAAAACCCTAGAATTTCCCAAGTGTTTCACATTGGAGAGAGCTCACTATTCTAAGCCTAGATTGATAGATATATCCAAAGCTTAGAAGAGATATCCTAGCCTTTGCATCTGTTCTTATTGTAAAGGATATCTCACCCTAATTGGAAACCAACCCAAAACTCAAACCCTTTGTTAAGGTAAGTTTGTGTGTGTTTTGTTGGTGAGTTAGAGTTGTAAAGAGTTAGTAAGCTACAGTGAGTTAGCCAGAAAACTCTAGAGAAGAAGTTAGTAAGCTACTTGTGGTAGTCTGAACACTTGTGTGTGTTTGAGTTAGTAAGCTGCAGTGAGTCAGCCAGAAAACTCAAGGTAGAAAAGTGAGTAAGCCACAGTGAGTTAGCCAGAAAGCTTTAGGAAGTGGTTAAGGAATTTCTCTGAAGATCAGAGAGAGTGGACGTAGGAGCTTGAGTCTCTGAACCACTATAATTGTTGTGTTGTTTGCTTTCTGTACTGCATTATTATCTGTTGCATGTTTTTTTCACTGAAAGCATATTTCACTGATATTCAGTTGGAACCAATCCACTGAACTTGCATAAAATTGGTCACAACCTTAATCACTGTTTTATTAAAGGAAGAAGATATTTCAGCAAAGCTAAAACGAGTATAAACTTAGGGCCAACCATTCTGCACGCTTGAGTAAGCTAGAACAGATAGTTACCAAACTGAACTAACTCTACTGAGTGTTCAGTAAGATAATTATCTGATCCAAGCTTCTCAGGATCTCTGATAAATTCAGGATCAGATGGGCTAATCTGAAACTTCTGAAAGCAGCTCAGGATCATTATCTCAGTAGACTTTGACTCAGGGCAATCCGTGCTTCTCAGGACAAAAATATCAGGATAACCTGACCCATCTGACCTCAGTGAAAGAAAAGTTTTAAAAATCACTAAACACGTGTATTCCCCCCCATACACGTGTGAGACTCGTTAGCACCGGGACCAACAAGTGGTATCAGAGTAGTGGTTCATTTTGACCACTTGCTTTGGTAGCCATAGTCTGTTTGCTAAAAGACTTTGGTTGTCTACTGAATAGATCTATTTGATGATATCTTACAAGGCTCAGTCATCATGTCTTCTAAGAAACTTCCTATGTTCTCTGTTTAGAGTTATGACCTATGGAGACTGAGAATGCAGGCACATCTGTATTCAAAACATGAAAGAATGTGGAGAGTGGTTTCTGAAGGACCATTCAAATTTACTGTTGTGAATCCCAGAATCACAGATACTGAGAGAAATGATCCCAGAGATGAATTTTCAAAACCTGATGATCAACTTACTCCTGATGAGAGAAAGTTAGTCAATCTGGACTACATTGCTAAAGATACTTTGTATAGCACTATTGATGATGGTGTTATGGGGATGATCTCTCACTGTGAAACTGCAAAAGAAATATGGGACACACTTGTTGTTATGTATCAAGGCACTGATCATATTAAAGAAAACAAACTTTATGTTGCTATTGGAAAGTTTGATAGCTTTGAAATGGAAGATAGTGAATCTATTGACAAACTAGAAGTCAGATTCACTAGCATTATGAATGATCTGAATGCTCTTGGAAAAAGATACCCACAGAGAGAAGTGACACTAAAAATTCTTAGAGGATTGTCTAAGAAATGAGATATACATGTTGTGGTGATTGAAAACACCAAAAATATTGATTCCATGTCATATCAACAAGTTTTCTCTGAACTGAAAGCTTATGAGTTTGTGATTGACAAGAAAACCAAGAAATCTGACAGCAAAGATGATTCTTCATCTAGCAAGAATGTGGTTTTCAAAGCCAAAGAGAAATCCTGTAAGTCTAGAGAGTCTGAGAACTCACTTGCCAAAAATCGGGATGAAGCGGGGAGGACAAGCTAAGTCTTGATGGCAAGGAGGTTTGAAAGACTCAATAGCAGATATGGGAAATATAAGAAATATTACAGGAATCACAGGTACAAGAGAGACTCAGAAGCTGAGGACAGATACACTAAGAAAATGAAGAACCAGAAAGCTGAAGGATCCTCATCCAAGAAGAAGGACTCCAAGACCAAGGAGGAAAGTGATCAGGATGATGATACCATAGATCTTATAATCAAAAAAGAAAGGTCACTTCCAATATGACTCCCCCGAGTGAAAAGCTAAAGAAAGAAAGGAAAGACAAGCCAAGAGAGACAGGAAGATCTCCGGCAAAGAAAGCTATGATTGCGGAAGAGGAAGAACATTACGAAGAAGGTTCCAGTTCCTCGAGATGAGATTTTCTCGCATAAAGGATGATGATGATATCTCGCTTTATGGCCGTGGAGGAGGTAAATTCTTCTATCTCTCATTGTTACTCCTACACAAGCACATGAGTTCTCAAGTTCAACTCATGTGATAACTTTGACTGATGGATTCGTTTGAGAATCTTATGAAGGATTATTCGTGTTGCAAGAATCTCCATTGAAACTCAAGAGCGTAACAAGGAACCGATCACGAGAATCAAGTGGAAAGACTCTAAAAATGCCGAGATCACTTCTCAATTGATGGGAACTATTGATGAATGGATGTTACGAAAAGTACAACTCTCGAAAAAGGAGAAGGTGATAGAAATCTGAATGGAAAATTAGAGAAATCCACTAAAGAGATTCAAATTTTATCGAATCGAGTTCAATGGCCTCTTTAAGAAGCATGAAACTCTAAAGAAATGTGAGGATAGTGCGCAGAGAAAGTTAGCTCTATTGAATTCTGCATCTAAAGAAATAGATGAAATTCAGAGTTATCAAAAACCTGCAACTATAAAAGCTGGATTGGGATACATTCCAGGGGGAACCTCACAAGGTCTTCTGAATGCTGCTTCTAATAGCACCAAGATTGTCTTTGTTAAACCAGTGGCATCTAATCTTCTTACTAAAGAACAGCCCAGAGTTTTAGACAAGGGTAAAGGACATATGGTTTCAAAAAAACTGAAGGTTCAGGGAAGAAAGCCCAAACCTCAGGAAAAGGCTAGAAAACCATAACACTCAGTAGGAAATTTTCAGGCCAGTACTTCAAAGCCTCAGGCTAAGAATACCAACCTGAAGAAATCTGCACTGAACCATCAGAGAAATTTTCAGAAGAGAAACACTCAGCAGAGATATTCTCATCTAAAAAGACTAAGTCCTCAGATTACTGAAAGACCTCAATTTCATTACAGACAACCTAAACCCCACTTGCCTAAGGGTAAAGGTTTCCTGAACCCAAGTCAGCAGAGACAGAGACCAGCTGCACCAAAGCTAAGGCACTTGAACAAAAAAGCCTGAACCCAAGAAGAATTCTAAGGCTCATGTTCATGCTAAGGCTGACACTCATACACAAAGTACTGCCAAGACACCTAGGGTAGTAAATGTGTATGTAGATGTTTATGGAAGACAAATCAACCACTCTAAAGTAATTAGAATTATCAGGCAGATTTGGGTTCCAAAAGGTACAGCTAACCTGGTAGGACCCTACACCAAATGGGTACCTAAAAACTGATTTGTTTTTCAGGTAAAGGAAAAAGGCACTGAGCTGAATGAATACAACATAGCACTGATGAGTGGAAATGAATTGACACCTGTTGTATGTGTTGGTCCCGGTGCAAACGAGTCTTACACGTGTATGGGGGGAATACACGTGTTCAGCGTTTTTAAAACTTTTTCTTACTGAGGTCAGCTTGGGTCAGATAATCCTAAAGATTAGGTTCTGAGAAGCACAGATCGCTCTGAGTCAAAGTCTACTGAGACAGTGATCCTAAGCTGCTTTCAGATACCTCAGATAATCCCAACTGAGTCCTGAGTGTCAGAGATCCTGAGTTGCTTGGATCAGATAACTAACTTACTGAATCCTCAAATGAGAGTTCAGTTTAGTAACTATCTATTCTAGCTACCCACTCGTGTGGAATGGTTGGCCCTTAGTTTATACTCGTTTTAAGCTTTGCTGAAAACCTTCCCTTTATAAAATAGTGATTAAGCTGTGATTCACTTATGCAAAATCAAGGGATTTATTCCAACTGAATATCAATGAAAAGTATGCTTTCAAAATCAAGTCAATGCAACAGTTAAGCACAGATAAGGAAAGCAATAAAGAACACAGCAATTATAGTGGTTCAGAGACTCAAGCTCCTACATCCACTCTCTCTGATCCTCAGAGAAATTCACTATCAACTTCTGAGCTTTCTGACTACCTCGCGTAGTTTACTTACTCAACTCGGCCCTGAGTTTTCTGTCTACTCCACGTAGTTTACTTACTCAACCCGACCTTGAGCTTTCTGACTACCTCCGTAGTTTACTTACTCAAACACAAACAAGCTTTCAGACTACCCCTGTAGCTTACTAACTTCTCCTCTAGAGTTTTCTGATTACTCCGCGTAGTTTACTAGCTCTTTACAACTCTTCTCACCAACAAACACACTCCAACTACCTTCTCAAGGGTTTGGGGTTTCTCGGTTGGTTTCCAACTAGGATGAGATATCCTTTACAATAAAGCACAATGCAAAGGGTTAGGATATCTCGACTAAGCTTTGGATAATTCTTATCAAGCTAGGCTTAGTATAGTGAGCTCTCTTCAATGTAGAAGCACTTGGGAAATTCTAAGTTTTTCGAGTGCTTTAACTTTTGTAAGAATAAGTTTGAGCTCTTGAGTTGCGTATAAATTTCCCGTAACCTTACAATGTAGAGGGTCACCAGTATTTATAGGCATGCACCAAGGTCACTCTTGAAAACTATCCGTTGGAGAGATGACCGTGAGTTCCCTCTTATGGTGTGTGAGAAACGGCTATATTTAGGGTTTGAAACTCCCTAACACTTTTTTGGGCAATAAATTTTCATGTAGCCGGTCTTCACTTTTTTGCGATCTGGAACTTTTGTACATCGACAACTTTTTTCAACTACTTGTCACTTTGTCGATTGTCGGTATATGGTCTGATGTCGCCTTCCTCTTTTTTAATTTTGTCTCCAGTTAAAGGTAGACATCTTCAACGGCTCTTTTTGGTTACAAACTCTGAGTTTGATATAACCTTAACAACACTTCTGACTTAGTTCCTTTTGTCTGCATTTGAATGTCTTGGCAATATCTAACTTTTTAAGGAATTGCGTTTTTCTCAGTATTGCATCCTTCAGATAGATATATTCAGTGCCTCGGAACATTCAGGTTTATCTCGAGCATTCAAGACATTCTTGAAGTCTTCGATAATTCTCGCGGCCTTCATATTCTTGATCTTCAATCTTGATTCTTGATCTTGCGTCTTGAGTCTTCTCGAGTCTTGAGGTCTTCTAAGTCTTGAGTCTTACGAGTCTCTTGACCGATACTTTGAATCTTCGTCTTTGAGTCTTGATATCTCGGTTTTTACACTAAGTCTTGAAACTCATCTGAACTATATCTACTGACTATACATTTTGCAGATAACATCCTGAATATTCTAAAACTGAATCCTGACTCAACTATCAAGATCATTCTGAACATGTCATACTCAGGGGTTTTGGGATCAAATCAAAATCATATATCTTTATTAAATTCATCTCCCAACAATTTTCCCTTTTTGATGATGCCAAAACCTATCTTGTTACAAACATATAACCTATACTCAGGTTTCAGTTTATCCTATTACAAGATTGGTTGTCTCCCACCAATTTCTTAAATCAGAGAAACTCTTAACAATTTAAGTCATTCAGCAATTTCTTCAGTAATGAATCTCTTTAAGTAGTTCATTACTAAATACTTAAACAATTTCCCCATATTCAGACAATTTCTCCTTTATCAACATACAATCAGTTCAGAGACATTCATTCAGGCATATCAAAATTAAAAGACATGTAAATAAGATAATGAGATATTATCTTTTGAGCATAATGATAAATCTTCATTGATGATGAGTATACCATTACAGATTACAATGAGTTTATCAACAAAATCACAAAGACAAAAATTTAAAGATTACAGAATCTTCTGAGTCTTCAGTCTTTAGATTTGGCTCTTCAGTCTTCTGCTCTTCAGTTTGCTTCATTCTCAACTTCATCAGCGGGCAACTCCAGGTCGAACATTCCGAAAAATCTCTTCTTCAGCTCATTTCTTTCCTTGATGATGTCCGGACTATTTCCTGTTAGACCCAACCGACCCAAAGATCTTTGAAAGCAATCTCTTGAGTAATGGCCTTCTCATTCACCAAGCCATTACCAAGTCTTGGAGGAGGATAGGAATATGGACCAGGGGCTACTATCTGTACCTCTCCTTCATCCGCAAGGTTAATCCAGCCTTGTAGATACTTTGGATAGAAGGTTAGGAGATATTCAATGAATGCTTCATTCTGATCTGAGTTTTCCCCTCTCCATTCCCTGAGAACATCATAATTGAACCAGAAGGTTCTCTTGACATCTTCCCACATATCGTTGAGTTTGATAGGCATCCATTTATCAACGTGGGGCCACTTTAGTGCTTTTGATGTTCCTTTCCTCTTGCTCGCAAACTTCCTGAATTCACTCCTTCGCTTCTGCTCTTCGTCTATCTTCTTTTTCGATCCGCAGACGCTCACGAGACCCGGCGGCGGCTTTCTTAGCTTGTTCTATTTGGAGTGTCTTCAGAGCATCTTTCGTGTTGAAGACTTTCTTCTGAGGTTGAGACTCAGATTCTTCCGTTTCTTCATCATCCAGAATCAACTTTCTCTGGATTGTCTTAGAAGCCTTCGCACGCTTGCTTACAGGTTGAACAACGCCCAAGACTTTCCTCTTCATAGGCAATTCAGCAGCAGCCTGGCTTGTTCCAACCTTTGCTCTAGCACTCAGTTTCTCTCTTGCAACATCAAGCATGGTTTGCTCGAAAACTTCGAGTGTAGATAGTTTTTCTACATGAGCGAACTTCAACTTCTCAAGAGCCGACTTCTCTTAAGGCTTTGGCTAGATTATACATTTCAAAGATCTTTCCGGGCCTTCTTCTCCAAAGTACGTGCCATGAACTTTCCGAGGTCTTCACTTCCTTTTCCCCCTTCTTGGCACCGTAATTTGGAAGAAGTCTGGAGAGTGTTGTGTCAATGTGATATTGTTCTTTGCTCACACAACGAACTTCTCCTCGCTATCGATCTTGTTCGCCTTCCACCTCCTTAGATGGTTCTTGGCCACGTAAAATTCTTCAGATAAATTAAAACCGCCGAGAGAGTGCTTCTTTGAACATCTCTGTCATCTTGGTCATGAAACCGAGCTCATTTCCTCAACAAAGATTTTTTATCATCACTTCATTCCTCTCTTACCAACTTTACCTCTAGAAATGTAGTTGACTCACGGTGCTTCGATTCATTTCAAAGATGAGCTCGACCTTTGACTCCTCCCAAATTTTCATTCAAATTATCTTCCATAGAGGTCATCCGTGAGGTCGAGTGTTTTGGATTAGCACCACTTCAAGAGTGACTAAGACTTTCCATCTGTTGAGCTTGATTGGCGATGTTTCTTCCATCCGAGCAATCTTGATCATCATTGGCTCAACCTTCTCAAGTTTCTCCATCAAGGGAGTGAGATCAATCTCAGGAACTTTCTGCACCTTCTGTTTGTTTTGATCATCCCGAAGCTTGAACCGTCCCGAGCTTGATCTCTCCATCGAGCCTCGATCGTTTATCGAACAATTGAGAATTAAAGATAGTACTTTTCAAGAACTTTGGCATAATTGTTAATAGTGTCAAAAGGTACCAAGAGTGCTAACCGATCGAGGTTGACCAATTTCGGTTTTGATCGAAATGAAGTCTCCTTTTCCATCTGAGACTGATCCTCAACATCTCCCTGTTGGTCCCCATCTCCATCTTGAGATTTGTCTCCGCTGCTTGGGGCACCAACTTCAGTAGCTTTTCTTTCAGCTAACTTCCTCTGAACCAGCTCATCAAAATCGGAGTTTTTCATCCTGAGCATTGTCCTTCCGAACCACGAGAAGTCGGTCGAAAAAGGTCGCTCTCCTCATTCCACCCGCTTCCCTCTGAAAAGAATATCAAGCATCTCGGGAAGAGTCTGATTGAGGATGAACACAGTTGTCCTTAATCTGAAGAAAACATCTTGCAGATCAGGGTATGAGCTGAGCTCAGGGTAGCGGTCAAGAATGAACCGTTCCCCCTTGCTCCTCCACTCGCCTTCTTCAGCCTCGCCCTTCTTCCATCTCGGGCTCTCTGGTTCGGATGAAGCCTGGCGAGGATCAAGAAGATCACTCAGGAGCTCATCAAGAATATTACGCTCTGAGTCTCTGCGACCTCCGAAGGTTGTCTGGTCAGTCCTCGGTTTACATCTGAGTGGGTTTTGGGTCTGGTGACACTTCCCAGTTGGTTACGAGTTGACTCTTCTGCCGTCTGAGCCAAGCACTTTTTTCAAAAGAATCTCTCGAGGCTGAGTTCCTTTGAAAATTTCTGAGAAATTTTATCTGAACTTAGAGATGTCTCAAGCACCTCAGAGAAGACCTGTTCCTCAGTTTGGTCTTGTGCCTTTGAGATAACCTGAGCCAAAACTTGCAATGGAGAACTCTGAGCGGTTTGGCCCTCAGGTAGAATCTCCTCGAGAATCACCCATCTTCATCGATTGAGAACCACCAATCTTCTGCGCTTAGGGCAAGTTTCTTCGCTTCATTATTTTTTTGCACCTTGCTCCATCTTTGCCTCCAACAAAACCTTCCCCCCGGTTTTGTTGAGTCTCTTTTTCACCAAGAATCGGTGATTCTACCTTCTTTTCTCTCTTCCCCGATGGTGCCTTCTTTTGCAAAGAATGGGCTTAAAGAGAATTTTGGACTTAGGGAATGAGGTTGAATTGGCGAAGATATCCTCCTCCTCTCTGCACATCTCCAAAATATAAGCAATTTTGGTGGCATGGTGGATCCGGCCTTTTATTGAGATCGCCCGTCAACCTTCTTCAAAAACTTTGGTTCTGCTTTCACTTACCGTCTGAATCAAAAATTTCAGCCCGGTTGAAGTCGGTGGTGGGTGAGGCCTCGATTGCGCCATCAATCTGAGCTTGAGTCTTGATCGCTCAAAACTCCCCTTGAAGACTCATGATGCACTTGCTCACAATATCCATCAACACACGATATTGTGGCTTTAAGTGCTTCTTATGCAATGTCGCCTCAAATTTAACAGATTCTCGGCAATCCTATCTAAGTACTCCCTGCTTCTCTGCCGACATATACATCGTAGGATCCTCTCTCTATCACGAGCTCAAAAAATATCATTGATTTTTTTCTAACTATATACGATCCCTCTCAAAATCGATGTATTTGGACGATTGCTCTAAATGTGATCTGATTAACTTAGAATGCATACTGACCCTCTTCATCTATCTTGAGTTATAGATGAATTCGATTACCTCTTTTGCAAACTCCTCGTCCGTGCAGTGGAACTTTGCGACTAGTTGGGTGAGTTTAGCCCGATCGAATCATATGCAAAGCCTCCTCTTACGGCTTTGAGTTGGTTGTCTTTTCGAGTGAAACAACGAACTCGTACCACGACTTGTTGGTTTCGGCTAATCTCTCGAACAAGGTTGGGGCCATTTTAGAGATTGATTGAAGAAATGAAGCTTTTAGGGTTTGGGAATTTCTGGGCAAAGGGAATTTATTTGCAGAGGATTTGGGAACGAAGGGTTTGATAAAATTTTGGCTTGAATGACTTATAGGGGTTTATATAGCTTCGAGATCGTGGGGAATCGTGTTGGTTAGGTGAAAAACAACGGTTGAGATTAATCTCCGATTAATCGTATCTGAACCGAAGCGATCTCCGAAAAAGTAAGCCGCCAAAACATCCTCATTGGTCATTAATGTAGCAGAGCATTAAATGACTGTTGACCTTCTTCGGAATTTAAAACGATCCCGCCCAAAAACATTCCTCAGGTGTTTTGTATTTATTGCGAATGATTACTGAATTTTACTTGTGCAATAAATGAGTCGCATGAGTCATTACTTCTTCAGACTAATTTCTCTCTATCAGTCTTCTTGATCTTGACCTTGATAAAATGTCGAGATAATCTTGAAAATCTTGAATTGGTTCAAGATAATTAAATCTTGACCTTGATGAATCTGAGTTTCACGAGACTCGATTCAAGATTTCCATTTTATCTGAGCTTCTCCGGAAGAATTACGAAAAACTTCATCATCCGAAAATCTTCAATTTTTCAGATTTTACTCTATACACCTGGTTCTAACATCCCTAATTCAACTGAAAGTTCCTGAAATCCGGATTCTGCCAAAGGTTTACTCAAGATATCAGCTCTTTGCTTATCAGTATGAATTTTCTCCATCCTTATGTCCTTCTTCTCGACATGATCTCTGATGAAGTGATGTCTGATATCCACATGCTTGCATCTGGTGTGCAATACCGGATTTTGTGAAATAGCAATGGCACTATTATTGTCACAAAATATTGGTACTTCATTGGCTACAACTTTATAATCTCTTAATTGTTGTCTGAGCCAAAGAATCTGAGCACAAAGACTTCCCTGCAGCCCATGTATTCAAATTTCGATGAGTACTTGTTGCTCTTCGAGGTCCGCTTTCTTCAAAACCAAGATATCAGCTTACTTCCTAGAAATTGACAAGTTCTTGAAGTGAACTTCCTGTCAATCCTGCAACCTCCATAATCAGCATCTGAGTAACCAGTTAATTCAAGGTTATCATCAGCTGGATACCATAATCCTCTATTCACTGTACCCTTAAGATACTTCAGTATCTTTTTGGCAGCTTTCATGTGACTAGCCTTAAGATTAGTTTGGTATCTTGCACATATCCCAACAGCAAATGTTATATCCGGCCTACTTGCTGTGAGATAGAGCAATGATGCAATGATTCTTCTATAATCAGTATGGCTTACTGATTTGCCTTCAGAATCAGGATCCATCTTGTAGTTAGTATTCATAGGAATCCTAACTGTATTGCACTTTTGTACACCATATTTAGCAATCAGATCTCTGGTGTATTTTGCCTGGTTGATGAATATTCCTTCCTTTGATTGTTTCACTTGAAGACCTAGAAAGAAATTCATCTCTCCCATCATTGACATCTCAAACTTGCCTTTCATCAGTGTTGAAAACTTTTCACACAACTGATGGTTTGGAGATCCAAAATGATGTCATCAACATATATCCAACTAGTAAGATATCTTCCCCATCCTCTATCCCTAACAGAGTTCTATCAACGATCTTTTGACAAAACCATGGTCAATGAAACCGAGAAAGAGTATCATACCATGCTCGGGTGCTTTGCTTGAGACCATACAAAGCTTTTCCGAGCACAGAAACTTGGTCATTCTGTTTTGAAACCGGGAGGTTGTTCCACATAAACCTCTTCTTTAAGCACACCGCTTCGAAATGCACTTTTCACATCCATTTGATAGACCGTGAACTTCATGTCGGCGAAATATGTAAGAAACAATCGATGGCTTCTAGTCTTGCAACAAAAGCAAAGGTTTCATCATAATCCAAGACTTCTTCTTGGGAATAACCTTGTCAACTAAATTTTGCCTTGTTTCTCACAATGTTGTTGTTTTCATCTCTTTTATTCTTGAAAACCCACTTGGTTCCAATGACATTGTGCTTTTCGGGTCTATCTACCACTCCCATACTTCATTCCTTGAGAATTGATTCAAATTTCATCTTGCATAAAGAAGAATCCAATGAGAATTTTGTAGAGCTTCACCAATCTCGGTGAGCTCTTTCTCCGATAGGAAGCGGCAGAATAGTGCACTCTCACCATGGAACCTTCTTGTTTTAACACCTTCTTCGTTAGATCACCCACAATCGACTTGTAAGATGACTATCTAACCATTTCCTTCTTGATGTTCCCCTTCAAGAATATCCTCAACATTTGAAATGTTAGGTTCGGTTAGATCAATAAACTTCGAGGGAACAACGAAAAAGGAAAGGGAATCATCTTCAATCGACCAAGATACACATTCCCTTTTCTTGTACCATCGAATACTTTTACGTGATGTATCATCTTTCACAAAACATAAGTTCTTAGATAACTCAACATTGAAACCCTTATCACAGAATTGGCTAATTGAAAGCAAGTTATGCTTCAATCCGGATACATATGAAACACCATGGATATGAATCGAGTCGATTTCCAAAGTTCCATATCCTTGATCTCGTCCTTGAGTTGTCTCCAAAAGTGATCTCGTGGGCCTCTTTGTTCAACATAATCATCATGAGTATCTTCTTATATCCTCATATGTCTTGAACATCCACCGTCAAGATACCATATATCGGGAGCTTTTTTTCTCTCTCCTCATCGATTGCCATGTGATCTTTAGTCGATTCGATTGCCCTTGTTTTCCTCCCCGAAAAAGCAGATCAATTCTTAGGTACTCAATTTGTGTAGGGTCCTACAAGGTTAGATGTACCTTCGAATCCAAATCTGCTGACAACTCTAATCACTTTAGAGTGACTAATTTGTCTTCCATAAACATCAACATATACATCCACTACTCTGGGTGCCTTAGCGTTTTACGATATGTGTGCTAGCTTTAAAGATGAACATGTGTCATTGAATTCTTCTTTTGGTTCAGGCCTTCGCTCATTTGCTTTGGCTTCAGGTCTTTGCCGGTCTAAATCTTTGATGACTCGAGTTCGATAACATTTACCCTTAGGAAGTGGGGGTTCAGTTATCATCTTGAAATCTGGGTCTTTCGAAGATAATCGAGGACTTGGTCTCTTCATTGAGAATATCTCTGCCGAGTGTTTCTCATCCGAGGATTCCTCTCGATGGTTCAATGTGGAGCCTTTTCGGTTTGCATTCTTAACTGAGGCTTTGAATTACTTGCTCGAAACTTTCCAATCGACCGCTTTCGGGTTTTCTAGCCTTCACCCGAGGTTTGGGCTTTCTAACCTCGATCATTCAGTTTTTTTCGAGACCATAGGTCCTTTTCCCTTGTCTACAACCTTGGGCATTACTTGATTTGAAGTGTAGGTGCCACGGGTTTTACAAAGATAGTCTTCTTGCTACTTGATGCGAAGATTTAGATGACCTTGTGAGGTTCCCCCGAATAAATCTCAATCCAGTTTTTATAGTCACAGATCTCGGTAACTCTGAATTTCATCTATTACATTAGATGCATTATTCAATAGAGTTAACTTTTTTGCAGACTATCCTCACAGATTCTGTAGAGTTTTATGCTTCTCGGAGAGGTCATTGAACTTCGATTACGATTAGCTAAATTTCTTCAAATGATTTTCTCTAGCTTTTTGCTTAGGGACATTAACAACTTCTCTTTCTCTAAGAGTTGTACTTTCGAAACATCCAGTTCATCAAGAGCTCCCATTAATTGAAGTGATTTCAATATTGCTAGAGTCTTTCCATTTTAGATTTTCGACTTTCGGTTTTGTTCTCGCTCTTGAGTTCTATTTAGCATTCCTTGCAAAAACAAAGATAGTCCTTCATCGATTCTCAAACGAATCCATCGTCAAAATGACTGCTTTTCGATTGGAACTTGAAAACTCTTGTGCTAGTGTAGGAGCAACAACAGAGAAAAAGAAGAGTTTACCTCCTCAATGGCCATCGAGACGGATGTCATCACTTTCATTTGTCGAGAATATCTCATCTGAAGAGCTAGATCCTTCCTCAGAGCGTTCTTCTTCTGCAACCATGACCTTTTTGCTTGAGAACTTCTGGTCTCTTTTAGCTTGTCTTTCTCTTCTCTCCTTAGCACTCAAATCTGGACAATCATACTGGAAGTGACCTTTCTTATGGCAATTATAGCATCTGTTGGTATCATCATCCTGATCATTTTCTTCCTTGGACTTGGAGTCCTTCCTCTTGGATGAAGATCCTTCAGCTTTCAGGTCCTTCTTCTTCTCAGTTCATCTGTCCTCAGGTTTCTTCTGGTACCTGTGGTTCCTGTAATAGCTTGTGTATTTTCCAAATCTACTATTAAGTATGTCAAACCTCCTTGTCATCAGTGCTAGCTTTTCCTCAAGCTCATCCTGATGTTTGGCATGGGGGTTCTCAGACTCTCTAGTCTTACAGGTTTTATCTTTAGCTTTTAAAGCCACATTTTTACTCGATGAAGAATCATCTTTGCTGTCAGCCTTTTTAGATTTCTTATCAATTACAAATTCATAGGCCTTCAGCTCAGAGAAGACTTGTTGGTAAGGCATTGAATTAATATTCTTGGTGTTTTCAATCACCACTGCATGAATATCCCATTTCTTAGAAAGACCTCTAAGAATTTTCAATGCAACTTCTCTCTGTGGATATTTCTTTCCAAGTGCGTTTAGATCATTTATGATGCTAGTGAATCTAACTTCCAATTTGTCTATTGATTCACCATCATCCATTTCAAAACTATCAAACTTTCCAATTGTCACTGAAAGTTTGTTTTCTTTTATATGATCTGTGCCTTGGCACATTCTGATTAGTGTATCCCAAATCTCTTTAGCAAAGATACAATGAGAGATCATTCCCATCACACCATCATCAATTGTCTTTGTATAGTGTGTCTTTTGCAATGTAGTCTAGATTGACTAACTTTCTCTCCTCAGAGTCATTGGTCATCGACTTAGGAAATTCTGCTCTAGGATCAATTCTCTCATCTTCTCGCTCCTCCGGATTCACCACGATAAATTGGAATGGTCCTTGAGACCACTCTCCACATACGGCTCATGTTTGGAATACGAGATGAGCTGCATTCTCGATCTCCATAGGTCATAGTTCTCCAATTGAGAACATGGGAAGTTTTTAGAAGACATTTTTCCGATCTTTTGAAAAGTAAAAAGTTTGAAAGAAATAAGATCGATTCGGATATACCACAAGTATTTTTGAAAATAAAACATTGGTCAACACAAAGAGGGTCAAGTTGAACCAACGCTTAATACCACTTTGGTTGGTCCCTGCAAACGAGTCTTACACGTGTATGGGGGAATACACGTGTTCAAGATTTTTAAAACTTTTTTCTTCTCGAGGTCACTTGGGTCGATAATCCTCAAGATTAGGTTAGAAGAAGACAGATCGATTTGAGTCAAAGTCTCTTCGAGACAGTGATCCCGAGTCGCTTTCGGATACCTCGGATAATCTCAACCGAGTCCCGAAGTGTCGAGAGATCCCGAGTTGCTTGGATCGATAACTAACTTCTTGAATCCTCAAATGAGAGTTTAGTTTGGTAACTATCTCATTCTAGCTACTTTCGATCGTCTTGAATGGTTGGCCCTTAGTTTATACTCGTTTTAAGCTTTCTTTGAAAACCTTCCCTTTATGAAATAGTGATTAAGTCGTGATTCACTTATCCAACTTCAAATGGATTGATTCCAACCGATCGATGAAAAAGTATGCTTTCAAAATCAAGTCAATGCAATTAAGCTACGGATAAGGAAAGCAATAAAGAACACCGCAATTATAGTGGTTCGTAGACTCAAGCTCCTACATCCACTCTCTCGATCCTCGAGAAAATTCACTATCAACTTCGAGCTTTTTCCGACTACCTCGCGTAGTTTACTTACTCAACTTCGGTCTGATTTTTCGACTACTCCACGTAGTTTACTTACTCAACCCGACCTTGAGCTTTTTCGACTACCTCCGTAGTTTACTTTACTCAAACACAAACAAGCTTTCGGACTACCCTCAGAGCTTACTAACTTCTCCTCTAGAGTTTTCTGACTACTCCGCGTAGTTTACTAGCTCTTTACAACTCTTCTCACCAACAAACACACTCCAACTACCTTCTCAAGGGTTTGGGGTTTCTCGGTTGGTTTCCAACTAGGATGAGATATCCTTTACAATAAAGCACAATGCAAAGGGTTAGGATATCTCGACTAAGCTTTGGATAATTCTTATCAAGCTAGGCTTAGTATAGTGAGCTCTCTTCAATGTAGAAGCACTTGGGAAATTCTAAGTTTTTCGAGTGCTTTAACTTTTGCAAGAATAAGTTTGAGCTTGAGTTGCGTATAAATTTCCCGTAACCTTACAATGTAGAGGGTCACCAGTATTTATAGGCATGCACCAAGGTCACCCTTGAAAACTATCTGTAGGAGAGACAGCTTCGTGAGTTCCCTCTTATGGTGTGTAAGAAACGGCTATATTTAGGGTTTGAAACTCCCTAACACGTTTTAGGCAATAGCATTTCATGTAGCCGGTCTTCACTTTTTGCAGTCTGGAACTTTTGTACATCTGACAACTTTTTGACTACTTGTCCTTTGTCGATTAATCGGTATGAATGCATGTCGTCTTTCCTCTTTTTGACTTTTGTCTCGATTAAAGGTAGACATCTTCAACGGCTCTTTTTGGTTACAAACTCGAGTTTGATATAACCTTAACAACACTTCGACTTAGTTCCTTTTTATGCGCATTTGAATGTCTTGGCAATATCTAACTTTCTAAGGAATCGCGTTTTTCTCGATGTTGCATCCTTGATAGATATATTCATTGCCTCGGAACATTCGGGTTTATCTTGAGCATTGATTACATTCTTGAAGTCTTGATAATTCTTGTGCCTTCAGTATTCTTGATCTTCAATCTTGATTCTTGATCTTGCGTCTTGAGTCTTACGAGTCTTGAGGTCTTGAGTCTTACGAGTCTCTTGGTGATACATTTGAATCTTCGTCTTTGAGTCTTCGGTTCCTCGGTATCCTCTCGAGTCTTGATATCTCGCTTTTACAATCGAGTCTTGAAACCTATCTCAACTATATCTGCTGACTATACATTCTGCAGATAACATCCTGAATATTCTAAAACTGAATCCTGACTCAACTATCAAGATCATTCTGAACATGTCATACTCAGAGGTTTTGGGATCAAATCAAAATCATATATCTTTATTAAATTCATCTCCCAACAGTATGGTATCTAGACAGTGGATGTTCAAGACATATGACAGGATATAAGCAACTACTCACGGACTATGTTGAGCAAAAAGGCCCTCAGATCACATTTGGAGACAACTCCAAAGGACAAACTGAAGGATATGGAACTCTTGAAGTTGATTCTGTTCATAATATGGTGTTTCATATGTGTCTGGTTTAAAGCATAACTTGCTTTCTATCAGTCAATTATGTGACAAAGGATTCAGTGTTGAGTTCTCAAAGAACTTATGCTATGTGAAAGACAATACTTCACAGAAAATTTTACTGACTGGTACTAGAAAAGGAAATGTGTATATTGCTGATTGGAAATTATCTCCTAAAGATACATGTTTGGTTGCAAAAAGTTCCACTGATACTAGTTGGTTGTGGCACAAAAGACTGGATCACTTAAACTTTAAAACCCTGAACAAACTTGCAAGATTAGCACTTGTGAGGGGGTTACCAAATGAAGTGTTCAGTAAAGATCATGTTTGTGATGCTTGTCAGAAAGGAAAACAAATCAGAGCATCTTTCAAAACCAAAGTAGATGTCTCTACTGATAGAATACTACAACTGTTACATATGGATCTCTTTGGTCCAGTAACACCTGTGAGCACTAATGACAGGAAATACACACTTGTGGTAGTTGATGACTACTCTAGATACACATGGGTCATATTCTTACTCAGTAAGAAAGAGACTCAGACAAAACTGTCTGAACTACTGAAAAGGCTCAGTACTGAAAAGAATCTGAGTGTGGTCAAAATCAGATCAGATAAAGGAACTGAGTTTATCAATTATATCATATCTTATTATTGTGCAGCAAATGGAACAACCCATGAAACATCAGCTGCAAGGATCCCACAACAGAATGGTGTTGCTGAACGAAGAAATAGGACTCTGAAAGAAGCTGCAAGAACAATGATTGCTGAAGCTGATATTCCTAAGAGATTTTGGGCTGAAGCTATCAACACTGCATGCTACTCTCAGAACAGATCCATGCTGACCAAGAATCAAGAAAAAACTCTATATGAGCTATGGAATGAAAGGAAGCCTCTTGTTTCTTTCTTTCGTGTGTTTGGTTGCAAGTGTTTTGTACACAATAATGGTAAAGATCAGTTGCAAACTTTTGATAGCAAAGCTGATGAAGGAATATTCTTAGGATATTCTGAAATCAGTAAAGTCTTCAGAGTTTACAACTGTAGGACTCTTATTGTGGAAGAAACACCTCATGTTGTTTTTGATGAATCTACTTATGTTCAGAAGTAACAGGAACATGACTCAGGAGAACTGACCAAGAGAATCACCAAACTTAGCCTGAAAAAGAAATCTTCTGAACCTGAAAAGAAGAAGTCAGTCACTTTCTATGAATGGAGTGAATCAGACTCAGACAAAGAAGTTCAGGATGGAAAAACTCAGGATGGTGAGACTCAAGATGGAAATTCTCCACTGAAGGAAAACCAACACACTGAAGCTGACCAATCTGAACATACACCAGTTCAGACTCGGGTATGTAATGCCGATGAAGATGTGGTCACAGCTGAGGCAAACTCTGAATCTATCAACCAAGGGGGAACAAATGTCTCTGACAATGTTCTGAATGAAATTTTCCCTGAGGAAGATGATTCTCTTTCTCCTTTTCTGTTGTTCCCTGAATTTAATGAACTACCTGAACCTAACATTTCTGATGTTGAGGACACTACTGAAGGGGAAACATCTAGGAGAAAATGGTTGGATAGCCATCCTACAAATCAGATTGTGGGTGATCCATCAGAAGGAGTAAAGACAAGACGGTTCCATGGTGAAAGTGCTTTGTTCTGCTGCTTCCTATCTGAAAAGGAACCTACTAAGATTGAAGAAGCTCTACAAGACTCATTCTGGATTGTTGCTATGCAAGAAGAATTGAATCGGTTCTCAAGGAATGAAGTTTGGGAGCTAGTGGACAGACCTAAAAGGCACAATGTGATTGGAACTAAATGGGTGTTCAAGAATAAGAGAGATGAAAACAACAACATTGTGAGAAACAAGGCAAGGCTAGTTGCACAAGGTTATTCCCAAGAAGAAGGCTTGGATTATGATGAAACCTTTGCACCTGTTGCAAGACTAGAAGCCATCAGACTGTTTCTTGCATATGCTGCCCACATCAAATTCACAGTCTACCAGATGGATGTGAAAAGTGCATTTCTGAATGGTGTGCTTAAGGAGGAAGTATATGTGGAACAACCTCCAGGATTTTGTCAGAATGACCAAGTTTACAGGCTCAGGAAAGCCTTGTATGGTCTTAAGCAAGCACCCCGAGCATGGTATGATACTCTTTCTCAGTTTCTTACTGACCATGGTTTTATCAAAGGAACTGTTGATAGGACTTTGTTCAGGATAGAAGATGGAAAGGATATTTTACTAGTTCAGATCTATGTGGATGACATCATATTTGGATCTCCAAATCATCAGTTGTGTGAAAAGTTTTCTACTCTGATGAAAGGAAAGTTTGAGATGTTAATGATGGGGGAAATGAATTTATTTCTTGGACTTCAGGTGAAACAAACTAAGGAAGGAATTTTCATCAATCAAGTAAAATACACCAGAGATCTGATTGCAAAGTATGGAGTACAGAATTGCAATGCAGTTAGAATTTCCATGAATACTAACTACAAGGTAGATCCTGATTCTGAAGGCAAATCAGTAAATCACACTGATTATAGAGGGATCATTGGATCACTGCTATATCTCATAGCAAGTAGGTCTGATATAACATTTGCTGTTGGGATATGTGCAAGATACCAAGTTAATCATAAGGCTAGTCACATGGAGGCTGCCAAAAAGATTCTGAAATATCTTAAAGGCACTGTGAATAGAGAATTATGGTATCCAACTGATGATAACCTTGAATTAACTGGTTATTCAGATGCTGATTATGGAGGATGTAGAATTGACAGGAAGTCTACCTCAAGAACTTGTCAATTTCTTGGAAGTAAACTGATATCATGGTTTTCAAAGAAACAAACCTCAGTAGCAACCAGTACTACTGAAGCTGAATACATGGCTGCAGGAAGCTGTTGTGCACAGATTCTTTGGCTCAGACAACAATTAAGGGATTATAAGATTATAGCCAATGAAGTACCTATATTTTGTGATAATAATAGTGCAATTGCTATTACAGAAAATCCTGTATTGCACACCAGATGTAAGCATGTTGATATCAGACATCACTTCATCAGAGATCATGTTGAGAAGAAAGACATCAGAATGGAGAAAATTCATATTGATAAACAGAGAGCTGATATCTTGACTAAACCTTTGGATGAATCAAGATTTCAGGAACTATCAGTTGAATTAGGTATGTTGGATCCAGGTGAATAAAGCAAATCTGAAAAATTGAAGATTTTCAGATGCATGAAGTTTTCTCAGTTTTTACTGAAAAACTCAGGATAAAATTGAGAGTCCTGAATTCACACTAAGTCTTGGGAAACTCAGTAAATCTGAAGTTCGGTACTCAGTATTATACTAACATTTTATCAAGGTCAAAACTCAGTAAGACTGATGGAAAAAATTAGTCTGAAGAAGTATTTACTCATGCACCACATTTATTGTCTATCTGAATCTCAGTAATCATTGACAATAAATGACAAAACACCTGAAGAAATAATTGGGCGGAACCTTTGAAATCCACTAGGAAAGTCAATGGTCTGCAGGAACAGTAATTAAATGCACTGTTCATTAATCACTAATATGGATAAATTGGCGGCTTAGTATTTGCGAAATCGTCCTTTCAAATACCCGTTTTAGTTGGTTTCTAAACTCAACTGTCGATTTCCTCATCTACGCGATTTTCCATAAATCAAAATCCTATATCCATTGAAAAATTTCTTTCAAAGCCCTATTCCAAAAAGCCTTCATCTTCACAAACACTCTGCTTCGAAACCCTCGACTGCCCAGAAACTTTTTTACCTATCTCAAAACCCTTCACCAGAAATTCTCCAAAAATAACACTTTCTGCATACGACAAACTTGTCATTTCAAATAAGCCTTGGTATGAATATGTCGTTTCTCTAGAAAGCACGTCTAATGCAACTAACGAGGAAGAGGCGTCGCATATGATTCGTTTGGCAAAGCTTACATGTCTGGTCGCGAATCAACCAGAGGTCGAATATGCGAAAGAGGTAATTGAGTTTATCTCTAATATGCAGTTAGATGATGAGAATTGCATAGAGTCTCAGATTACAGTCTCGCATTTGGAGCATGGTTCGAAATATGTGGATTTTGTTAGGGAATTTTATATTATTCCTAAGAATCTGAATGCCATATATGAGTTAAGTGATAGAGGTGAAGACCCTACGGTATATATGATGGGTAGGGAACAAGAATATTTGGATAAAATTACTGAGCATCCAGTAAAGTTTGAAGCTACTCTGAATAAGAGGCATTTGAAGCCTAAATATCGAGTATTGTTGGATATTGTAAGCAAATGCATCATGAGTAGATCCGGTAGTTTTGAACAGATAAGCACGCATAAGTTAAGGTTAATGGCGGCGATTGAAGATTCACCTTCCACGGCATTCAATTGGTTGCACTATTTGATCAAAGTGGTGAGTGATCAAGCCAAACAAATTCAGAAGGTGAATGGCTCTGTAGTTATCAAAGGAAAGATTCTACATGCAACCAAGATTGCATTTATCTTGGAAACGTCTGCGAGAAGAAAGAGGACATCTTTGCCGATTCCACTTCCTTTCAAAAGTCAAAAATCATGTTCAAACCAACAAAGAAGACTTTGAGAGGAAAGAAAAAAAACTCGAGTCTCGCGAGGAGATCAACAAGAAGATACCGATGAAGAAGAAGCCAAACAAGCAAAGGGAAAGCCCCGATGCAAATTAAAAGAGAGAAAGAAGAGAAATCGAAGAAGAAAGACGCCTCTCGGCCGCCAGGCGCTTCAATCTATTGCCGAGAAGAGGCCAAATAAATCAAGAAACTCAACTCAAGGCCGCAGAGCGGTTGAAATTCCACTTCAGTTCTTGCTCATGTAGTGACAAATGTGCAGGAGCAAGAAACCGAGAATGTGTTTTTTTTCCGAGGTATCAAACCTCGCCGAGCTCGTATAAAATCTTCAGAAATCTTCAAGGGACCTCGATCCCTATCGAAGAAAGACCTGCTCGTGACGCCGACAAATCCAACCTCGTGAATTGGCGAACTTGACGCGCTTCGAATGAACCATTTCTTGATCCATCACCGAACTCATACACTCGACCCTACCGCCCCCGAAAGCCCAAGATTGAAGAAGGAGAAGCTCAAGAGGTTTGAATGGCGGCAAAGGGGAACGGTTCATCTTGGGCCAGATACCACGAAATAATGCCTATCCTGACCTTCAGGATATGTTCTTCAGGCTCAGAACGACAATGTATATTCTGAATCAAACACTCCCGGAGATGCTGAACATTGCTTCATACAGAGGAGAAGAGTGGTGGAATGCAGAGACAGCTGCCCTGACTGAATTCTCAGGTTTCAGGAAAACCAAGCTAAGAATGAAAGCTATTGATTTTGATGAATTGATGAAAAAGAAGCTAGCTGAAAAGAAAGCTACTGAAGGAGTAGATGCTTCAAGCTCCCATGATCAAAATAAAGATAAGGATAAGGGAGATGATGTACAAAAGAAATCTGATAAGGAGAATGAATCTCGACGACATCGAGAAAGAGAAGGAACCGAGAGTCGATGGGGGCAATATCGATGTCTTGAACCAATCGATATCGATAACCTCGGATCGAAGTTAGCATTCTTGGTACCTTTTAGCATCAAGTATACATTATGCGCCGGTTCTTGAAGTACCTAGCTTTAAATCTGATGTTTATGATATGCAGACTGAGGCTCAGTTGGAGCACCCAGCTCAATTGGAAAATGTTGAACAAACTCCAGTGGTTGATTTCACACCAATCATGGATGAGTTAAAAAAGATAGAGCCACGGATGGAACTACATCAAACGGTTTCTAAGGGGAACTAATTAAGTGATTATCTCTCCTCTGTGGGGACACGTTCTAATTTTATCTCTCCTCTAGCGATTATCTCTCTAATTAAGTGATAACGCCTCGGTACATGCTTGTTTCTATTATTGGATCTCGGTTCCTTAGATTACGAACCGCACGGTGTTGTCCTGTCTGACTTTATTGGACTTCCGCACTTTCGAAACTACCCCTAGTTCATTTAAGAACTGCTTTATCCAGACACTTCTTTGGCAGCTTCAGCCACAGCAATGTACTCGGCTTTGGTTGTTGAATCAGCGGTAGTATCTTGCTTGGAACTGTTCCAACTAACCGCCCCACCATTGAGAACGAAGACATAGCCCGACTGTGACTTGTAATCATCACAATAGGATTGGGAACTTCATCGGTATGAGCGTCATGACTAGCTCGATCGACCTCCGTGAGACCGTAAAAGCAATCTTTAGTACGTCTGAGGTACTTAAGAATGTTCTTAGCCGCAATCCAGTGAGGTTCACCCAAATTCTGTTGGTGGTATCTACCAAGAAGGTTTACAAAGAAAGGCCACATCCGCCTAGTGCAAGGCAAGTCATGACGTATATGATGGATCAAATTGCGTATGCATATGGTATATCCTTCATGCTACGTGATATCGCCTTCGTAGAAGGACAATCCTTCTTAGACAGCTTTATCCCAAGACATGTCGGTAGAGAACCTCTCTTAGAGTTCTCCATCGCAAATCGCTTCAACACCTTGTCTACGTAGGTGGACTGTGACAGCCCCAACATCTTCTTGGATCTATCCCTATGGATCTTGATCCCTAAGATGTAGCAGGCTTCTCCAAGGTCCTTCATCATGAAAGTCCTTGACAGCCATTCTTTCTCGGACTGCATGAGTGGGATATTGTTTCCCATAATGAGTATATCATCGACATACACAACTATGAATACAATATTCTTCCCACAGCATTTCCGATAGACGCATGGATCTTCCGAGTTTTTGACTAAGTCAAATGATTTGACAACTTCATCAAATCGGATATTCCAACTCCTAGAAGTTTGCTTCAATCCATAAATGGATCGTTTAAGCTTGCACACAAGATTAGATTTTGGCTTTGATATAAAACCTTCAGGTTGAGTCATGAACACTTCCTTATCAATGTTGTCATTGAGGAAAGCTATTTTGACATCCATTTGCCAAATCTCATAATCTAGATGTGCTGTTATCGCAAGTAAAATTCGAATGGACTTGATCTTAGCAACTGGTGAGAAAGTTTCGTCATAGCCAATGCCTTCGCGTTGACTGTAACTTTCTCCACCAACCTAGCCTTATAGGTTTGTACTTTGCCATTTGCATCGGTCCTCCGCTTGAAGACCCATTTGCAACCTGTGGGTCTAACCCCTTTCGGCAATTCAACCAAGTCCAAAACTTGATTGACGTACATTGAGTCCATCTCGGATTTAATGGTTGTATGCCACTTTTTTGAGTCAACATCCAATGTTGCCTCAGTGTAAGTTCTAGGTTCGTCCTTATCCGGGATCTCCACATCATCATGCTCCTCTACGAGGAAACCATAATATCTCGTGGGTGGATTATGAACTCTAGTGGAGTTACGGAGTTGTGGTTGTTCAGGCAACACATTCTGATCGTGAAAAATTTGTGGTGCAGCGATTTCATCGTCGACTGGGGAGACCTCAAGAGCGACACTTCCGGATGCTCCTTGAGCACTTCCGGATACCTCTTGGACGGGAGATTGAACTATGTTGTTCTCATTCAGCCCACTTGGAGTTCGTTGCTCGGGCAGTGCAACTCCAATTACGCTCCCACTGGCTGAAAGAGGATCACTTAGTGATAAACTTCCGCCATGTGAGCTGTTGAATGCTCTCACTGATTCTTTGTCATGTTGCTTTGGCAAGACATCAGTCTCCTTGTTAAGTTGTGGTTCTTGAATTTCTTCAAGTTCTATCGTCTTACGGCTTTGTTCCTTGAAGACGTAGTCTTCTTCAAGGAATTTAACCTGCCTAGAAACAATTATTGTTTATTTCTGAGGTAGATAGAAATAATATCCTCTAGTTTCCTTAGGATATCCCACAAAATAACCCTTTTCACATTTTGCTTCCAACTTATCGGTGAGCATTTTCTTCACAAACGCGGGGCAACCCCATGTTCTAATGTGAGAGAAATTTGGCTTCTTGTCATGCCATAACTCGTATGGTGTATGCATAACTGATTTGGATGGAATCATATTTAGAATGTAGATTGAGGTTTGAAGTGCGTATCCCCATAAGAATGTCGGAAGGGAGGAGAAACTCATCATGGACCTTACCATGTCTAACAGAGTTCGGTTTCTCCTCTCGGACACTCTATTCATTTGGGGTGTACCGGGAGGAGTCCATTTTGATTTGATTCCATGTAACTTCAGATAATCAATGAATTCATGGCTAAGATATTCTCCCCCTCGATCTGATTGAAGGGCCTTAATACTCTTACCAAGATGCTTCTCTATTTCAGCTTTGTACTCCTTGAATTTCTCAAACGATTCGGACTTGTGTTTCATTAGATACATGTACCCAAATCTAGAGAAATCGTCAGTAAAAGTTATGAAGTAGCCGAATTGACCCCTAGCTAGAGTGGGTTGTGGTCCACAAACGTCACTGTGGATCAGCTCTAGAACTTCTTTGGCACGAACCCCTTTCCCAGAAAAGGGTTTGTTGATCATCTTGCCCTTGAGACAGGATTCACAATTACCATAAGACTCAAAGTCGAATGGGGTTAAGTAGTCTAACTTTCTTAACCTTGTTATCATATTCTCATTTGCATGACCAAGCCTACAATGCCACAAGTAAGTCGGGTTTTCATGATTACTAAGTTTGAGTCATTTGTTTTGTATATTAAGAATGTTATGTCCACAGTGCAACAAATATAAACTATTAGATAAAGGAGCATTTCCATACACATCACCATTAAGTGAAAAATAACAATTATAATTTGCAAAATAGAAGGAAAAACCTTCAATATCCAACATCGGAATAGAAATAATGTTGCGGGTAATAGAGGGAACAAATAACAATTATTCAGTTCAAGTCTAAAACCAGAGGGTAAATCTAAAACGTAAACGCCAACACGTTCTGCAGCAACTCTTGCTAAAGCGACTTCACCCGGCCTAACTGCCCTGCTATGCTTGAAACTCTGCACATTTGTACAAATGTGTGAGCCACAACCGGTATCCAATACCCAGCAATTAGTATCATTTGTGGACATGTTTATCTCAATAACAAACATACTGTTCGATGGGTGATACCCTCAGATCTTCTTTTTCACCGCTAGAACCTTCACAAATCCTTCTTTCAATGTCCCTTCTGCTTACAGTGGAGGCATACATCCTTGTCCACCATATCCTTCTTTTGAATTCCACCTTTGGGCTTAAGGAAGCTAGGCTTGGAGCCTTTCTTTGCCTTGCCTCTTCGCTTCTTTTTTCCTTTCGGACCAGAAGAAGTAGAGGCACTCACCATGAGTACAGGCTTCTCTTTAGCAGTGGAATGTTGTGATATTTTAATTTTGATGAATTATGTCAAAACATTATCCACTTATATTTTTTAAGCTAATCTACAGATAACAAGTTGAGGGGGAACGAGAGAACAAGTTGAGGGGGAACTCACGAAATCAGACGAAGATAATCGAGATCAAACGAGGCTGCAGACGAGACTTATCGAGGTCAGATGAGGAAGATGAGTTCCGTAGTTAACTGATGAGCTGAGCAAAATCAAGAAAGAAGAAAAAGCTAAAGTCACCGAAAGCGTAAGATCGATGATTAGATGACCGATCGATGACCGACGTAAAGAGGTCACAGATCGTAAGAGGAAAGAGATGAGATCGACGAGATCGACGGATCGAGATCGATAAGTTTAACCCGAGCATGCTAACCTAATATGTTAACTCGACAAAATTAACTGATGCAGAGAAACCGATATCGACTGATAGCTATATCGACTCGATCACGTGAGTCGAATGACGTAATGAGAAGAAATCGATATCGAAAACTAGAAACCGGTGATACCGCATCGTGCAAGAAAATCAAAGAAGTCATCGTAAGACAAGTCATCCTAAGTCATGTTCATCGAGAATCGAACGCCATCGATGATCAATTACCGAAAAGGTAAATGACCTCGAGGGTCGATTGTCTAAGTCAAGAGCTTTAACTCGCTAACTCCGAAAGTGTCGATACCCGACGTATGCTGTCGCCAAGAGATAGCCTTACCGAGTCAAGAATCCTGAGTCCAAGGAAGCCTGAGTTCGAAGAAGCTGAGGATCAGATAATCCCGAAGACACAGAGAAACTTGAAGACTCGGATGATCCTCAAGATTATAAATAAGTAGATTCAAATTTGGCGTGGACCAATGAGAGAAAGACAATCAGCCTGAAAAAGCTGCAGAAGCTACAGAATAGTATGGATTTGAATGAGACTCCATCCAACGATAACATTCAAATTCACACTATAAATACAAGTTCTTCCATCAAATTAAGTGTGGAGAATGTGGAAAAAAGATGCTTTCTGAGCCAAGAGCCACATACACAAAGCATTCCCACCATAGAACACCGAAAGCAAGAAATACACGATATATTCAAGAGTGTTCTACCCCTAGATCTAAGCACAAATGTAATATCCTAGCTTAGAGAGATTTTCCCCCCCTTAAGATTGAGGCTTTAAACAAATGTAAGGAAAATCTCAACCTAGTTGAAACCAAACAAACCTTACCCAAATCGGTTTGATAGGATAAGTTTGTAGGTGAGTGTGAACTGGTAAACATCTAAAGCAATCCCGAAAGGGAAGGTAGGCAATCCCCATGAGGAGATAACATCCCAAAGGAAACCGGTGGAGGGGGTTATTATAAAGGCACTGGTAACTTCAAGCCTTTCGAAGAGAACATCCCAGTGAAACTGATGGAGGCCTAAGACATGACACCCGGACATGTCTACAACCAGATTAGAGACCAAGAGTTACTCCTCCCACCGCGACCTATCAAGAATAAAGGCAGGTCGAATCCCAACAAGTTCTGCCACTTCCATGAACAGATTGTGTCATTACACGAATTCAAAGACACTGCTTCCCGACTTTGGAGGTCAGACGAGGACAAAGCTTTTGGACGAGTTTGTTAAGAGACCTCAGAAGAATCAAGAGCAGGCCCAGGGAGGCCACCGGCAGAACCGACCTCGGCAGGAAGAATCTGCTCTAGGGAACGCCGAGGAACGACCCGGTGCCACCCATGCCCGAGGCCCCGGAGGTCGATCATACACACCCTCTCCCCGCTCGGAACGGTCGGGGGGCTCTCCACGACCTGTTCATCCAAAAGACAATTGAAGGCAGAGATAAGGGAGATTGAAAATACCAGAAAGATGGTACTACCAGTTTTCACGATAGGGGAGGAGACCAGCACGATTGAATTTGGCGAAAAGAATAAGGCCGGCATAATCTATCTGAACGTCGATCCTCTAGTAATCAAGGATAACATCATAGGAACCACAGTATGTCGTTTGCTGGTGGATGGGGGAGCCTTCTGCAACATCCTTTTCAAGAAGACTCTGGACCAGCTCGGGGACTATGACGCCTACATTGCCCCGTGCGACCACGTCGTGAAGGGCTTTGGAGATGCCATTGTGAGGCCGACAGGAATGATCTGTCTAGCTGTTCAGTTAGTCTCCACTTTGTATGAAGAATTTAGGACCACTAGGCTTTTAGATTTTCTAGTTGTCGACCTCCCGAGCTCCTATAATGGTTTCTCGGTGCCCTTTTTGAGCACGGTAATTCGAGGTCAATCCTCAACTTTTTATTTTTGTGTAAAGATTCCCACCAAGAAATAATTTTTTAAGACCCGTTAAAGGTGACCAAGTTGATGCAAGAGGTTGTTTGATTTATTCATCGTCTCTTTTCAATTCCGCACCAATATCTAGCAAACAAATACTTGTAATAGATAGTGAAAAAGAATGCGAAATTTTGAATAACAAAATGAGCAAGAAAAGAAGTCGTGACGACCTCGATCCGAGAATGGGGCCCGAACCAGAAGAATTCCTGCTTGAGGCTGAGATAGATGACCCCCAACAAAATACCCCAAGGGCCGTCCCGGGGAAAGACCTCGAGAAAGTCAAGATAGACCCAGCCCGACCGGATCTTGAAGTAATCATAGGCTCCAGGATGTCGAATGACCTGAAGGGGGAAGTCATCGACTTTCTCAAAAAGAACTTGGACATTTTCGCATGGTCGCACAAAGACATGGTGGGGATCGACCCAAAAGTCGCTTGTCATAAATTGCTCATAGATCTAGCTAGGAAGCCGATAGCCCAAAAAAGGCAAAAATTCGACCCGAAGAAGTATGCAGCACTGGCCGAGGAGGTAAAGAAATTGTTAGACAACGACCTGATCACACAGGCCAATCAATCCAATGGGTGGTTAATGCCGTGTTAGTGAAAAAGTCGAATGGGACTTGGCGACTTTGCATCGACTTCACAGAACTCAACAGCACTTGTCCAAAGGATTTCTTCCCAATGCCCCATATCGACCACCTGATAGATAACATGGCAGGCCACGAGATGATGTTATTCATGGATGCCTTTGCAGGCTACCATCAGATTGCCATGTGCGAGCCAGAACGGCAGCATACCTCGTCCTTGACAGAAAAGAACATCTATTGCTGGAAAAGGATGCCTTTCGGACTAAAGAACCCAGGGGCAACATATCAAAGACTGGTCAACCACATGTTTGCCGATCTCATCGGCAAGTCGGTGGAGGTTTAAGTGGACGATATAGTCATCAAGAGTCTGAGATCGGAGGACCACCTAACGCACCTGGCACAAACTTTTGACATCCTAAGAAAATTCAACATGCGACAAAACCCCAAGAAATGTAATTTCGGGGTTGAATCGGAAAAATTCTTGGGACACCTAGTAAGCAAGCTAGGAATAGAGGCGAATCCCACTAAAGTTAAGGCAATAATAGACATGAGAGCGCCTCGAAATGTGAAAGAAGTACAGAGGCTCACAGGGTGTCTGGCGGCCTTGAACAGATTCATCTCCGAATGGGGGACAAATGCAAACCACTATTCGACACGATCCGGAGGAAATCAAAATTCGAGTGGACACCTGAAAGCTAGGAAGCTCTTGATAAAATCAAAGCTTACCTAGCGGACGTAAGCATTCTATCAAAGCCAATTCCGGGGGAAAAGCTTTTCCTATACCTCGCGACCTCCGAAACGGCTCTGAGCGCAGTCCTCGTCCGAGTGGAGGACAGGAATGAATTTCCAATTTACTTCGTCAGCCAGACGCTAAATGAAACCGAGCAGTGATATTCGGTACTGGAAAAGTTGGCATACGCACTAGTCATGAGCGTAAGGAAACTAAGGCCATACTTTTTCGATCATCAAGTCGAGGTCCTCACTTCCACACCCCTAAGGAATGTGCTACATCGACCAGATACAACAAGCCGATGCCTCAAGTGGGCGATTGAAGTCGGACAATACGGAATAACTTACGCACCCCGACCTGCCATTTAAGCCCAGGCATTAGCCAACTTCATCGTGGAGCTCACCTTCTCATCAGGAGCCGAATGTTCGAACAGCCCGCCGTTGGAGCTATTCGTGGACGGGTCAGCAACCTCCCACAAATAAGGGGTCGGTTTAGTTCTGATAAGCCCGGAAGGAACCTCCTTCCAGAATGCCATCACATTCAATTTTTCCGTAACTAACAACGAGGCCGAATATGAAGCACTCATCAGCGGCTTAGAAATATCGACGGCCATGGGTGCCTAAAGACTACAAGTCCATACAGATTCTCAACTCGTGGCCTACCAAGTCTCGGGAGAGTATGAGGCATGGGATGACAGGATGGCAGCCTATCAAGAGATTGTAAAAGTGATGTGTCAGAAGTTCGACCAAATTCACGTCAAGTTAATCTCGAGAGAACAAAACTTGCGAGCCGATGTGTTGGCACGGCTGGCGACTTCCGAGGGATCACCAGAGATGAAGGATGTCACCATCACGACATTATCCCACCCATCCACCACGCACGCAAGAGTCGCGGCTTTAGAAACCCCAACATCGAGCTGGATGACACCCATCATGGAATACTTGACGACAGGTCTCCTTCGTTGGCCCATAAAGCCACAAGACAAGGATATTTCTAGCCTACGCTAAGGGTCGATGCCATCATCTTCGCCTTCAAATGTCATAAATGTCAAATCTATGCTCCTTCCATCAAAAATGCCCCAGAAGAGCTCACAAGCATCCTCAGTCCTTGGCCATTTGCAAAGTGGGGGATAGACATTATTGGCCCACTCCCAACAGCTCTGGGCTCGGTCAAGTACACCCTGGTGGCGGTAGACTACGTCACAAAATGGGCCGAAGCTGAGGCATTAGCGACCATAGATCAGGATCACGTCATCAAATTTATATGGCGGAATATCATCTGCAGATTTGGTTTGCCACAAGCGATCATATCCGACAATGGTAAATAATTTGATGGCCTCAAAATCGAAGCCTTCTTCAAGAAGTGGAAGATCGCAAAACTCTTCTCGACTCCATATCACCCACAGTCGAACGGTCAGGTCGAAGCAGTGAACAAAATCATCAAACACACTCTCAAGGCCAAAATTGAGGGGGGTAAGGGAAAATGGGCTAGCGAGCTCCTGGATGTTTTGTGGGCCTATAGAACGACTTGCAGAAATTCGACAGGAGAAATCTCTTACTCACTGGCTTTCGGGACCGAGGCGGTCGTACCCGCGAAGGTCGACTTTCCCAATCTTCGCACAGGTCAGGTCGCCTTCGACCACAACGACGAGGCCTTGGCCAGGAACCTAGACCTGCTCGAAGAAAAGCGGTTAGAGGCCAACATGAGAAATGCAATGTACAAACAAAGGTCGGAGAGGTACTATAACTCTAAAGTACGACTCCGAAGCTTCAAAGAATGAGACTTGATATTAAAGAAGGTACTCGGTGAGTCGAAAGGAGCCCTCGGACAAAACTGGGAAGGCCCATTCAAGATCTCAAAAATCCTACCAAATGGAGCCTACTAGCTCGAACGACCAGATGGCACCAAGGCTCAGTACCCGTGGAATGCAACACATTTGAGGAAATATTATCAATAGGTTTACACCCTTGTAATCAACCATTTATCAATAATATTGTCTTTTCTTCGTTTCAAAATTCCTGTGTAAAACCCAAAGGGATTATGTAAAGAGAACATAAATTACCCAAGGTACGACTTTCGACATACCGAGGGAATGATCGACACCCCTTGAGGGGCGTCCTTCCCCAACTTTATAAGACGACTAAAAACGAAGTCCAATATAAAGTCGCACCAACAATAAGACGACAAGGACTAAGAAAACATCAATTCGCATAAGGAAATCAAGTCAACACATCAAAGGAATACGAAAAAGGGAAAATTTCATTAGCATTAACAAGGGGGGCCCAAAGGAGAATACAGGGAAATGAGCATGAAGGCTGATACATCAAAAAAAAAGAAAAAAAATAAAGAGTACATCAACAGCAAATCAAAAGTGCAGCCTCCTCTCAGGGCTCTGAATCGCCGCCGCCCCCCTCAATTGTTCCTCCCGCAACCTCCAAAAGCGAGTCTCGAGAATCGACTCGACCCATTTGGATGCCCTCCGGTCGTGGACCGTGCACGATCCAACTCGGATTGGCAAAAAAGGAAAGGTCGACGCCCATGTCTTTCAAGTCCTTAATCTCCAGAAGGACAGTGGGGGCAGGAGGGTAGTCGCGGACATAATCGGACAGCTCCGCGACAAAAGGGGCAAGGTTGCCAGTCGGGTTGGCTCTGTGAAAGACCCGGATGGCCTCGACATATGTCATCACGTACACGAAATTGGCGTTAAGCTCCTCGGTCCTCTTAAATTCATCCTCATGGCGACCCGGCGCCACCGGCGTGTCAGCCGGCTAAGCCCTCAATCGGACCCACGCTTTACCTTCTCGGCCCTCGATTCGCCGCCGACCTCGCTTGGGCGTCCCTCCGATGTCGGAAAGCTTATGGATCGAATCGAGTTGGAGGCCTCCAGTTTCTTCTGAGCATCAGTCGCGGAGATCAGCATCTTAGCCTGATCGGCGACCCTCGCTGAGCGCCTTCCTCTCGCCAACTCCCACTCGATTGTGCGTTGGTCTTCTCGGATAGAAGACCGCTTACGAAGTGAAGCGAGGGCGGTACAAGTTGCCCTCAGCCTGGCAAACAAGCATTACTATGAATGCATTGCATCCGCTTTACAGGTGATTCTCTGAACCTCTTGAATGTAGAACTGACTCTCGGGGACCCCGGAGTAGAACGACATGACTCCTCATAAAGTTCATTAGTTCAAACTTTTAATGCGGGTAAGCTTCTGGTCGCAAAAAAATTCATATAAGTCGATTAAGCGTTGGAACTTAAGGATTCAAGATCAAAGACTTACTCATCGTGTCGGGCGTTCCGGTTTCCGAGGAGTCGTCTTCAAGGTGACAATAATCTCCTCGGGGGTTGAGGTTAGGCCCAAAGACCTCCCGGTCCCTTGGTCGGGTTTCTTCCCTCTTCTTCCTGGTTGTTTTGGAAGTCAAAGAGGTCGGGGCTTTTCGACCTTTCTTCCCTTGTCGGTGAGGGGACCAAAAGAGGTCGAGCTCGGAGGAGGGAGCATTATGCTTCGACGAGGCTTATCCGGCCCGGCATGTCGATTTCTTCCTGGAGGCCATGATCAACACGGAAGGTCCGGCGGTGAATAATGTCGAAAGCGCTCAAAAGACAAAAAAAATCAGCCACAGAACATGAAAAAGGAAAATCGAAGGCATCAAAGCGGGTACTCACAAGGGATGTTCAAGTGGCGGGGATAGGTGTAGAGCTCGGCCTTGAGTCGATCAAGCTCAGAATTTAGGGTGTTGACGTCGCAAAGGCTCGGGGCAGTGTCACGAACGATCTTGAATGCCTCAGCGAAGTCCCAATATAAGTCGGCGGTTGAAGGAGTGAACATTGCAAAAGAATAAGAGAATTAGATCAGTACGACCTTGGGAGTATAAAAAGAAAGATCTACAGTGTTCAACTCGGCACGCGTAATTCGTTGGAACCCGGATAAGCAATGTACTCGAAGGGTCCGTTGATTCCCAAGCACCACCAACGAACCACCATCGTCGGTGCTAGTCAACGACCTTGTTCGGGATCCCGCTCACGAGCTCCCGACCCTTGCAAAGTCGCACAGCATTATAGCTGCCGGCTTGGATAATTAGCGTCATCACGTAAGCGACCTCGCCAGGGGTCGGCATCCGAGTTAGCCCGGCCAGCCCCAGAACGGTCATGGTGAAAATTATATAGCTCCAACCATTCGGGGTGATTTGGATGAGGCTTTGATTCCAAGCCGCTAACAAAAAAAAGCGAGATAGTGGGTGAAGGAAAGCGATCCTCGCCCATGGTGTGCTTCGCAACCGCAATCATCCTCGAGGCTACCGGTCGGTACGCTCGGAAGTCGCCCCATAGAAGTGCACGCCCGGGCACCTTATACAACCGGAGGAACGACGCGTTCGCGATAAAAACCGACTTGTACTTGATGTGTCGAAGCCATGTACTTCTTTAACGAAGTCGACTTCCTATACTGCTGTCAGACGCTTGGATGGGGCCCGAGCCGGTAGAATGATAGTCGAAGACCCGCCATAGGCCTATAATCCAGTGGTTTGAGCTAAAGTACCGACGGTCGTTTCCAATCCAATGCGGAAAGCGGACCGCATCGATATCCAGGGAGGAGATGAGTGATGTCCTCCAACTCCTGCAAAAATCGCTCATCAACGCCCTCGGTGTCCCGGACAATATGTCGGATGTTGGGATTATACTGGAAAGTATGCTTTTACTTTGTATAATCACACTGAGTTTCTGTCTTATTTACTGAAATAAATTATTTATCACTAATGCTTTAAATATCATCGAATGTTACATATATTTACTGCATAACTGTTCAATAAGAAGTACGTGTTACATTGTAGTTAATTTAGTAATACCAGATCACAGAAGATTAAATTAACAGTCCCTTGTAACTAAAAGTACACCTTCACGACCTAGATGGAAATGAACAAACCATTGCGAAAGGTTGATGTGTAAGGCTCAGATTGACTTGTCTTGACCAAGAGATTGCAAATAAGGCATCATGATGCGATTGAACAGGACTTCTGAGGAGGACAAATTCTTCAGCACTGAAAATAGAAGAATTAGACCTCAGTGGTTCATTATTTCTTAATTTATGTTCCTTAAATAGGATCGTGTGCAATCAATAGGAGTTTGATTTGACTTATGATGGGAAGAGGATCATTGAGATACAATACCTTATATATTGGGCAACGATATTGATTACACGACGATTGCTAAGATTTAATACGGTGAAACGTGTACAAGTACATCTTGTTTGATTTGCCCCCTTGGGAGGCTCATAAAATTTATCATACCAAATCTTGCAAAAGGAATTTATTTCTGGTATGGATAATAATGTTGAGTCGTTTCTTAACCAAGAAAAAAGATGTTAATTAATGTAAAGTTATTTCAGTGGCTTAAATTGATTAATGGGCTAGATAATCTTAAACACGGGAAATAATAACCGGGAGTCATATTAACAGTAATATGGGTTAAGATGGATAGTGCAATATTAATTATATAGTGGGATTAATTAATATTTATGGGCTTGAATAATATTGTGGCTCAATATTGAAAATTCAAAGCCCATTGGAAGGTCCAATCTTAATTCTCCTAAAGGCCCCCCAAGTAACCCAAACATAAAGTCCAATAACAAAAAAATGTGTTTAAAATAAAATAAATTATTGTTGCCTAATTTTTCATGTTTTTCAAAAATTATGAATAAGAGAGAGAAAAAGATTTTCTTTGAATTTTGTTATGGAATGAAGATAATTATTTTTGGAATACAAGATTATCTTAATAAATTCAAGAAATCTCCCACTTGGCTATTTATAATGAAATTTTCGAAATATGCCATAACGTAAGGAGGGAAGATTTTATTTAGGAGATATATTGGGAAATAGAATATATTGGATATACTCAAGATTATTTCTTGGAGAAGAAGCAAGGAAATTTCTCAATCTCCCTAAACCCTAATATTTTCGCCCCCCTTAGTATTATAAATAGGGGATGAATATTTCATCTCCAATGCAATTCCATGTGTTGGAAAAATTAGAAATCCACAAAGGTGGTGCAAAATAATTTTTATTTTTCCCTTTTGTTAATTGTTCGCGAGTGTCCTTCCACCGGATTGACGAGCAAGGATTTGGGAATACTTGGGAAGGCATTTTGGTGTGTTCGTGCGAACGGGATCCACCTTCTAGACGATTGCCACTCCAAGAGGTTAGTTCACGTAAACTCCTAGTTTTTCCGCATGCGTAGGATTTATGTGACAAACTTGTATGCATGATTTGTTGTTGAATTATTATGAATTAATATAGGATTAATTCATGCTTGTAATAATTGTCAGAATTAAATTTGTATTTAAATTCACCCCGAATAGATCCGGGCACCCACTATTCCCCAACACCGGATACCCGCAGATGAGGATCCGCTCTCGTGACCGGCGACCAAACTGGAGCCGCGATGTTGCCGGAGGAGGGCTATCACTATGTTGTCCTCCTCTGAGGACGAAGAAGACAGGGGACGAGAGACAACGGGCGTCAAGGGATCGGAGGCCATGAAAAGAGTGTGCAGAAACAGAAGGATTACCTGAATGAAGTCTCGTCGGAATCTCGGAAGTCCGCCGGATAAGTTGAAGCTTGGATTCAGAGGAGAACTTGGCTGCGCGAAATGGGAGAATAAATGGACGTATGCCTAAACCCTAACCCTTCTTATAGAAGGAAGGGGGGGTCAAAATGCAATAAGGGCATAATTAAGACCCCCTCGCGGGAAACGAAGTCACACGTATCGCGCGTAGTCGACACCGTGATCACCAATTGGAGGGGCTTGCGGCGTATGACATCATCTGTCTGTCAAAGTAATCATGACGGACCCGTCAGGCCTCACATCGATCCCAGGAATCGAGGCGACGATTCGCCTCCCCGAGGGTGATCAAGTGTCTCGGAAACGCTTCCCGAGGTCGACTTGCCACAAGACGATCAGGTAACGGGTCAAGTCCAGGCCTCGATGCAGACATGCGACCTCAACTTGAGGGGCAATTGTTGTAGCATGGAATAATCCGACCTCACAATGCGACTCTCTGTTATGTTTCTGTCGGTGAGAGCGACTTCGTTTGGATTGAGAAGGTCGTGGAGCGACTTGGAAATATACGAAGGTCGCGGAGCGACTTTGGGGAAACCACAGGTCGGAGAACGACTTCAAACCGAAGTCAACGAAGAGATATGTATGGGAAAGATACGGGCAGTTAATGGCGCGGATATCGCGGGGTTAAGCAAGGCAAGCACATCCAAACGCAAGAATTACGGATTGACGAGGGGAACCCTAACGCTGGCGGCTGGAGCCTCTGCAAGCCCACGAAGGAAGCCCATGAAGATCTGTGACCTAGTGTCTTGCCTATAAATACAACATGTATTATCCATTGTAAAGGGACGAAAACCTTAGAACTCTAGGCAGAAAATAATATAATAAAATACTCCTGGCTTGGACGCCCCCAGACGTAGTCTTACTCCAAAGACGAACTGGGTAATCAAATTTGAGCATAATTTACTTTCTGTTCGTTATCTGTTTGGTTCGATTCATCATATGTGTGTTGCCCTAGACGTAAAATCTAGGTTACAACACACCTTTTTATGGTATCCAACACTTGGTCATTGGCATAACCTCTCTCAATGAGCCCGGGGGGGTCAATTGTATTCAATACCATGAAACTATAACTGGCCTCGGAGCTTCCGGCTGAAAGAAAATGCAAACATTAATTATAATAAACATTCACCAAACATTAATTGTAATAAAGATTTTAGAACGAATCAAAACCTTTCTCTGTCTATTCTGCATCAATTTTCTTTTAAAAGGAAACCAAATCAAAATCATCTTTACATTCACTAACCACTATCAAAGCAAATATCCTATGTCAAATATTTAGTCTGACAATTCTCTGCCTTGAAAGAAAATACATAGATATTCACATCAACGTCTAAAGAAAGCAAACAACTAAGGATAGCAGCAATAGAACAAATCTTCAACAGAAGTTCAACTAAGTAAACAAGCATAACCTTTTTTGGCATTTGTTTATTTATCAGGAAATTTTTTTCTCATATAACATTTATATTGCATAATATCCTTATAAATTTCCCTAATTACCTTGAAATTGTAATTTGAAAAGAGATGTCGGCTTGACGCCTATATGTGGAGACTCGGATTGCCACTATCCTCAATCCAGCTTTTTGTTCCTCATATGTTACCTTCCAATCATTATCTATAAGTATTAAAAATAGAAAGAGAATCACAATCTAGGTTTTAAATCTCAAATAAATAAAAATTTACACTGTTACTTGTAAAGTTCTTACTATTTGGATCATTTATCTCAACAGAATCCAGTTCTCAAAGGCAAAGCAAGACGTAGCCAAACTCAAAAAAAAAAATCATCAAGAATCATAGTCATAAATCCAATTAATAAAACGAATTACAGGTTACCAGGAAGAGCCAGAGAGGAGTTGGAGCAGCGGGCCTGCTGAAGATGGCGAAAAAATATATATTAACAATCAAAACCCTAAATCCCAATGAATCTGGTAAACCCCAAACAAAAAACATCAAAATTCAAAGCGCGAAATCTAATCAATGAAACGAAATCCAGTTTACCCGAAATCAGTTGGAGAAGCAGCGACGGGGGCGGCGAGGAGGTGGTGGGGGCGACGGTGGGAGTTGGAGACAGATAGTCGCACGGGACTGCTTTCTGAAAAGAAAAGGAAAAAAATCGGACTACTTTATGAAAAAAGAGAAACAATGAAAGGCGAATTAATTAAAATAAAAATATTATAAGGGATGTAACTGAACAATATAAATTGTGGCAAGGGTAAAAGGGTCTGAAAATGATCAAAATTTCGTCTTTAATTTGGAGCGAAATTTCTTCATCGTTGTTCTTTATTTTTAGGAACTTTCACTAGCGATCTTGTCTTTACTTTGCACATAACCATCCAGTCATTATTTGTCCTCAACCCCATGTACGTGCAATAATATACTTGGGATACCTGAATAGCAAACACAAACGGATCATACCCGAGATATTTCCTTTATTTTATGAATGTCAACCAGTTTGTAGTGGAGATGAATTCTTGTTCCTAAATCAGATGGTTCAAACCAATCACACTTGAACAGCACTATATTCTTTTCAGGAAACCCTGGATATCCTACTTCAATAAATTCTTGCAGCTCTCCAAAGTAATCACAAGTATCGTCATTGAAGCTTGTACTCTTAATGCAAACAGCGTTGTTTGAAGTGGTTTTGGTTGATGCATACTCAATTGTATGAAATTTATAACCATTTACATAATACCCGGAGTACGTGTTTACCCAATGTAGTGGTCATCTATTGAGATCCCGTATAAATAGGTTCTCAATGTTTTGGCTTCATATGCTAAGTGCACCAGTAAGTGCTTCAGTAAATTTGGCTTCATATGATAAGTGCACAAGTAAGGCCATCGAATCAAAAAAGCTGGGGGGAATGCGCTCCAACTTGAATAAAATAACTAGAATGTATTTCTCCAAACGGATCATGTAATCAACTGTAATCATTGTTGATGTTAAATCTTTGAAGAAAATACTCAATTCAATTATAGCCCTACAGACATTATTCGGAAGAAATTCTCAGATTGCAATTGGTAACAATCACTGCATAAACGCGTGACAATCGTGGTTTTTCATCCCAAACACCTTCCCATTTGATGTGTTTGCACAACGACTCAAATTTGAGACATAGTCATCTGGAAAGTTCAATTCTTCAATCCACTAACATAGTGCAGCTTTTTATTCTTATCAAGTGTGTAAGCGGTTTTTAGATATTTTCATGTAATCTCATCCTTTTTCAGGAAACTACATTTGTATATACTATTCAACTCATCGCGGGACTTTAAAGTGTCTTTTGTCTTGCCCTCTATGTTCATGATTGTGTGGAACACATTATCAAACACAATCTTTTCGATGTGCATCAAATCTAAGTTGTGTCGAAGCAAAAGTGAGCTCCAGTAGATCAAGTCCCAAAAAATACTCTTTTTCTTCCAACCACCCTGTATCATTTTATTATGCGCGTCTGCATGATCTTCTGTTGATCTCATCATTTATGTTCGATTAATTTCAAGTAACAACTGTTTTCCTGTATGAATGCAAACAGATGTATGCTTATTAATTAATTTTTTATATATAGATAGAAAATTATAATTAATCAACACAACTAATTTAATAAATATCTGACCGAATGCGTAATGTATGGTTTGTATTGGTTTTGTTCATGGTGAATGAAATTTTATTTCTCCAAAATGAATGATCATCTGGTAAAAACTTTCGATAGTTGTCAAACCATGAAACCTTCCTGCTAAGCAGAAGGCTGAAAGCTTCTGAACATTTCATGCAGTACGGACATACTTGTTTCCCAGCTGTCCTTCACCTGGACAACATGGAATACGCAGGATAGTCGCTGATCGTCCACAGTACAGCGGCCTTCATCATGAAGTTCTGCTTTCTTGATACATCGTAATTCTGCACTCCTGTCTTCCACAAATATATCAAGTCTTTTATCAGAGGCTAAAGATAAACATCTAGTTTATCCTTTGGATTGTTTGGGTCAGGAACCAAAATTGTGAGGACCATTGTTTGGGGCTTCATGCACATCCATGGAGGTAGATTATACGGAGTCAATATAACCGGTCATGAGGAATAATGCTTACCATGCATTTCAAATGGACAAAAACCATCATTGCAAAGACTCAACATCACGTTTCTAGGTGTTGGGATTATACTGGAAAGTATGCTTTTACTTTGTATAATCGAAACTGAATTTTCAGACTTATTTACTGAAATAAATTGTTTATCACTGATGATTTAAATATTATTGAATGTTACATATATTTACTGCATATCTGTTCAATAAGTCGTACGTGTTACATTGTAGTTAATTTAGTGATACCAGATCACAGAAGATTAAATTAACAGTCCCTTGTAACTAAAAGTACGCCATTCACGACCTAGATGGAAATGTACAACCCATCGTGAAAGGTTGAAGTGTAAGGCTCAGATTGGCTTGTCTTGACCAAGAGATTACACTAGTGCATGACTGATGCACTGAATAGGACCTACAGGAAGATAAATTCTTCAGAACTGAACAAGGAAGAATTAGACCTCAGTGGTTCGTTATTTCTTAATCTTCGTCCCTTAAATAGGATCACGTGGGATTGGTAACTATTGCTTTGACTTATCATGGGTAGCGAATCAGAGAGATTCAATACTTTTTATCTTGGGCAATATTATTAGTCACATGTGATTGCTAAGATTTAATACTAAGAATCGTGTGCAAGTACGCTTGTTCGATTTGTCCCCTTGGGAGGTTCATAAGCTTTATCATACCAAATCTTGCAAGTGGAATTAGTTTCCGGTATGGATAATAATGTTGAACCGTTCCTTGACCAAGGATAAAAGATATTAATTAATGGAAAGTTATTTCAGTGGCTTGAATTAATTAATGGGCTAGATAATCTTAAACACGGGAAATAATGACCGGGAGCCATATTGACTGTAATATGGGTTAAGATGGATAGTGCAATATTAATTATGTAGTGGGATTAATTAATATTTATGGGCTTGAATTATATTGTGGCTCAATATTAGATATTCAAGGTCCATTAGAAGGTCCAATCTTAATTCTCCTAAAGGCCCCATGAGTAGCCCAACAAATAGTCCAATAACTGAAAAAGGTGATTAAAATAAAATAAATATTGTTGCTTATTTTTCCTCTAAATTTTTGAAAATTATGAATAATTTGGGAGAAAGATTTTCTTTGAATTTTGTTATGGAATGAAGATATGTATTCTTGGAATACAAGATTATCTCATTAAATTCAAGAAATCTCCCACTTGGTTATTTCATAAGAGAATTTAGAAATTTTGAAATATAGTGGGCAAGAAAGATTTTCTTGATTTTCTTGAAAAGATATTATGGAAGATATGTATTTATTGAAATACAAGAATATCTCATAAATTCAAGAAGATCCAAATCTTGGATTCTTGCATCATTAATTTTCGAAAAAACCATAATTAGAGGAGGTGGAATTTTTGTGGAATATTTTAATTATGGGAAAAAGAATATAGGAGATATATTCAAGATTTCTTGGTGATCAAGAAAAGTCTTTTCCCACATTGGTTTTCTACTGAAAAAAAATCGACCACCTCTCTCCTATAAATAGGGGATGATTCTTTCATTCCCAAGTACAATTCCATGTGCTGGAAAAATTAGCAAATCCACATAAGTGGTGCAACAAAGTTTATTTTTTCCTTTTGTTAATTGTTCGACAAGTGTCCTTCCACCGGATAGTTGAGCAAGGTTTAAGGGAATACTTGGGAAGTCCTTTTGGTTAGTCCGTCCAACCGAATTCACTGCCATCCCGAGAGGTACGTTCACGTAAACCCGTAGATTCCGCATGCGTAGGTTTTACGTGGCTTATTATATGCATGATATGTTGTTGCAATTATTATTTGAATTAATATAGGATTAACTCGTGCTAGTAATAATTAAAGAATTAAATTTGTATTTAAATATTCACCCCGAATAGATCTCAGGCAACTCATTCCCCCAACAATCGTATCGAGCCACGGTTTTCGAGGCTCAATTATTTTAAATTGTAATTTAATTCGTGGACATTAAATTTGAAATTGGATAGTAGAACTGTTAGATCTGTTTTGCAGGTATCCAATTGTCATGGATTTTAATGTGTTTATTTATGCATGCATATAAATTGTGGTTTTAATTCTATTCGTTCGGATTTGTTTTGCCTCGTGAGAAAATCCACGAGTAGACTAGGATTTGTTTGATTTGATCAATGTAATAGACTAGTCTAGATCTAGGTTTATTTATTTTTGTAAATAAATTGTAACCGGTCGAAAACGAAGAGACGAAAGAATTAAAGGACAAAATCCGTAATCAGCGTAAAAAGGGCCTTAAAGCTGCTACCGCACGCACGACGGGCGCAGGGCGAGGCCGGGCGCCGAAAGCGCCGAGAGTGAGGAGCGCAAAGCCACGCCAACGGGCGGGCGAAGGCGCAGCGGTACTGCGGCGCGACGCGCCAAGCGACGGGCGGGCGCTACGCTAGGACGCTGGGCTACCGAGGTCGCGGCGAGGCGAGGCGGAGGCGTAAGTCGTCGATCACCGCCGAGAGTCGCCGACACCGCCGACGGCAGTCTTAGGCGTGTCGAGGCATCGGCGGGCACGCCCACCGGGCGATCTTGGAATCTTCTTAGGTTGGTCTCCAGGCCAATGCCGGCCGGCGGATCTTGCGCGTCATCCCGGCCAAGAAATGCCATGGCGTGGCGTTCGAGACGGTATTTTTTTCGAGACGAACGAGTGGGAGAAATTCGAGACGTGTTTCTTCAAGATCAAGTCAAGAAAAATCAAACCATGACAATTGGATAATTTATGCCCAATATGTTTATTTTTCTGTTTTGCTTGATTTATTTGTGTTATCTTATGCTTTATTTAATTTGTTTAAATGTGTTTGCATGAGGGTTGCCAAATGGAAAAATCTCACCTTCAAAATTACTAAGTATGTTTAAACAATTAATTGACAATTTTATTCCGGATAATAAAATTGAATTAATTTTGACCTCCATGATTTATTTATTTGTGAATTCTTTTGGAGAAATTCCCCAACGGGACGGTCAAAAGATAGCTTTCACATGAATGAATTCCAAACAGATGATTGTGGGTTATTACTAGTGGCGACGATGACCCTCCCAACGAGGCTCGATCAAAGCGAAATAATAATCATGTATTTAATCATGGTTATTACTTAGGTATAAAATTGATATGCATATACTTCCCCGAAGTCCCTGTCAATTTTATATTGGTCAAGTGGGAGCCAACTATTAACTGGATATTAAAGGTTTATGTAAATTGTTTGTTGTTTGTAACTTTGCTTGAATGTGTTTAAATAATGACCCACCCAACGTGGCTTATTTAAACTGCTTTTGAGATGTTGGGCGATGCATGTTCATATTTTTTTGAGATTTTAATATGATGCATGTGATCGAACCTTGTGATATATTTGTGCTTATGCATATTATTATTTATTTCAGTTCATCATGTCTCAACCTTTTAATCCACTGTTCAATATACTATAAGACAATTTGCTCACTGGAGGAAATTTTGTTGATTGGAATCGAAAACTCACTATTATCCTCACTGCACAAAGCCATAACTGGGTTCTGACCACACCTAAACCGGATAAACCATCAGATGAGTCCACTAAAACGGTTAAGAAAGAGTATGCTGACTGGGAGCGCTCTAACGAAATGGCAAATTGTACCATCTTGGCTTCTATGTCGATGTGTTGCAACACCAACACCGAGCGTTGAGACCGGCATTGCGAAATCATGACTAGTCTTAAAGCGATGTTTCAACATCGAACCGCGTGGCTCGTCGGATCACCATGAGGGACTTGCTCTCTATGAAAATGGTGGAGGGAACGCCTGTAAGGGAGCACGCGTTCTCCGGATGATGGCTCACCTTAATAAACTTGAGGTACTTGGAGTTTGAATACGATATCGAGACCCAAATCGATTTCGTGCTCCATTCTTTTGTCGAAAAAGCTTTGAATAGTTCAGGTTGAACTACCGGATGAATAATCGAAGTTCTCGATGCCCGATCTGTTTGCAAGCTTTAGTCTCGGCAGAGGGCGATATTAGGCGTAAGAGCCAAGCCTTGGTGGTAAATGACCTTCTTCTTCTTCTAGACCAAGGGGTGGTAAGAACAAGAAAAGGAACAAAGGCCACAAACAAGTGAACTCAAGTGTTGCCAATGACAAAGATAAGGTGAAGAAGGGTGGTGGAGTGAACAAGCCAGCTAAGGGGAAGTGCTTCAACTGCGGTGAGAAATGACATTGGAGGTCAGCCTGTTCCAGACCCAAAAGGGATGGAAAGAAAGGTAATTCTCACGCACTAGTTGTTGAAACTTGTTTAGCGGCGATGCCTCCCATTTTTTGGGGTGGTGGATCACGGATCCACTAATCATGTTTGTTTCACATTCACGGGGGTTCAAGCGGACACCCCGAACTTAGTGGGAGTGAGGTCCTCATCACACCGGGCGATCTTCTGAGTGGCAAATTGAGCAAATGGGAGAAGTGCACCTGTCTTTTGAAGACAGAGTTTTAATTTTGAGATATTCTTTACGTTCCGGAATTTTAGAAAGAATTTGTTTTCAGTTTCTAAACTTTTTATGATGGATATTCGGTTACTTTTTTTAATAAAGTTGTTACCATTTTTCTTTTTGATAAATTTATCTGTCATGGAATGTTGTTGAATGATTTCTATACAATTAACTGTGCACACCACTCATGAAATGTATCCTATAACACATCAACTGTTTCTGAGAAAAGAAAACGTTCATCAGACGTGAACGAGACACTTCTTTGGCATCTAAGATTGGGTCATATAAATCCAAAGAGGATCCAAAGGTTGGTGAGAGACGGTTCACTATGGCTTCTCCAAGATGAACCGATTCCAACCTGCGAATCATGTTTGGAGGGTAATATGACTAAGAGGACATTTGGAGCCAAGGGGAATAGGGCCAAAGAAGTGTTAGAGATCGTTCACACAGATGTATGTGGTCCAATGTCAACCAAAGCAAGAGGAGGTTATGAGTAATTTTATTGATGATTACTCAAGGTACGGTTACATTTTCCTTATGAAGCATGAATCTGAGACCTTTGAGAAATTCTAAGAATTTAAGGCTCAAACAGAGAATCATAGGGAAAAACGTATCAAGTCTCTATGATCTGATCGTGGAGGCGAATACCTCAGCGATGAGATTTTGAACTACTTATCTGATGAAGGGATTGTATCCCAGCTCACTACACCCGGAACCCCTCAACAAAATGGGGTTGCAGAGCGAAGAAACATAACTCTTTTGGAAATGGTTAGATCAATGATGAGTTATGCAGATCTTCCCGAGTCGTTCTGGGGTCATACCTTGGAAACAGTGACTTACATTCTGAACTTGGTGCTATCCAAATCGGTTCCCAAAACTCCCAAAGAATTGTGGACCGGGCGCAAGCCTAGTATGAGACACATGAGAATTTGGGGGTGTCCGCCCACGGTTGGATAAGGAAGCCAGAAATTGGATCCTCGATCGTAATTAAGGCTATTTATAGATATACCCGGGGAACAAAAAGGGTGTATGTTCTATAGTCCCGAAGATCGAAAGGTGGTCATCAGCACCCACTTTAGATTTTTGGAAGAAGACTATATGAACCAAAGAAAACCCAGAAGTGAGATTACCTTAAATGATCTTAGAGGGCAAACCTCAGTGCCAACTATACTAGATGATATACCAAACGATACGCTTTCTGGCAACCGAGCCTCGTCAGTAGTGGGAGGGTTGTTAGACGACCGAGAGATTCATGGGAATAGAAGAGTCCTCGGACTTGATTCCCTGACAGTCGAATCGCACCCATGGACATATGACGAGGCACTCCAAGATAAGGATGCAGATTCTTGGTAAACAGCAATGAAAGCCGTAGTGGGTTCTATGTATCATAATAGAGTGTGGGAGCTAGTCGAACCACTTAATGGGGTCAAACCCATTAGATTCAAGTGGGTATATAAGAGGAAAAGAGGACCGGACGGGAAGGTTGAAACCTTTAAAGCAAGACTAGTGGCGAAAGGTTATACTCGAAAAGAAGGAACGATTATGAGGAAACTTTTTTTACCAGTAGCCATGCTTAAGTCCATCTGTATTCTCTTATCGATTGTTCTTGCATTTCGACTTTGAAATCGGCAAATGGATGTCAAGACGCCTTTCCTTAACTAAGTCTTGATGAAGAGATCTATATGCAACAACCCCAAGGTTTCATTGAAACAGGCCAAGAACACCTAGTTTGTAAGGCCCAAGAGGTCCATTTACGGACTTAAACAGCATCCAGAGCTTGGAACCAAAGTTTTGATCATGTAATAAAGTCTTATGGGTTTGATCAAAACGAGTTTGAAAGTTGTGTGTATAAAAAGCGTGTCGGAACTGCATTGGTATTCTTAGTACTGTACGTAGATGACATTGTGATCATCGGAACGATTTGAAGGTGTGATCAGACGTAAGGGCATGGTTTTCAAAACAGTTTGATATGAAAGACTTAGGGAAAGCCGGACACATCCTTGGGATCAAGATCACTCGAGATCGCAAGAAAATGATGATCAGGTTATCGCAAGTTTCATACATAGACACTGTCTTGAAATGCTTCAGCATGCATGATTCCAAGAAAGGATTCGTACCTTTCAGGCATGGAATCCATCTATCCAAGAAAATGTCCCCTAAGACGCAAAAGGAGATAAATGACATGAAAGGCATTCCTTGTGCTTCGGCTGTCGGAAACCTTATGTATGCAATGCTGTGTACGAGGCCGGATATCTGCTTTGCCGTAGGCATGGTAGCAAGATATCAAAGTAACCCAGGGAAAGCGCATTGGACGACAGTTAAAAACATTCTGAAGTATCTGAAAAGAACTCGGGATAGAATGTTGATTTATCAGTCAGATACTTCAATCCCCATCGGCTACACGGACTCGGATTTCCAATCAGACTTAGATTCTAGAAATTATCTGCCTCAGTTAGTGTGTTTCCATTTGGGAAGTGTAGCCATCAAATGGACGAGTGTGAAGCAGAAATGCATCACTGACTCAACCATGGAAGTCGGGTAAGTAGCTGCTTGTGAAGCGGTGAAAGAACCATTTTGGCTCTAGACCTTCTTAGTGGACTTGGATGGAGTTCCGAATTTGTTTAGCATTTTTTGCTAAGGGCAGTTGCAAATTCAAGGGAACCAAGAGTCCACGAGTCAAACGAGCACACTAAAGGAAAGACATCTTATACGAGAAATCGTTAAGAGATGAGATGTAGATGTGGCAAAGATAGCGTCTGAGGGCAGCCTAGCAGATCCATTCACAAAGAGTCTGCCTCTGAATACATTCGAGAGACATGTGGGTGGAATGGGTGTCAAGACCGTTGTCAATCTGCTTTGAGTATAAGTGGGAGAAATTATAAGGTTTGTGTAGGTGATAATAGATGTCACGAACTACGCGAGACATGTTGTAGTATACTTAAAAGCAGACTTTGAGTATAAGTGGGAGATTGTTGGGATTATACTGGAAAGTATGCTTTTACTTTGTATAATCGAAACTGAATTTTCAGACTTATTTACTGAAATAAATTGTTTATCACTGATGCTTTAAATATTATTGAATGTTACATATATTTACTGCATAACTGTTCAATAAGTCGTATGTGTTACATTGTAGTTAATTTAGTGATACCAGATCACAAAAGATTAAATTAACAGTCCCTTGTAACTAAAAGTACGCCATTCACAACCTAGATGGAAATGAAAAACCCATCGTGAAAGGTTGAAGTGTAAGGCTCAGATTGGCTTGTCTTGACCAAGAGATTACACTAGTGCATGACTGATGCACTGAATAGGACCTACAGGAGGATAAATTCTTCAGAACTGAACAAGGAAGAATTAGACCTCAGTGGTTCGTTATTTCTTAATCTTCGTCCCTTAAATAGGATCACGTGGGATTGGTAACTATTGCTTTGACTTATCATGGGTAGCGAATCAGAGAGATTCAATACTTTTTATCTTGGGCAATATTATTAGTCACATGTGATTGCTAAGATTTAATACTAAGAATCGTGTGCAAGTACGCTTATTCGATTTGTCCCCTTGGGAGGTTCATAAGCTTTATCATACCAAATCTTGCAAGTGGAATTAGTTTCCGGTATGGATAATAATGTTGAACCGTTCCTTGACCAAGGATAAAAGATATTAATTAATGGAAAGCTATTTCAGTGGCTTGAATTAATTAATGGGCTAGATAATCTTAAACACGGGAAATAATGACCGGGAGCCATATTGACTGTAATATGGGTTAAGATGGATAGTGCAATATTAATTATGTAGTGGGATTAATTAATATTTATGGGCTTGAATTATATTATGGCTCAATATTAGATATTCAAGGTCCATTAGAAGGTCCAATCTTAATTCTCCTAAAGGCCCCCTGAGTAGCCCAACAAATAGTCCAATAACTGAAAAAGGTGATTAAAATAAAATAAATATTGTTGCTTATTTTTCCTCTAAATTTTCGAAAATTATGAATAAGTTGGGAGAAAGATTTTCTTTGAATTTTGTTATGGAATGAAGATATGTATTCTTGGAATACAAGATTATCTCATTAAATTCAAGAAATCTCCCACTTGGTTATTTCATAAGAGAATTTAGAAATTTTGAAATATAGTGGGCAAGAAAGATTTTCTTGATTTTCTTGAAAAGATATTATGGAAGATATGTATTTATTGAAATACAAGAATATCTCATAAATTCAAGAAGATCCAAATCTTGGATTCTTGCATCATTAATTTTCGAAAAAACCATAATTAGAGGAGGTGGGATTTTTGTGGAATATTTTAATTATGGGAAAAAGAATATAGGAGATATATTCAAGATTTCTTGGTGATCAAGAAAAGTCTTTTCCCACATTGGTTTTCTACTGAAAAAATCGACCACCTCTCTCCTATAAATAGGGGATGATTCTTTCATTCCCAAGTACAATTCCATGTGCTGAAAAAATTAGCAAATCCACATAAGTGGTGCAACAAAGTTTATTTTTTCCTTTTGTTAATTGTTCGACAAGTGTCCTTCCACCGGATAGTTGAGCAATGGCTAAGGGAATACTTGGAAAGTCCTTTTGGTTAGTCCGTCCAACCGAATTCACTGCCATCCCGAGAGGTACGTTCACGTAAACCCGTAGATTCCGCATGCGTGGGTTTTACGTGGCTTATTATATGCATGATATGTTGTTGCAATTATTATTTGAATTAATATAGGATTAATTCATGCTAGTAATAATTAAAGAATTAAATTTGTATTTAAATATTCACCCCGAATAGATCTGTGCAACTCATTCCCCAACACTAGGTTCATTTGCAAAATCAGGAAACACTGAGCCAAGATGTTTCCAGGCCATCGAGTCTACAGGGTGCCGCATCTCTCCGTAATCAGGATCAGATGAATCTGTTGCATGCCATGTCATGTCTTTAGTTATGGCACTAGTTGATACAATCTCATCAGACGAGGAATGATAGGGAGGTAATACATTTTTTTACATGCCACTTCTTCTTCTTCTTCTTCTTCTTCTTCTTCTTCTTCTTCTTCTTCATTCGTCCGTCAGTCTTGTTCCGACGAGATACCTTGTACCGAGTGTGTTCACAAATCCTACACTTATCTAGCTTATGGTCTTCATCACCCCAGAATAACATGCAACTATTGACAAAACTATCAATACCCTCAACTGGTAGACCCATACTCTTCAACAGACTCTTGGCTTGATATTCTATTACAGGAACCCTATTACCTGGAGGACAGGCCTCACTGAACAACCCACTGATCTGATTATAGGCTCTTTAAGAAAGTTTGTTCTCAGCTTTGATGGTCATTGTTGGGAGATGAATTTAATAAAGATTTTGATTAGATCTAAAAACCCTTGAGTATGACATGTTTCAGGACAATCTTGATAGTATAGGACCAGGTTTCAAATTGTTGTTAAGATTCAGGATTATCTGCACCATGTATAGTCAGCAGATATAGTTCAGGATAGTTTAGGTTTCATAATTTGTCTGAAGATCTCATAAGATCCCTGAAGACCAAAACATACTGAAGACCGAAATCATACTGAAAGATCAGTAGAACCTGAAGACTGGAAGATTCTGAAGACCAGAAGATCCTGAAAATCAGAAGACCCTGAAGACTCTTGTGTACTGAACCAAAAGACCCTGAACATAACACTTCGAGTTAAACAGTGTTTTTTCATTCTTAGTACATGCAAAGGGAATGTTATACATTCGTGGACACTAAGGAAGATATCAACTCAGTGTTGATTGACTAAAAGAGTCGTTTTTTGTTGTCTCTGTTTAAAGGAAGATGTCGACCAATGAGGAGGCGACAACAGCGTACTTTACTGACACTGAAAGCGACATTTCCTTGAAAAATGTCAGCATAGATATTTGTCTTGTTCACCGAAATTGGTGATTGGCTGCTTGTCTGGTTATTTCCTAAAGCATGCAAGGGCTCGTTCAAACTCTAACAAAGCCGTTCATCAATTACTCAAAGAAGAAACCCGAGATGCTATCTCTCCAACGGATAGTTTTTCAAACGAAGACTTCGTGAGATTTGCCTATAAATACCAGAGACATTGGACACTTCAAGGTTACGGGAAATCAAAGCAACTCACAGAGCTCATTCGTATTCAAGCATTCTTGTGAAGCACTCGAAACCCTTAGAATTTCCCAAGTGTTTCATCTTTGAAGAGAGCTCATTTACTAAGCCTAGATTTAAGATCTTATCCAAAGCTTAGTTTGAGATATCCTATCCTTTTACTTGTGTTCTCATTGTAAAAGGATATCTGACCCTAGTTGGAAACCAACCAAAACCCAAACCCTTTGATTAGGAAGTTTGTGTGTGTAGTAGTTGGAAGTGAGAGTTGTAAAGAGTAAGTAAGCTGTTGTGTTCAGTCTGAAAACTCTAGAGAAGAAGTTAGTAAGCTGATTGTTCAGTCTGAACGCTTGTGTGTGTATTGAGTTAGTAAGCTGCAGTAGTTCAGCCTGAAAACTCGTAGTAGAAAGTTAGTAAGCTGCTGAGTTCAGTTTCAAAGTTTGAGGTAGTCGAAGTAGTGTGTTAAGGAATTTCTCTAAAGATCATGGAGAGTGGACGTAGGAGCTTGAGCCTCTGAACCACTATAACTTGTTGTGTTATTTGCTTTCTACTTTGCATTAGTACTTGTTGCATATTTCACTGAAAGCATTTCTGATACTCAGTTGGAATCAATCCACTGAACTTGCATTAAAATTGATCACAACCTTAACCACTATTTCATTAAGGGAAGATTTTCAGCAAAGTAAAACGAGTATAAACTTAGGGCCTACACTTTCCGCACTCTTGATAAGCTAGTATAGATAGTTGTCAAACTGATAAACTCTCCTGAGTAGTCAGTAAGATTATTATCTACTCCAAGCTTATTTGGACTCTGTAGAAAAAAAACTCAGGATTAGTTGAGCTAATCTGAAGTCTCTGTAAGCCGCTCAGTGTTATTGTCTCAGTAGACTTTGACTCAGGGCAATTTGTGCTTCTCAGGACTGAAAATCAGGATAACCTAACTCACTGATTTCAGTAAAGTTTTAAAAGTTGAAAAATCACTATACACGTGTATTCCCCCCCTATACACGTGTGAGACTCGTTTACACCAGGACCAACAAGTGGTAATCAGAGCAGTGGTTCTAACTATGTCTTGAAAATCTTACAAAGCCATCTCATCATGCCTTCTAAGAAACTACATATGTTCTCAATTGAGAATTATGATCTATGGAGATTGAGAATGCAGGCACACTTGTATTCTAAACATGAGAGCATGTGGAGAGTTGTGTCTCAAGGACCTTTTGAGTTTAAGGTTGTCAATCCTAGATCTACTGGTGCTGAAAAAGATGATCCAATGGATGAATTTCCTAAATCTGATGATCAGCTTACTCCTGAAGAGAGGAAGTTGGTTAACTTGGATTATATTGCTAAAGATACTCTATATAGCACTATTGATGATGGTGTTATGGGAATGATTTCTCACTGTGAAACTGCCAAAGACATTTGGGACACACTTGCTATAATGTGTCAAGGCACTGATCATATCAAAGAAAACAAACTATCTGTGGCTATTGCCAAATTTGATGGTTTTGAAATGGAAGATGGTGAATCTATTGAAAAACTTGAAGTCAGATTCACTAGCATTATGAATGATCTAAGTGCTCTTGGGAAAAGATATCCCAAAAGAGAAATTGCTCTGAAAATTCTTAGAGGACTGTCTAAGAAATGGGATATTCATGTTGTTGTGATTGAGAACACCAAAGATATTGCTTCTATGCCATATCAACAAGTTTTCTCTAAGTTGAAAGCATATGAGTTTGTAATTGATATGAAAACTAAGAAAACTGACAGCAAAGATGATACTTCATCTAACAAAAATGTGGCTTTCAAAGCACAAGGTAAAATCTGTAATTCTAAAGAACCTGAGATCTCATCTAACAAAGTGCATGATGAAAAGGATGAGACAATTGCCTTAATGACAAGAAGGTTTGAGAAAATGAACCACAGATTTGGAAAGTATAAGAAGTATTATAAAAATACCAGGTACAGGAACAGGAAGAACTCAGAAGCTGAAGAAAAGTCTACTGAGAAGAAGAAGGACAACAAACCTTCTTCATCCAGAAAGAAGGACTACAAATCCAAAGAATACAATGATCAGGATGATGATACCAACAGATGCTACAACTGCAAGAAGAAAGGACACTTCCAGTATGACTGCCCTGAGTTGAGTTCCAAAGAAAGAAAGGATAGGCAAGCCAAGAGAGACAAGAAGTATTCCAGCAAGAAGGCAATGGTTGCGGAAGAATAACATTCTGAGGAAGGATCTAGCTCTTCAGAAGAGATGTTCTCAGATAGTGATAGTGATGATGTCTGCCTTGTTGCTATTGAGGAGGTAAATTCTTCTATCTCTGTTGCTGCTCCTACACAAGTACCTGAGTTATCAAGTTCATCTGTAACCAATAATTTTGACCTGATGGGTTCTTTTGACAATCTGATGAAGGACTATTATGTGTTACAAGAACTGTTCATAGAAACTCAAGAGCATAATGAAGTACTGACTGCTGAGAATCTAAAGTGGAAAAACTCTAATGCTGCTGAGATCACTTCTCAATTGATGGGAGTAACTGATGAACTTGATGTTCTGAAAGTACAACTCTCAGAGAAAGAGAAGGTGGTAGAGGCCCTGAAAGGAAAGTTAGAGAAATCCACTGAAGAAAATCAGCTTATCAGAACTGAGTTCAATGACCTCTTTGAGAAACATGAAACTCTAAAGAAAAGTGAGGATAGCTTGCAGAGAAAGTTAGCTCTATTGAATTCTGCATCTAAAGCAATAGATGAAATTCAGAGTAATCAAAGACCTGCAACTATAAAAGCTGGATTAGGATATATTCCAGGGGGAACTTCACATGATCTTCTGAATGTTGCTTCTACAAGTGGCACCAAGACTGTCTTTGTTAAACTGGTGGTTAGTACTGATCTTCTTATTGAAGAACAACCCCGTGTTTTGGACAAGGGTAAAGGACCTATGGTTTCAGAGAATCTGAAAGTTCAGGAAAGAAAGCTCAAACCTCAGGAAAAGGCTAGAAAACCTGTACAATCAGTAAGAAATCCTCAGGCCAGTACTTCGAAGACTCAGGCTAAGAATACTAACCTGAAGAAATCTGCCCTGAACCATCAGAGGAATCCTCAGAAGAGAAACACTCAGCAGAGAAATTCTCAGATGAGGAGACCAAGTCCTCAGGATACTGAAAGACCACAATTTCAGTACAGACAACCTAAACCCCACTTGTCTAAGGGTAAAAGTTTCCTGAACCCAAGTCAGCAGGGACAGAGATCAGCTGCACCAAAGCCAAAGCAATGGAACAAAAGGCCTGAACCCAAGAAGAATTCAAAGGCTCATGTTCATGCTAAGGCTGGCACTCATACACATGATACTTCCAAGGCACCTAAAATGGTGAATGTGTATGTAGATGTTTATAGAAGATAAATCAGCCACTCTAAAGTCATTAGAGTTATCAGGCAGATTTGGGTTCCAAAAGGTACAGCTAACCTAGTAGGACCCTACACCAAATGGGTACCTAAGGCCTAATTTGTTTTGTAGGTGAAGGATAAGGGCACTAAGCTGAATGAAGACAACATAGCCCTGATGAGTGGAACTGAAGTTGCACCTGTTGCATGGTACTTGGACAGTGGATGCTCAAGGCACATGACAGGATACAAATATTTGCTCACTGACTATGTTGAACAGAAAGGCCCTCAGATAACATTTGGAGATAATTCCAAAGGACAGACAGAAGGATATGGAACTCTTGAAATTGATACGGTTCATATCCATGATGTATCATATGTGTCTGGTATAAAGCATAACTTTCTTTCTATCAGTCAATTATGTGATAAAGGATTTAGTGTTGAATTCTCAAAGAACTTGTGTTATTTGAAAGATAATGTTTCACAACAAGTATTACTGACTGGTACTAGAAAAGGAAATGTGTATCTTGCTGATTGGAGACTTACTCCTATGGATACATGTTTAATAGCCAAAAAGATTACTGAAACCAGTTGGTTATGGCACAAAAGACTGAACCATTTGAACTTCAAAACTCTGAATAAACTTGCAAGATTAGCATTTGTAAGGGGTTTACCTAATGAAGTGTTCAGTAAAGATCATGTTTGTGATGCTTGTCAGAAAGGCAAACAGATTATAGCATCATTCAAAAGCAAAGTGGAAGTTTCTACTGATAGAATACTTCAACTGTTACATATGGATCTCTTTGGTCCAGTAACACCTGTGAGTACTAATGACAGGAAATATACACTGGTAGTATTTGATGACTACTCAAGATATACATGGGTCATTTTCTTACTTAGTAAGAAAGAAACTCAAACCAAACTGCCAGAGTTACTGAAAAGACTCAGTACTAAAAAGAATCTGAGTGTGGTCAAAATCAGATCAGACAAAGGCACTGAATTTATCAACCATATTATATCTGATTATTGTGCAGCAAATGGAAAAACTCATGAAACATCAGCTGCAAGGACCCCACAACAAAATGGTGTTGCTGAAAGGAGAAACAGGACTCTGAAAGAAGCTGCAAGAACAATGATTGTTGAAGCTGACATTCCTAAAAGATTTTGGGCCGAGGCAGTCAACACTACATGCTACTCTCAGAACAGATCTATGCTGACCAAGAATCAAGGAAAAACTCCATATGAACTCTGGAATGAAAGGAAGCCTCTTGTTTCTTTCTTTCGTGTGTTTGGTTGTAAGTGTTTCATACACAATAATGGTAAATATCAGTTGAAAACTTTTGATAGCAAAGCTGGTGAAGGGATATTCTTAGGATATTCTGAAATTAGTAAAGCCTTCAGAGTTTACAACTGTGGGACTCTTATTGTGGAGGAAACACCTCATGTTGTTTTTGATGAATCTACTTGTGTTCATAAGAAACAGGAAGTGGATTCAGGAGACTTAACAAAGAGGATCACCAGACTTAGCCTGAAGAAGAATGTCAAAACATCATTTGAGCCTGAAAAGAAGAAGTCAATCACTTACTATGAATGGAGTGAAACTGACTCAGAAGAAGAAGAAACTCAGGATGAAAATACTCAGGCTGGTGGTACTCAGGATGATAGCTCTCCACTGAAGGAAAGCCAACACACTGAAGTTGACCAATCTGAACAAACACCAGTTCAGACTCAGGTATGTAATGCTGATGAGGATGTGGTCACAGCTGAGGCAAACTCTGAATCTATCAACCAAGGGGGAACAAATGTCACTGACAATGTTCAAAATGAAATATCCCCTGAGGAAGATGATTCATCCTTTCCTTTCTTGTTGTTCCCCGAGTTTAATGAATTACCTGAACCTAACATTTCTGATGTTAAGGATAATACTGAAGGGGGAACATCCAGAAGAACATGGTTAGATAGTCACCCTACAAGTCAGATTGTGGGAGAATTATCTGAATGAGTTAAAACAAGAAGGTTCCATGGAGAAAGTGATTTGTTCTACTGCTTCCTATCTGAGAAAGAACCTACTGAGATTGAAGAAGCTCTTCAAGATTTCTTCTGGATTATGGCTATGTAAGAAGAGCTAAATTAGTTTGCTAGGAATGAAGTCTGGGAGTTAGTAGATAGACCTAAGAAGCACAATGTGATTGGAACTAAGTGGGTATTCAAGAATAAAATAGATGAGTATAATGTCATTGTAAGAAACAAGGCAAGGCTAGTTGCACAAGGTTATTCCCAAGAAGAAGGCTTGGATTATGATGAAACCTTTGCACCAGTTGCAAGACTAGAAGCCATTAGATTGTTTCTTGCATATGTTGCTCACTTGAAATTTAAGGTATATCAGATGGATCTGAAAAGTGCATTTCTGAATGGTGTGCTTAAAGAAGAGGTTTATGTAGAACAACCTCCTGGCTTTTGTAAGAATGACCAAGTTTACAGACTCATGAAAGCCTTGTATGGTCTAAAGCAAGCACTCAGAACATGGTATGATTCTCTATCTCAATTTCTTACTGACCATGGTTTTACCAAAGGGACTGTTGATAGAACCCTGTTCAGGATATAAGATGAGAAAGATATCTTACTTGTTCAGATATATGTGGATGACATTATCTTTGGATCCCCAAATCATCCGTTGTGTGAGAAGTTTTCTACACTGATGAAAGGTAAGTTTGAGATGTCAATGATGGGGGAGATGAATTTCTTTCTAGGACTTCAGGTGAAACAATCTAAAGAAGGAATTTTCATCAATCAGGTAAAATATACCAGAGATCTAATTGCCAAGTATGGTATTCAGAACTGCAATGCAGTTAGAATTCCCATGAATACTAACTACAAGATGGATCCTGATCCTGAAGGCAAATCAGTTAACCATACTGATTATAAAGGGATCATTGGGTCATTACTCTATCTAACAGCAAGTAGACCTGACATTACTTTTGCTGTTGGGATATGTGCAAGATACCAAGCTAATCCTAAGACTAGTCACATGGAAGCTGCCAAGAAGATACTGAGATATCTAAAGGGCACAGTAAATAGAGGATTATGGTATCCAGCTGATGATAACCTTGAATTAACTGGTTATTCAGATGCTGATTATGGTGGTTGCAGAATTGACAGGAAGTCCACTTCAGAAATTTGTCAATTTCTTGGAAGCAAACTAGTATCTTGGTTTTCTAAGAAGCAGACCTCAGTAGCAACTAGTACTACTGAAGCTGAGTACATGGCTGCAGGAAGTTGCTGTGCACAGATTCTTTGGCTAAGGCAACAATTGAGAGATTATAAGATTATGGCCAAAGAAGTTCCCATATCCTGTGACAACAACGGTGCAATTGCAATATCTCAAAATCATGTACTGCACACTAGATGTAAGCATGTGGATATCAGGCATCATTTCATTAGAGACCATGTAGAGAAGAAAGACATCAGGATGGAGAAAATTCATACTGATAAACAAAGAACTGATATTCTTACTAAGCCTTTGGCTGAGTCAAGATTTCAGGAACTATCAGTTGAATTAGGGATGTTGGATCCAGGTGAGTAATTTATCCTGAAGAGAGAAGTTCTTCAGATTCATGAAGTTTTTCAGCAAGAAAAACTCAGGATGAAAACTGAGAATCGGGATGGTTTTTGTCACGGTCAGTGTTCAGTAAGGTTAAATATTCAATTAATCCTGAAACACACTTGGCACATGTATTTACTCACAAGCATTTATTTCAGTCAGTAATCATTTGAAATAAATACAAAAGATCTGAACTTTTAGCGGGAATGTTTGAAGAAAGCCAAATACAGATCCCAACCACTCACCCCTCAGAGCCAAAAATACTCATACCTTCAGAGGCAATCTCTAGCTCTAAAGAGGAGTCACCTGTTCCTGAAGTCAGGAAAGGTGAAGCTGAAGAAAAAGAGTGGAGATTGAAGGCAGGAAGATTTGTGTTGGACAAATTTTTAGAACTTGCCAACTATCCTGATCTTTTGGATATGTTTGTAAGGCTGAAAACTGCAATGCTGATAGTGAACCAATCTTTTGCCATGATGCTGAGGATAGGAAATTTCAGAGGAGAAGAATTCTGGGCAGAAGAGGTTGCTGAACTTGATGCCTTTTCAGGCTTAGGCAATAAAAGACTAAGGATTAAGGCTAATGAATTTGAAGAATTGGTGAAAAAGAAACTTGCTGGGAGGATGGAGAAGGATCAACCTGAGGAGACTTCTGAGACTCATGATAAAGATAGGACTGATCAGGACCCTGCTGAGGGTAGTCAAAAGTCTGCTGAGGCTGGAGCATCAGCTCAGGGGGAAAACGCTCAGGTCGTTCCTGAACTTCAGTTGGTCACAATGGATGAGCCCCATCAAGAGCCAGCAGAGAAACCTACTGAGTCTGTTGAAGTAGGTCTTCAGACTGAAGCTGAAGGAGAGATGCCTATTCCACCTCAACCAGTTGTTGATTTCACACCCATCCTGGAGAAACTGACCAAGTTCGAGCCAATAATCGATCAAGTGGCATTGATCGAACCACTGATGGATGAAGTGTCCAAAATTGTTGATGCAAAAGTTTCTCAGGATGAAGCTATAAAAGCACTGAGCTCATCCATGGTAACATCAGATCAGGTAACATTACTATCTTCTTCTTTCGATAGTAAACTTACTGCATTCAGTACAAAATTGGAGGATGTTACTAAGGAGATGAAGGATGAGTTGGAGAGACAGTTTGACTTGAGATCTAAAGCTCTTGAGGATTTCCTGAAATCCAAGACTGAAGAAATGATCAAGTCTGTTGTTGAAGAGATGAGCACCTCTTTAATGGAAAAGATGTAGGCAACATATGGTGGTCTTGTTGAAGACACTAGCACCGGCCTGAACATACTAAAGAGGATTCAGGATGAGCATTTCCATGTGGCGGCAGAATTAAGGTCCATTGGCAGGGAACAACTCCACATTGACAGAACCTTATCTGAGCTGATAGCCAATTATGATGCCAAAAATGGGGAAAGCTATGACAAGCTTGCTGCCCTACCACCTTTGGAAAGGCAATCAGAACAATTTCCTGCTGAGATCCACAGAGGGAAGAGGAAAGAGGCTGAAGTTCTGATTCACTCTGAGGCTGCCATGGAAGTAATTGAACAAAGGGCAAAGAGGCAGAGGACTCAGGAATCAAGTAAGCAAGGAGAAGTTCATGCCATACTGAACCCTCAGAAGAAACCTACTGTTGCATTTGTTGAGAAGCCACTGAAGACCAAACAGTTGGCTGAGCCTGCAAGTAAGAAGCCCACTCTGAGGAAGTTGGTTGCTAAATTTGAGGAAGATGTGGAAGAGGTTGCTCAGGAAGTTACTGAAAAGGATTCAGAATCGGAAATTGATGATCTCTTTAAAGAAGGTTTTGGTGAATATGATGTATCCACCAAGAGACTGAACTGGGATTGGCATAATGTTGTGAAGGCAATTGAGGCTGAGAAAAAGAGGAAAGCTGCCACCTAAGTGTCAGGATCAGAGATGACAAGGAAAGAAAGGGAGGAAGCTAAAAGAAAGCTTGGAGGCTTTCAAAGAATGGTCAGAAGGAGAAGAGGCACAAAATCAAGGAAGAGGCAGTGGCCACACATAGATAAATGGATGCCTATTGAGATGAATGACAGATGGGAGATAGCCAAGAGATAATTTGTCTTAAACAATGACATTCTGCTGAACTGGTCTGAACCAAATGTTGATAGAGATGAAGCATTCATTGCCTACCTGCTACAAAACTTCACTGACATCTGCCAGAAATGTTTGATATATTTGACACCTTGGGATACCAACCAAAAAGCTCCAGGACAGATCAAGTACCCTCCTCCAAGATACAAGAACGGAATGATTAACTATGATTTCATTCATGCTGAGTATCTGGGACTGACAGGAGATGATGCTGAGACTCTGCAGAAGAGAGAAGAACTGAAGATCAGATACTATGACCTTTTCAACCTGAAGCCACCAGCTGATGAGATTGATTCTGATGAAGATTGATGTATCTTGTTCTGTGTTTGTTTTTGATTCAGTAGATAACATATGAAATGTACTGATGGTTTTTTACCTTTAATGAAATATCTACTGATTTTCTGTTAATCAAAAGATAATATCTCATTATCTACTGATTACTTGATGGTTGCCTTACTTGTTTTTACTTGCTTTATGAATTGAAACCTGAATAGATGTTAGGTTTATTTCTGGTTGCAAGCTTGTAACAAGATGGTTTTGGCATCATCAAAAAGGGGGAAATTGTTGGGAGATGAATTTAATAAAGATTTTGATTAGATCCCAAAACCCCTGAGTATGAAATGTTTCATGACAATCTTGATAGTATAGGATCAGGTTTCAAATTTTTGTTAAGATTCAAGATTATCTGCACCATGTATAGTCAGCAGATATAGTTCAGGATAGTTTAGGTTTCAGAATTTGTCTGAAGATCTCAGAAGATCCCTGAAGACCAAAACATACTGAAGATCGAAATCATACTGAAAGATCAGTAGAACCTGAAGACTGGAAGATCCTGAAGACCAGAAGATCCTGAAGATCAGAAGACCCTAAAGACTCTTGTTTACTGAACCAAAAGACCCTGAACATAACACTTCGAGTTAAATAGTGCTTGTTCATTCTTAGTACATGCAAAGAGAATGTTATACGTTCTTGGACACTAAGGAAGATATCAACTCATTGTTGGTTGACTAAAAGAGCCGTTTTTTGTTATCTCTGTTCAAAGGAAGATGTCGACTAATGAGGAGGTGACAACAGCGTACTTTACTGACACTAAAAGCGACATTTCCCTGAAAAATGTCAGCATAGATATTTATCTTGTTCACAGAAATTGGTGATTGGCTGCTTGTCTGGATATTTCCTAAAGCATGCCAGGGCTCATTCAAACCCTAACAAAGTCGTTCATCAATTACTCAAAGAAGAAACCCGAGATGCTATCTCTCCAACGGTTAGTTTTTCAAAGGAAGACTTCGTGAGAGTTGCCTATAAATACCAGAGACCTTAGACACTTCAAGGTTACGGGAAATCAAAGCAACTCACAGAGCTCATTCGTTAGAATTTCCCAAGTGTTTCATCTTTGAAGAGAGCTCATTTACTAAGCCTAGATTTAAGATCTTATCCAAAGTTTAGTTCAAGATATCCTAGCCTTTTACTTGTGTTCTCATTGTGAAAGGATATCTCACCCTAGTTGGAAACCAACCAAAACCCAAACCCTTTGATTAGGAAGTTTGTGTGTGTAGTAATTGGAAGTGAGAGTTGTAAAGAGTAAGTAAGCTGTTGTGTTCAGTCTGAAAACTCTAGAGAAGAAGTTAGTAAGCTGATTGTTCAGTCTGAACGCTTGTGTGTGTATTGAGTTAGTAAGCTGCAGTAGTTCAGCCTGAAAACTCGTAGTAGAAAGTTAGTAAGCTGCTGAGTTCATTCTGAAAGCTTGAGGTAGTCGAAGTAGTGTGTTAAGGAATTTCTCTGAAGATCAGGGAGAGTGGACGTAGGAGCTTGAGCCTCTGAACCACTATAACTTGCTGTGTTATTTGCTTTCTGCTTTGCATTAGTATTTGTTGCATATTTCACTGAAAGCATTTCTGATACTCAGTTGGAATCAATCCACTGAACTTGCATTAAAATTGATCACAACCTTAACCACTGTTTCATTAAGGAAAGATTTTCAGCAAAGTAAAACGAGTATAAACTTAGGGCCTACACTTTCTGCACTCTAGATAAGCTAGTATAGATAGTTGTCAAACTGATAAACTCTCCTGAGTAGTCAGTAAGATTATTATCTATTCCAAGCTTATTTGGACTCTGTAGAAAAAAAAACTCAGGATCGGTTGAGCTAATCTAAAGTCTCTGAAAGCCGCTCAGTGTTATTGTCTCAGTAAACTTTGACTCAGGGCAATTTGTGCTTCTCAGGACTGAAAATCAGGATAACCTGACTCACTGATTTCAGTAAAGTTTTAAAAGTTGAAAAATCATTATACACGTGTGAGACTCGTTTACACCGGGACCAACAGTCATGAGTCGAGCATTGAATGACAACAAAGAGTGAGTATCACATCCATCAAACAAATCTTGATCAGCTGTTATGAGTATTTTGTAAAACTTAGATGCTTCATCATTTGGTTCCTACTCCATATTTGAAAATTGAAACATATGAGCACTATCAAAGTTAGCTTACCTGATCATTATGAGATACATATATGGTGTCTCCACTGCAGGTGTCTCGTTCTGGGCTGCAGGATCATAAGAACAATTACAACCAACGTGGGTCGCGTTCTTCACTATAGTATTATAAGAACTATAATAAACTTCAAGATTATTAAAATCAACATCTCATCGTTGTTCACCATGGCGTATCCAATTGTAGTAATAAGGAACAAAATCATTCATCAAGATATGTGCCTGAACATCGTCAATGGTTCTGAATAATTTGTTCTGACACTTTCTTAAATTACATGAACATCTTATATGACCTGTTGAGTTGGTTGCATGCTGGCTAGTTGCAAAGTTAATGATGTTATTAACTTCAATAAAGAACTCAACATTAATAAATTTGTTGATCATTTGAGGAGTCGAATAGATCCATTGACGATTCGGATATTGTATATGCTTCAAATCATATTAGCATGTCAATTCTACAAAAAAAATTAACAGAGTATCGTCCATATATTAAGCTCTATCCAAATAATATTTTATATCAAATAATATTAACTCAACAAACAGATCAAATAATTATCTATCCAATATTATTTATCATGTTTGTCAAATAATTAACAAACTAATAAAACTATATAACAATAAATTTAAACGGTAAAATGCGAAATGTACGGTGAAATCGGCCTCGACTATGACACGACTCCGGTAGCAACAAGCACTTCAAAATCGAATTTCACCTCATTTTACACAATGTTTGATATTTTTTTGGAGATTTTTGGTTCTTGAGACGAGAATGACCAAAACAAGAGACTTGGTCATTTTTCAAAGTGAGATTAACGTTGGTTTAGAAAACCGTCACAAAATTCTGCCAAAACTTGTGAATGTTTTGTGACGGTTTTAACATCGCAAATTCACGCCAAAAAAATTCTGAAATTTTCATTTTTTTTTCCAATTAATTTTATTATTTCGATAATAAACAAGTGTTACTATTCAATTAAAACCACTAATATTGTTAACTGAAAATAAATAATATTGTAAATTAAAACAACTAATATTGTTAAGTAAAAATAAGTAATATTGTTTGGACTAATATGCCTACAGAACAAAACATATTTCAATACGACGAGAAATAATTGATTTGAACAATAATATATAGCTAAAATGTATGGAAATATGAAATCTTTAAACACAAAATACATATTGTTAAAAAATAATAATAACAAAGTCTGAATTAAAATAACAGTGCTTAAAATAAAAATCATCCATCATATGCTCCATTTCTCACCAATGGAGTTTCATACGTCCGAACCAAGCTCTCCAGATAGATTCAACCCTTCATCCCCCCACGCAGCACGCCACTTGTGCATCATGTCCATGTAGCATCTGTGAACAACCTTACAAAATGCCTTGAGAATTTCCTCGGTTGGGAGATCGGGCCTCCACATCATCAGTTTCTGCATTTCTTTAATACGATAAAATTTAATCAATATATATATATATATTAAAATAAACTATAAATTAAATTTTGTTTCTTAAGCTTGTCGAAATAGAGCTGACGACGGTCAGCTGGCACGTATCTCCAACGGTTAGTGCTAATAGCAATTCCCCCACGCATGACGCAGTCAGTGACTAAAGTGTAGGCCTCGTACCCTAGTATACTCCTGAAACATTAAAAAAATTATAATAACTTAATTATAATTAAACAAAAAAAATTCCTTACCGCCTATTAGAGAGATTGATAATCAAATGGGATAAGGGTGGTCCCGGGAGCTTGTGAACAGGGATGGACCCAAAAAAAATTCATGGCGAAGGCACAATATTGAGAATTCTTAATCGCGACTTTATAGGAAGTAATTTTGTGTTTAAATTGTTCCTACTTGATTTGACGCTATTATCCTTTTTTCCAAAAACAAATGGTGATTCATAAATTATCATATTGTGGATTGTGGGATTGAGATGTGTAGTTGTCATCAATTTCAAATATTAGGAACTCTAGCCCCATTTTTTTCTCAAAAGCCAGATGTTGCATAAATTAAATATGGAATTGAGTAGAGCTAATACATCTTGTACAAAATTGCTATTAATTTTTAAATTTCTAAACTCAATTTTTATTACTTCTACTTTATTCTATAAATTGAATATTTTAATTCATGGTAAATATGAAATGATAACACAAAGGGAATAAAACTAGAAATATTTCATGGATCAAATATGTAAGGATCAATTTCAACAACAATTTAAGACGGAGGGAATACTAAATTTAGTTATATAATAAGAGTGGGTCTCATGTGCACCCGGGTGCACCGTGCACTCAGTGTATTTTAAAAATATGCAACTATACAAAATAGAAACATGCAACTACTCCAAACAGAAGCATGCAACTATGTTCCCATATTAACAGTTGTATTTTTCTGTGTACATAAGTCGCACTTTTCAGCATAACAAGTTGCATGCTTCTAAAATGCACTATGAGTGCACGGTACACCCGGGGTATACAAAACCTAGCCATATAATATAGTAATAGATAATTTATACTCTAATATAATTAATATTAATAATAATTTATATATATATATAAATTAGTAACCTAATTTTTTTTTAAAAAATACCTGCAGGGGGCATGTGACCCCAAAGTGGGGCATGTAGCTCTGTCTCTGCCTGCGAAGGCGACGGTCCATGAGCTGGGACGTCATCACCTACTTGACCACTCATCTACATTAAACATTAAATTAATCAATTAATTAAAGGGAGAAGAACATTCCACTACAAAGTCACCCAAAACATTACAACCAGGTACAAAGTGCAGAAAATTTTTGCACTTTAGTTCAAATTTGAACTATAGTACGGCGTACTTTAGTTCAAATTTCTGCACTTTGTATCTGGTTGTAATGGTATCCTAAATCTTGTATCTAACTGTAATTTTCTCTTAATTAAATTACAATACAACTAATTATAACTCGATAAATTATTATGTAATTGTGAAATAATTTTTTTATGAAATTTTGGCAGAACTTCAATTGAATTGAGTCAAACTCATCTAGCTCTTAGTCAACCAACAATCTAACAATTCAAACATATATCACTAAATCATAATATATCTAAAAAAAATCCTAAACATACTTCACTAAATAATTAATTAGATAAATTTCGGCAGAGTCTCAACTAAATTGGATCAAACTCATTTCCTAGTCAACAAACAATTTAACAATTATAATCTCACATCAATTAATCAACTATTATAATTAATTAAGCTAATCATTTTATTAAATTAAAATATAATATATCTAACAAATTTATAAACTTCAATTTTATCATCAATTAAAAATAAATTTCATCAAATTAAAACATTCCTAAGCCTCAAACTATCATCAATCTATCAACTAAAATAAACAAACATTAATATCAAATTACGTGTATATACGTACGAACATGCAAATAAAAACGACAAATTATATAAACAAAACATGCAAATATGCGTATATATATATATACAAAATAAAAAATAAACGGGTAAAAATTGAAATACTTACTGTTAGATTGAAAAACACGGAGGGATGGACTCGTTGGCGTGCACCACTTGTTCGTTATCCGGTGGACGACAACGAATTTTGTGAAAAAAAATCGTCTGCTACCCTGTGTATGTATAATGGAAGATTTTAACCGTTGCTAATGTGTGGTTACGTCGCCAAAGGGTGGTGGCCCAATTGACAAGACGTTTCGTGTTAAACCTGTTGGGGTTATACTGGAAAGTATATTTTTACTTTGTATAACCAAACTGAATTTCTGTCTTATTTACTTAAATAAATTATTTATCACTGATGCTTTAAATATCATTGAATGTTACATATATTTACTGCATAACTGTTCAATAAATAGTATGTGTTACGTTGTAGTTAATTTAGTGATACCAGATCACAAAAGATTAAATTAACAGTCCCTTGTAACTAAAAGTACGTTGTTCATGACCTAGATGGAAATGAACAATCCATCGTGAAAGGTTGAAGTGTAAGGCTCAGATTGGCTTGTCTTGACCAAGAGATTACACTAGTGCATGACTGATGAACTGAATAGGACCTACAGGAGGATAAATTCTTCAGCACTGAACTAGGAAGAATTAGACCTCAGTGATTCGTTATTTCTTAATCTTCGTCCCTTAAATAGGATCGTGTGTGGTTAGTAATCATTGCTTTGACTTATGACGGGTAGAGAATCAATGAGATTCAATACTTTATATCTTGGGCAATATTATTGGACACATGCTGATAGGCTGAGTCTTCGGAATCTTCAGAATATATCCTGATCTATATCTGCTGACTATACATTGTGCAGATAACATCCTGGACACTCTAAAACTGAATCCTGACTCATCTATCAAGATTACCCTGAACATGTCATACTCAGAGGTTTTGGGATCTAATCAAAATCTTCTTTATTAAATTCATTTCCCAACACATGCGATTGCTAAGATTTAATACGAAGAATCGTGTGCAAGTACGCTTGTTCGATTTGCCCCCTTGGGAGGTTCATAAGATTTATCATACCAAATCTTGCAAGTGGAATTAGTTTCCGGTATGGATAATAATGTTGAACCGTTCCTTGACCAAGGACAAAATATATTAATTAATGGAAAGCTATTTTAGTGGCTTGAATTAATTAATGGGCTAGATAATCTTAAACGCGGGAAATAATAACCGGGAGCCATATTAACAGTAATATGGGTTAAGATGGATAGTGCAATATTAATTATGTAGTGGGAATAATTAATATTTATGGACTTGAATAATATTGTGACTCAATATTAGATATTCAAAGTCCATTAGAAGGTCCAATCTTAATTCTCCTAAAGGCCCCTCAAGTAGCCCAAACATAATGTCCAATAACTGAAAAAAAAAAGTGTTTAAAAATAAAATAAATTATGGTTGCTTATTTTTCCAATTTTTTCGAAAAATACAAATAAAAGAGGGAGAAAGATTTTATTTGAATTTTGTTATGGAATGAGGATATGTATTCTTGGAATACAAGATTACCTCATTAAATTCAAGAAATCTCCCACTTGGATGTTTGTTGGAAATTTTTGAAAATAATGAGAAATAAAGGGAAAGAGAGATTTTCTTGATTTTCTTGAAAATATATTATGGATGATATGTATTCTTGGAATACAAGTACATCTCATAAATTCAAGAAGATCCAAATCTTGGAATCTTTATCCTATATTTCGAAAATACCATAACAATAAGAGAGTGAGATTTTTATGGAATATTTTAATTATGGAGAAAATAATATATTGGATATATATTCAAGATTTCTTGGAGACCAAGAAATAGATTTTCTCTCCCTTTTTCCTAGCAAAAAATCGGCCACCACCTCTTATAAATAGGGGATGAGTTTTTCATCCCCAAGTGCAATTTCATGTGTTGGAAAAATTAGAAATCCACAAAAGTGGTGCAACATAATTTTATTTTTTTCTTTTGTTAAATTGTTCGCGAGTTCCTACCACCGGATTGTTGAACAAGGATAAGGGAATACTTGAGAAGGTCTTTTGGTGTGTTCGCGTGAACGTGATCCATCTTCTCAACTGTTGTCACTCCGAGAGGTTAGTTCACGTAAACCCGTAACAATTACGCATGCGTAGGATTTATGTGAACTGTTTATATGCATGATTTGTCGTTTAATTATTATTTGAATTAATATAGGATTAATTCATGCTAGTAATAATTGTTAGAATTAAATTTGTATTTAAATATTCATCCAGAATAGATCCGGGCAATTAATTCCCCAACAAAACCGTTGAAAATCGACCCGGTTTGACCCGGTTCAAAATATTTGTCGCTATGTCCGACGGTTTCATGGTACCGTTGCAAAACAGTCACATTTAGGTTTAAAACCCATCGCTAAACCTGTTGACTTTGACAATTTGACCGTTATCGGTTCTGTTAACCATCGCTAATTTCCGTAATTAAAATCTGTATTTTTTGCAGTGTTAAATAACAGTTTTTTCTTAATAATATTTCATATATGAGACCGTCTTGTACAAATTTTTATCTTTCAACAATTCATCCTTTATTTTGATCTACTTCAAACCATACCCTTAATTCTTAATTTGAAGTTAGAATTGCAAGCCTCGAAGACTTGACTGTTTCTCGGTGAAAGTAGGAAATTTTGACTAATAATTAAGTGCCCGTAGGAGAAAACTTAAAAAATATATATGTTCAACATTCAATATTGACTTTAGAATACTAATCAATATTTAGACCTTTTTCATTGAACACTGAAAATGCTGAATTCCAACTCCATATTCAAAGTCACCATGCACTAGCAGAAAATTATATTTCATGCTCCCATTGGCATGACACAATTAATTAATTATAAATACTACGTGATACGTGATGACATGCATGCAAAATAAATAACTAAATAAGTAAATTACAAAACCGTTTCACTAAATTTGAAAACCGGTATACCTGATGAGTAATCACCCCGAAATTTCACACCACCAAAACAAGGTTGTGCTTGTGTTTGGACTCACAAATATGGGCTTAGAATTTTGCGTTCTCCGTTTTATACGAGTTTGGAATTTAGAGTTTAATTTTTTAATTTCACATTCAATCAACACCTACAAATACCTATAAAACGTATTATTATTCTTCTTAATACATCACATTTTATACACTTTATTATTTTTATTAATATAATATAATAATACAACATCAATTTCTATTAAAGATTGATTTGACATAAAGTTAAATTTCACCATACTCAAATCTCAAAATAAACACATGCATTTACTATTCATCAAATATTTTAAATTTCTGGATTCTAAAACTTTGACTTGCTCCGCACACTTAAATCTCAAAACAAACACGGTCTAAGGGTATGTTTATTTCGGGACTCACCCGGATGGACTTAGAACTTTGCAATCTGAGTCACATATTAGTTGGGGATTTTCACATCCAACTTTTAAATTCACTCCTATAAAATATACCTTTACACCTATTTTCACAAAATTTAATGCAATCATATCATCAATTTTATTCCACCCACTTATTCTCTCTCCTAATTTTCTCTCGCAATACAATAATACAACATCAATCACTACTACATATTTATTTGACATAAAACTAAGGTAGTGTTTAGAAAGAGACGGTGACATCCAGATGTGGACGACTTATCCCCATTTCAGTTAAAATTTAAATTTGCACATTACATTCTCCATTCAAATAGATATTCACCCCTGTTATACATTTATAATCCTAAAACTATCACATCACCACTTTTTATACATCGTCAGTTCATTCTCTTTTCCACTTTTCTTACACCAATCCATTTTCTCTTTACTTTTCTTATATTTTTATTTTATATAATCATTACTCCACTAACTGACAATAATAAAATAATACACCATCAATTTTAATTTGACATAAAGCTCTATCCACCCTTATTTTTCCACCCCTAACCAAACATAAATTAATGTTCACCATATTCACCTTGGGGGCACGTGCATACCCCTTTCTTTTAATGAAATAAGTACTAAGAGGTTCAAAAAGGCTCATACAAATACTAATAGGTCCAAAAATAAAATAATAGTACTACTAGGTCCAAAATGGGTGTAAAAAAGCTCATAATACCCTCAAATCCTAATTACCAACCGCCACAATCTAATTTCTCTCATTTCTATCTCCCCTATCTCTCTCTAGCCAAAAATCCGCCTCCCTCTCTCTCTCTAGCCAAGAAAATCGACTCTCTCTAACTTTTCTCCCCTCTCTCTCTCTCTCTCTAGCCAAATAATCACTGGTGGTGAGTGAGGCGGCGGACCTTTGGTCTTTATTTTGGGTGGTTTTTGGTGGCGGTGGTAAGGGGCCGCGACGGAGACGAAGCGAAAGGTGACGCGGTACTTCTCTCTCTTCGTTTGCTGGGCTGAGAAATCACGTCGGAGTAGAAATCGGAGTCGCCTAGAAGTTGATCTGCCGTTGTTTTTCCTGTACCGCAGAACAGTGAAGTTTAAAACATGTCAGGTGAAGTTTTATTTGTTATTTTTGTTTTAGATCTGTGATTTGTGTTTTCTATTGTGTGTGGTTTTTGTTGATTTTTTTTAATGTTTTGGGAATTTTGGACTAGGCTTTTGGTAAAGAAAGGCTGATGTGAAGAAGGTGAAGGCAGAAGATGATGGATTAGGCGGAGGCGAAGGCAGATTGGATGTTTAGATAAAAACTTTGAGTTGTTTTTTTGCAGATTTTTGAGTTGTTTTTTTTTTTTTTTGCAGATTTTCATTGCAGATTTTTGGGGTCCGCGGCGGAGACGAAGGCGGTGCCGCCGAAGACGAAGCGAAGTGTATATATTTGTAAAAGGTATTTTAATTTCTTTCTCTTTTATTTGTGGATCTGTTTGTAAATTTTGGTAATTAATTTTTTAGGGTTCCATCTTGTTGGAATTTTTTAGTTGGTCGGGAATGTGTATCCTCGGCCCGAAGCCGCGTTGACTGTATTGGGCTTCTCCAGATTATTTGAAATGCAAGGGTTTTTGTTGGGTTTGCCAACGACGAAGATCTGGATGTGAATTTGGCATATTGGATTCGAGATATTTGAGGCCGGTGAAGATATGTCCAGCTGCCTCAGATATTTGATTTTTCTAATCTGGTTTCCTGATTTTTTGAAGAGTTTTGTTTTTATGCAATTTCCTGTAGGTTTGGTGTTTTTGGGTTTTTCTGCTAACATGGATGATTGATTGATGATGGAGGAAGACAATGATTGGAAGAGAAATATTTTTATGTTTGGATTTGGTTATTTTTCAGACTTTTGGATCTATATTTGTATCTTTTTTGTATATATGTTCATCAATTGATGAACATGTGCGTGTATTTATGCATGTGTTGATGAATATGTTCATCTTATTTATGTATATGTGCATGACGAATAAGGACGAAGATATGTAAATTTTGGATTTTAGATATGAAAAATTCAAATTGTAAATGAAACAAAGATGAATATATATTTATATTTTTGGTTCTCATCAATTCCTCTAACTAAAAATCTGGAAAGTAAAAATAGGAGAACACAAAATTTAAAATCTGGAAAGTAATGGAAGACTAAATTTTAAAAAATTCTGGAAAGTGGAAATAGGAGAACACGAAATTTAAAATCTGGAAAGCAATGGAAGACTAAATTTTAGAAAATTCTGAAAAGTAAAAATTGGAGAACACAAAAGTTAAAATCTGAAAAGTAAGGGAAGAAAAAATTTTCAAAAATAGGAAGAAAGAGGTATTTTTGTCTTCTTAAGTATGACTTTGTACCTATTAGTACTAAAAAAAGATTTTTGGACCTATTAGTACTCTCTTTTCCTATTTTGGACTGGAAAGTCACTCTCTCTTTTTTAATATATACTAATATTATATACATTATCATTAATAAGAGTAATAGTATAAATTATAACTTAAATAAATTTTTAATATTGTTAATAAAGAGTCAATCATATAAATATTTCAATTTGTAAAAACTCGTAGGTTTCAAGAGTAATAACCGTGAGTTTTTACTTGTTATATAGGAATAAATTTTTAATGTATCATATATTTTTTATATATTTTGTGGGATTAATTGCACGAAAAACTCATCGCAGTTTGAAATTGTTGCAGAAATCCCCTTGTGATTTGAAAAATTGCATGAAAGCCCTCATCGCAGTTACAATATAAAGCAATTTTTTGCATTTTGTGTCCCCGTCATGAAAATTTTATGGACTTGTCCCTACTCACATCCACTTTTATCCATCTCCCGCAACATCACATTCAATATCATATTTTTCCAAACAGAAGGAGAGAGGTATAAAGGTAAGGAATGAGACATGAATGAAAATTTTGTATTTGGTTCATGAGTTCCATTTCAAACCCTTTCACTTTGATACCTCGAAATCGAGGAATCATTCATTCTTTATGTTATGTTTATTTTGGGGTTTAAGTAACTTTTAAAATTTGATTTTGAAATCCTGGTCGATAGTAATGTGTGTTTCTTTTGAGTTTTAAGTAAGGAGGGAGTGAATGATATTATATTATTGTATTATTATTGAATGAAATTATAATGATTAAATGATTGTGTAATGATTAAAGTTAATAGGTTGATATGAGTGATTTTTTAAAACAAGATTATAAACAGTTTAGGATATAAAAACCCAAAACGTATTATACAAAACCCAAATTTAACATTGTTTTAGAGTTGTTTGTTTATAATTTGGTAAAGCCACTTATGAAGTTTCAAATCCAAATCCTCATTTGTTTATCTTGATTTGGGTATAGAATTTCAGGCCCTCTAAAGTTCTACTCTATAATATTTATGATACATCTATTTTATTTTTTTCAAACATAATTTATAATACACTATCATTTATCTATCACACACTTTTTAATTATTATTATCTACCTAACTCAACACTTTTTTTTTTACTTTACATACTATATCTCCTACAAATTACAATACATGCAATTTTCGATACACAATCAATCATTTATAATATAGTACTTTTTAAAATCATAACCTATGTTGGGGTTAGCCCGTCTTCCATCTATCTCTTAGTCTGCCTAGCCTTTCTTTCATAAGAAATAAAAAAATCATGCCCTATTAATTCTACAAAATTCACACTCCCAAACATATAAGTAAAATTCAAATACACTTTTTATCTTTTATTTAGGATTTTAAATCCTCTAAATCCATAAACAAACAACCCTTAGATATTTGAGTACGTGGTATGAATTCCATTTCATTACTCAAATATAAAAGTTAAATTATTTTCCTGTTTTTTCTTAAAAAATAATTTATTTTATTACTATTTTTTATTTAAACAAAAAATTAATAATGTAATGTTCCGTTATGAAAAAAGAAAAAGAAAAAAGAAGTTTAATTTTATTCCATTTTCTAAAGAGATTGAACAAACCAACTAAAAATCAATCATTATGATTGTTATCCCTCATCTACCAACCAAACAATACAATAATTTGGACAATAGTATTTCTTTCTCATTCTCTCATTCCTTATAGCAAACTAAGCACCCTTTAACTAATTATTCACAAGTGTTTATATAGATGCATCTATATAATATTGTACAATATTAATTTAAATGAAAATGGGTTAAAAATTCGTTGATCATGCGCGTGTCGAACTGAGTCTAGCAATTTTTTCTTAAAAAGTCGTGCAAAGGTAAAACAGAAAACTCACTTTTAGTCTGTATTACTATAAATACAAGTACGTGTTACTATATAGATATTTATATGTTCCTACCTGATGATGAATAGAAGAAGATATTTTTACTAATTCAATTGTGTGGTCTGGTGGTTCGAGTCTTTACTTAAGACATGTGGTCACATGTCAGAAGGAGAAGCACATAATAACCAAAGGGTGAAGTGGACGAAATAGAGAGAATGTCGTTTTGTTCATACAATAACACACATTTTCTCTTTAAAGTGACATATTTGTGTGTGTATAGTAACACAATTTTCAATACTTTATATGTATTAATATAAAGTCGAATATATGTACTAAAAAGATAAGTGTGTGTTAGTTGTCCTCACAGTAACACATACTTGTATTAACAATAACACATGTTTGCCCTTATAACTAATTGGTGGAGACTAAATCGCAAGATTTAGTTTCCATCCTACAATTATATAGTAATAAATGTTTTACTTTTATATTTATTGTAGAAAATAATTCTCCATAAACATCATTGATATATTTTCCTTGTATATCAAGATTGAATACAATTATATTTTCAGGATTATTCCTGGAGTTAGTCTTATGTGAAAATTTTCACATGTGAAAATATCTATTTTAGTGGATCATAATAACAGAACAAATCAGTAGTGGACAATTCTAGCATCAAAGGCCCTTGTAGCCTGGTGGTGTGCGACTTCTTCTTTTGGTTGATAGGGTTCAAGCTCTCCTTGGCAATTTATAACAACAATCATTATTGTCTTCTACTTTGATTTCAAATAAGAAATTGAAATAATATTACAAGCAAAAACATAACAGTATTACAAATAAAACATAACAGTATTACATGTAAAAACATAACAATATTACAATTTAAACATAAGAAAACCTAAGGTAAGTTATGAAGGGTGTCTAATAAAAAAAAAATACGTGCAAAATATAACATTATTACAAAAAAGAAGTGTGAATTTGAATTGTGTTATATGTACAATTTGTAAACAAAATTATTAATAAATGTTTTGTTATATATTTTTAGCTCTGTTTTTATTCATCAATCTATTGTGAATGTAATCTACAAAATAATTAAAATATACGTATATACCTAATTAAAATGGTTAAACACAATTTATTATTTAGAAAGTTTCAGTTTCAAAATATTTAATGGGTTGTAGTATAATGGTATTGAATCTTCCCTCTTAATATTAAAACCCGTGTTCGACCTATAGGTGATGTGGTCGAGTTTTTTTCTTCATTAAACAGATAATTAAGAAAAAAGGATTTATTGTATAAAAAATCTCTATCTGGAACTTTTTTTTTCTTTATTAAACAAATATGCTTAATCAAAATTAAGAAACATGATTTATTATATAAAAAATCTCAATTTGGAACATACAAGGTCGTAGCATAGCGGCTAGGAAGTCTTGTCACTATGCCATTTTCGCTGATAGATAACGGTTTTTGACCGCTATTAAAAGGCTTAAAAACCGTTATTAAATTTGGTGATACTGTAGGGTGCGCTGATAGATAGCGGTTTTTACCGCTATCGTAGGTGTCTATTATAGCGGTTTTAACCCGCTATCTTATATATATATTCCGCTATTGTAAGTTTGTACAAATAGACCGGAAACACCTATGACAGCGGTTTCATAAGACCTATTAGAGCAGTTAATAACTGCTATAATAAGTGCTTATTATAGCGGTTATTAATCGCTATCATAAATAAAATCCGCTATGGTAAATTATAAATTAATGCCCACGACATCGGTTTTCAGGACTTATTAGAGCGGTTATTAACCGCTTTCATATGTTCTTACCATAGCGGTTTAAAACCGCTGTAGTAGCTCCTTTTTTTTTCTGTAGCAATAATTTTAAATTTAAATTTTAAATAGAAGACAAGATTTCTTAATATCAATAAAATTGAAATTGTACATCAATTGTAATCTAAAATGCATTCAAAAACTACATTTAATTCCAAAATGCATTACATTTATATAAATTCAACTAATTAATATATGTCCAAAATACAATATACAAGATAAGACATCAATTGCAATATTTGAGTCGCGTTTTTGACATTCTTTCTTAACAAAATTCTCCTTCATTCTTTGGTTCACAACTGAAAGATAGGGCTCGCAGTCAAGACCAAGCTTCACATCCAAAAAGCTTTAAATATCTGTAGAAACAATTAATAAACACTTAAAAAAAGCATAAGCAGTCTAGAATAATATCAAATTATCAATTTCAAAGACTTATTCTTACACTTGGTGTACAATAAACGTACTCTCAATTTATTCACTTACGCATACACTTTAATTAATATGTACTTACAAAAGATGATTTATATGATATATACGCACTTTCAAATGGGAGGTACAAGAGTTGTTTCCACAGAGCAGTGGTGAACAACAAATATCCTAAGAAATCTCAAGGTTCCTTTCTTTAACACTGTATTATTTAGAAAGAAATTTCCTTATAATAAGCAAAAAATAATTAAATTCACTGTGAATTGCAGTAATGAACTAATTAGCTAAAGAAAAAAAAACCCCAGCAATCTATGGTATGCTTACCTTAATTGTTGGTATGCTACTGCTACTCATGATTTAAGTAAATTCAATGATCATGGGCTGACTAGGTCTGTCTAAATACACCTTCATAGTTATGATAGGAAATACACATCTTAGCTAAAAATGTTGAATTCTTTGAAATACACCTTCATAGTTATGATAGGATATCTAAATGCAGAATTCAATAGTTCACTTGTAATAAAATCTTAGCTGATAATGGCATGTTTTGCATTTTCATTATCATTTATGTTGACTTGGCATAGGCTCTCCTACAAGTTCTCCATGATATAATGTCAGCTCGTGCAGCAAAGGGACTTGAAGCTGCATATATTTTCAGTCTTGTTGTTTAGAAATATAATGGCCCTCGGACATATATACAAAGTCAATAATTATGATAAGGCAGTGATGTGCCAATGTTTGTTGGACCACTCTACTGTAGGCAAATCTTTTTTACTTCAATTTTTTATATTCACTCACTTCTGATAGTTATATGGCAAACATTCTTGCAATTTAAGTCTTATAAGCCGTTGAAGGTAACTTGAATTTAGCTTCCCAAAACTAAAGCAAGCTAAGATTTAAATCAAAAATGGATCTTATATACATTAGTAGAAAGAATTAGATATGCTACGGGATTAAATAATGAGTCCATAAAAATAGACTCCATTTTGTTTTCCAATCCACTGCATATGGAAATGTGATTGATTCAGTTCTAATTAGTTCCAATATGGTCACATTCACATCCAAGTTTTTCATTGTAGCACCAAAATCCCATAAGCTATTAGCATCCTAGTCTTAAAAACAATTCAGCACAATAACCCTGCAGATTTCTCACCAAATTCCAAGTATGCAGCACTAATGCAAAACATAAACTTAATAATGCATCATAAAAGGAAATTTCTTTTAACTAATACAGTGTTAGATATCTACAAAAGATTTACAGAAAGAAGCAAATAATTATCTCAAAAGGAACCAACCTTTTCCTTCTTTCTTCCTTTCCATATCTACCTACCTAAAATTTCTCCTTATATATTGCACTAGTACTAGTAATAGTATACTTGAAAATGAGCAGAACAAACGTGGAAAGCAATCTCTGGCTCTAAAGAATTCAAAGGCCTAAACGTTCAAAGAATACGTAGTGGAAAGACATAGAAATTAAATTCCCACTATCAAGCAAGAGTTATGCATAAATAGATAAATAAAAAGAGTACATGATATTGCATGCAAAGCCAAGTCATCTAATATGTTATTGAAGAGTCGTATATGAAGGAGAGATAAACATATAAGCACTAAATAGCTCTTAAGAAGCAGAACTTACAGAACAGCCAACTCCCTAGCTGGTGTAAGAATTAGTATCCTAATAGCTGCTCTATTCTTTGGCCGGTACAAAAGCCTCTCCAATGGGGCAAAGCAAAAGCAGTAGTCTATATATTACATCACATATATTCAGTAATCGTTATTTCTATTAACCGTAAAAAATAACGAACTAACATATGAAAAACGGAGATTCACACCTAATTAAGTAGGACTTGGTGGTCTCATCTCCATCATTTACCATGCTTTTCAGAATTTCCTGAAAACCAATTCACCAAATCACAATATAATTAAGAGGCACCTAATTTTAACAGAGAAACCAAAGACAGAGTTCCAAACATTTAAAATTATTCAAATGTGCATAAATATTTCAATTAGTTCATAGCGTGAAAAAATTCCCAAAACAATAGAAAACATACCAACAATTATAAGCAACTGTTTACATCATTTAAGTCACTAATTGACTACTTAATAGGATAACTAAGTCTCTTGTCTTATTCAACCCACATGTAGCCTGGAGAGATAGACAATCAAACTCCAAAGGCTACAAAAAACAGACCATATGTATATGTTAGTATAGTATGCATGATGAATTTAAATAATTGATGATATTGTTTGTTTTGTGTTTTAAGTGACTTATAAAAATCAATTTTGAAAATTTGAAATTTTTTGATATCCTCATAAATAGTAACGTGGATGTTTAGTTTTTGAGTAGTGTGTTTTTCAAAATTCTCGAAGTAGAATCGGTTTTAAATTTTAAAATTCAGAAACCTGGTTTTTATTTTACTTACAAAAATTGACTTTGCATCTTTCAATAACTACTTCTAAGTTCCAAGGATATTTTTAAAGTAAAAGTGGTGTGTAATTTGATAATTTTATTTCTCAAGCATTCCCCAATTGTAGGCCGGTTTCTTGCTCAGAGAGTAAGAAGTAAACTTACCACCTTTCATCATCATCATCATGAATCATCACACCAAAGATTAATCAGTAATTTAATTAAGGATCAAGAAAGGAGAAGTAGGTGAGCATTCAATAAGTCATAATTCCAAATCAAAATAAGTGATCAAACATTAAATCAATATGCTACCACGTCCATGGAGGTCAAGTGGACTGTGGCCCGCTTCCCAGCGCGGAGACATATTTTCTCACCCTAATCATCAACTAAATATCAAAACCTATGGAGCTGATAACCAATTACACCTATTTTCAGGACATCGAATTACACAATAACCCACACAATCTAAACTCAGCCACATCTTACTTAAGCCTGCATCTGAGTCTACCCTAATATTCATAAACTTAAGAAATAGCCAAATCCGAAAAACAGAATTCAAGGGAAAAGTAAAATTATTGAAATTATCTCTAAATACCTCCAATTTATGCACTCTCTGGCAGAGCTTAAGTAGAAACGTTGTCAAAGTAGCGTTGGAATGACGACGGCAGAAAGTTTCAGGTCCTCGTTAATGAAGTCGACAACAGCGGTAGAAAGGCGGCCGCGGAGCACGATGAGGGGAAGAGCAGCCAAAGCCCGACGAGGGTTAGACGGCCAAGAAGCAGCGGGGGAGGAGTCAGGTTTTTCTCGTTTAAAAGAACGCAACGGTGGGCGGGCAATATGAGCCACACAAATAAGTCGTGGTGGAGGAAGGAGGCTAAGTTTTGGGGGAAGGGTTTAGGGCTAAGTTCCTTTTTTATATTTAATTTAATGTTTTAAAAATTAAGTAAAAATAAAAAAAGAAGGAGAATGAGCGCGTGTTATACAACCTTGATATAACACAGCGGGTTTTTAACCCTTTAATAGCGGGTTGAAGCCGCTGTGTATCAGCGATATTGGCATATTAATTATGTCGGAGGAGCTAGAGCGGTTACTAAAACCCGCTATGTATCAGCGCCTTCCATGTACTTTTTATTGCGGTTGAACTTTTAATGGCGGTTTTAAAACTTTTAATAGCGGTTTTAAAAATAACCGCTATGGAAAAGCCGATTTTAAAAGCTAAAATTGGCATTTGTGTCTTGCTCCTTAGGCCATCTCCACTCCAAAATGGAGATTTCTATATTTAAAAATGAAGTTTTCTGCACTCTATTTTCAAAACCTTCTCCAACCATAAACCTTGAGAAAAAAAAAATTTCGGTCCCATAACTTATCTACTGTCTATTTTTCATTTCAAAAATATTTAATGTCCATTTTTAGTCCCAAAACTAAATGGATTGTCCAATTTTGGTACCATTTTCACCAAAAAATCAAGAAAAATGTCGTTTTCGATCTCATGCAAGTCACGTGTCGGTAAAATTTAGTCGTTCTTACATTTACAGATTTTAAATTTTAGTTTTGATTAAATTTATTGGATTATTTATATGTGTAGTTTAATTGATTAAAAAATATAAAAAAAAAAAAAAAAAAAAAAAAAAATAGTCAGCGTTCACGTCATCGAGGGTATAGAAAACCTCCAAATTTTACCCGCACGTGACTTACATGTGATCAAAACGGCTTTGTTCGCGATTTTTCGGCAAAAATGGGATCAAAACTGGACAATGAATTTAGTTATGAGACCAAAATTGGACAATTAAATTTTTTTAGGATGAAAATTGGACAGTAGATAAGTTATGGGACCAAAAAACTTTTTTTCTCAATAAACCCTAAACTTTACTCTATTTATTATTTTATTCATTTCCAATATAACACAATCATTAAACAATATATTAATATTGATATTTAAACTTATTAATCAAACTAAATTGTATAATTAAATACATGATTAGTTAATTAAATTATTAAATTAATTATAAATATAATTAATTTTTTTTATCAAATAAGAAGTAAATAAATATGTACTTTTTAAAATACTACTTTTATTTAAACATATAATTACGAGACATAGATCGACATTCGGATCCGACATTCCACCGTACTAGATTATTTTCGATTATTAGTATTTGTACTTCTTATAAGTTTATGTTAACTTATTTTAATTTGGCGTTGTTATGTAATTTCAATATATAGAATACATGTATCTTCGTATTAGGCGAAATATGATCATGTATTCATATCTAATATGTAATGTATGTTTTGTTGTATTTTACGTGATTTCTTGTTGGTAAAAATATAATTTTTTAATATTCATAAAAAATTAAATTACACAATAAAGTAACTCTAATTGTAATTATAGTACCAATTAATTATATAATTATATTTATAAATATAAATAAAATTAAATATAATAAACATTAAATTGTAAAATAAAATTAGTTATTAAAATTTTAAATTAAATTATAATTATAATATAAAGTAACTCTAATTAAATATAATTCTAATTTAAACAACAAAATAACTCTAATTGTAATTGTTATATCAATTAATTGTATAATTATATTTATAAATATTAATAAAATAATAGATATAGAGTTTAGAGTTGTGAATAGTGTTACTCAAAATATGGAGTTCACTGTTCAAAACTCTATCTTCAAATCTTAAAATAGAGTACGGTTGGAGGGGGAATACCGTTGGAGCTGGTCATAGACTCGGGTTCAAACCTCCCTGGCAGTGCGCCCTTGCCTTTTTTGAGCCGACATGCAGCCTCCTCCAGCTGCCACCGTGCGCGCCGCCCGGCCGCAAACCCAGATGTTTGTAGGCTATAGCACTGATTCCGTGTTATTTTTCAAACCTGATGGCGTAATTTTGGATAATCATTTTATTACCTTTTTAAATATTGTTTCATATTATCTCCATAAATAAATTAGGAACAGAGTGAATCTGAGTGATTGAGAAGACTACAATTATATTAAATTATTAATATTCTAAGTAGTTCTACAATTACCTATGTAATTTGAAACCTGGGATATTGGGTACATCTTGTAAATATTTTCATTCAAAGCAATAAATTTTCTTTGCCTGTTAAAAAAAAAAGTAGTTCTACAATTAAATGTTGTTTCAATTGTTTTTTTAAAAATAAATATTAAGCATATAGGAGTAATAGGACATTAAATCGGACATGTCACGTACGTAACCAGACCAAATTTATTGTAAAAAATATAGAAATGAAGTTTAGACTTCAGAGTTAAGACTCAAGCCCTGATGGATTTGTGATGTATCATTTCGGCATAAATTAAATTAAAGAAATCTAGTATGAAAGTGTCTCATGAATGAGACATGGTATAACCTAGCACAAATTAACATTCACTTTCTCAAAATGTTATAACGTTAATGTCCAAATTATGTTTTATTTCACTATGAGACCATCTCATTGAAGTGTATCTCAAAATTAAATCAATGGTAGCATACCAGCAGTACATCACATAATTTAATTACCATTAATGAGACAGGTCCGTCGTTGTTTGAATAAAAAATTCAAGAGTAAGTTTTCGGTAAAACTTGTTTATAATATAAAATTTATATCATTATATCTACAAATTAATATTACTAGACTTATTAATTGATATCATCATTAGTTACATTTATAAACTAATTAAGATCTCAGTATTAATTGTTATTAATATTAATTTATAAAAGTAGTGGTATCAACTTATAGGCTAAATCATGTATGCACCCAAGTACACCGTGCACTCATAATGCATTTTAGAACCATGCAACTTGTTATACTGAAAGATACAACTTATTTACACTGAATTGTGTAACTATTAATATGAAAAAATAGTTGCACGATTCTGTGTAAATAAATTGCTTCTTTCAGTATGACAAGTTGCACGGTTCTAAAATACACTATGCACATAAGACTCACTCCAATTTATAAGTGTAATGATATCGGTTTATATTATGAACGAGAGTACTAGGTAGTTTGTGAAAATAAAAAATTTCAAAGCTTAATGGCATTAACTCCAATTTCACATCTTTTTTACGAAACTACCCTTTTCAATCTAAAACACCGAATGTGACCTAAGCCTTGCAATATGCACACTATTGAATCATTCAATTAGCACGCTTCATGACTTTTTCCAATAAAAATACACGTATGTCCTTTTGGTCAAAACGAAGACGCATATATTCTCAAATGCCGGCATATACTTTAATACAATTCAAAGAGCGTTTCATTATAAATAGAACCAATCCATTCATCCTCCTTCATATTCTCAATTCATTACAACTTATTTCTCTACTATCAATCATTATTACTTGTGTTTCGATTTTCACAGGTTTATAAAAATGAATTCAAAGAGAGCATGCATTCTTCTGATCTTTTATATAATTTATATTGTATACGTGAGCCAAGTACACGTGGAAGGAGCAAGAATTTTGTCGGAAGAGTTTTCCCAGTCAAACCACCTTGTTACGTTTCCAAGAATGTATGAGAATGCGAAAGAAACAATGTCTTGTTGGTTTCAGCTGCTAGCTTCCGGGCCTAGCCCTCGAGGCCCAGGCCATTAAAGTTGGACAGTGAGTTAATTAAAGAGGTCATGCATGATCTTTTTAACTACTTTATATATTGTTCGAGGGATATACACATATGATTAATAATTCTTTTATCATTTTATTTAGATTTTTTTGTTTATTCTTGTTTCAATTGTATCATTCTTTCACTCGATGAAATTTAAGATACTTATATTACTGAGCCTGAGAGCTTGAGGAGTAAAGTAAGATATATATATATATATATATATATATATATATATATATAATTATTTTACTCACCCTATTTTACATTTAATTAGGAATTGATATTGAAAACAAATTTAAATTATTAAAACATAGTTCTGCGATATATACATGTATTTATGGAGTAACACTTGTGGACATCCGTTGCACATAGCATCTTGTGCAATTTTATCTCAATTCCGATTAAAATTTATTATTAAAAAAATAATTGTTTTACTAATCCATTTTCCTTTACAAGACAGCAATTTTCATACAAAAAAAATGGTGGAAATGTATTAGTTTTTATAATGATGGTTTGTAAATTGAAAAATATTAACATTGTTCTGCAGAAAATTAATAGTTTTTTTCATATGAACTTATAATTTCATTATATTATTCTATTTTTGCGTGTCTTGTTAATATTGGACGAGTTTCAATCAAAATTGCATAAGGTTCATCATCCACCCAGTGCACTGTGACAATATTAATATGAACTAATATTTCTCTTTATGTCTCTCTCGAAAAGTTTATGAATTGTTGAGTTTATATATAGTTTAAATATATATACTTATATTTTTTCTATATTTGTATTTCATATAAAATTCTTAATTTTTTTTTGTTGCTCTGATAATTTCTATTTTGCAAGTTCTTATTTTACATCTAATGATTTGGTAACATAATTTTTCACAGTATATCAATCTTCAAGTTGATTTATTTGATTAATACACTTTTTTTTTTGTTTAATGGTTTCTTTTATAGGTAATAATATTATTTACTAAAATTGCAGTTCTTATAGTTCATGTTGATTTATTTGATTGCTACACAATTTCTGTTGGTTTAATAAATTTTTTTTTTGTGCAAGTAATACTCACTAAAATTGCATAACTATTTTATTTAAAGTATACTTATTTTGTTGTTTTCTTGATATTTGTTTCCATACAAGATTCTTAATCTCTGTAAGTATGTTATATCTGATGAAGAATGTCAAATACTTGTGTTAAATCGCATGAAGATTATCGAAGACAGCGTCTACTAAAAATTTGAAATCAGAACCTTTATGTGATTTGTATATCTGTATTCCATATAAGATGCCTAAATATTTTGTTGCTTTGAAGATTTTTTTTTTGGCAGATTCTTATATTACATCTAATGATGTGATGAGCATCAAGAAAATTCTAATATGACACTTTCAGTATTATTAAATTTTGCGTGAAAAAAAATCTATCTCTAATTTTGGAAATGATATAGAAAGTTCAAATTCAAAGAAGATAAAGATGATCAAAGTCAATATTAAGAAAGATTAGTTAAATACGAGTTTATTTTTCTTATCTCCCTTCCCTACAGACCTAAGCTTTTATTTTAATTTCCAACAACAACAAATGTTTTCATTTTATATTAACTTTAAATATACTGAGAGATTAATACTTTCTCTATAAAAAAATTAGCATCAATAAAAATAATATCGTCTCTTCAAAATGAAAAGACACTTTAATATGAATACTTATAAAAATTTTGATATAAATTAATTGTGCAATTATAACCTTGCATCGCACGGATTCAGTTACTAGTTCTTAGAATTTAAAATAAACTAATAAAAGTTTTATAGAGATATAATGTGATTCACTATATAAGAGATATTAGTCATGAGCTCATGAGAGTCTCAACTGAAATATGGTTTAAAAAATATATGATCCAAATATCATAATAGAGATTCATTTCATGCATAATGTAACGTTCAGAATCTAGAATGAAACCCTTATCACTTTAACACTCCAAATTCGAGTTGTCATTTAGTAACCAAAAATTCAAATTTTTTTCTTTTTTTAAAGTAATGCATCGAGTAAAAGATAAAAGTTTTCACAGTTAATAACGATTGATAAATCATGAGTAGTGTAATGATACTAAAATGAAACATTGAGTCTACAATCATGCACTACACATATAATGGAGCACATAGACGTTTTAAAACACAAAAAAATTAGCGCAACGGAGCACTTGACGGCATAGTCGAAAATCAGTCGAGCATAGTTTTTGTTGGAATATACTAGCACGTAAACACATAATACATGCGCAACAAAAATTAATAGTTCACCAACAACGAACAGTTAATTGCATAAACGAGTACAAATAAACATAACGAGGAATCTTACAGTAATTCGTATGCAGTTTTCTCTACTATGGTATCCACATAATCCTCACGTACGGACTTGCACAGATTTGTCAGCGTTGAATCTGAGACGGAATTTGCTAGGAAAATTCATATTCTAGATTTTATGGAGAAATTATGTTTTCTTGTAGTGATTAATGAATCCCTAGGATGTCCTATATATATAGGGGAAGTCCAGCTTAAAGATTAAACCATCTTTATTAGGAAGATATTTCTAATCTTGCAAATCATATCTCTTAGATATGATTTCCCTAAATATATTTCCTACAATGATATTCCATATATTATTTTGGAATTCCTATTTAATTAAATTAAATTTAATTAAACAGTAATAATAATTAATTCTAAATTAATATATTATTAATTAATTCTCCATAAATTAAATATTAAATATAATTTAATACTTAATCAACCAACTATAATCCGTACAAGGGAATTACTTGTTGTGTGACCCATATGCCCTTCATATATCGAGCGATTAGTCAAACTAACGGTCTTTATTGAACCCTATATAATAAATCAGATTCTCAATATATAAGGTACGTTGTGAGAAACGTGCAACTACATGTAACTATAACGTGGGCTATTGCGATGTCTTCCTTTCATTCATGAATACTCGATTAGTCTTGAACATGTTGAAATGTCTATTCAAATAACTTAATCGTATTATCTCTAATCACTAATTGATCACTTATGTCACACTTGGCCACAAAGTTCAAGTTGACGTGCATTGACCAATGACTTTGATCCAATTATGATGAGAAGATGAGTATTCTCTCTAAATCCACTTTGAGGAATGAATCTTATTCTTGGCTCAACTACCATGCACATGCACTTCGTGATAAACCCAATCCAAGCCATATCTAGCCATGGAAGGGTGCAAGTGTCGGTCATGGTCAATGTTCATCACTCCACACATGGCGTGCGTATTGACCTCAAGTTAAATGAGTATCACATCGCTCCCACTAACCAAGACACCCGTAGACACATATAGTGGAACTACATCAAACGATTTCTCTGATGGGTATACCAATACCCTCTAAGGTATTTGTGCATCCATCATGAGATCTTACTACACTCTCTAAGAGTATGATGTAGATCACACACCAATCTCAATTGCATCATCAATATCCCATTCTTGATGATCCTTGATCGGGGTCATTTGAGAATCATGCTTAAGTCATCTGAGTTCTCATAACCTCAGTGACAACAATGACTCATGGGAACATAGATAAGAATAAATGCTAACAATCAAACATAATATTCTAATAAGTATAACGCCATATATTTAATATTAAATAAATAATAATATTAAACCAACATTGAATATTATCTTAGCATTATGTCCTGACAAAGGATTGTCTCTAGAACACTAACACTGACAATCTCCCACTTAAACTAGAGCCAATCACCTACATGTCTAACCCCTAGACCATTGAAATGTCTAGTGTGTACATGAACACTTAAAGCCTTGGTGAAAGGATCAACCCTAATTATCTTTTGTGGGAACGCTTTCTAACTCTATCTCTCCTCTAGCAATTATCTCTCTATCAAGTGATAACGCCTTGGTACATGCTTGTTTCTGTTATTGGATCTCGGTTCCTTAGCTTGTGCAACCACACCAGAGTTGTCTCAATACAACTTTGTCAGACAACTGACACTAGGAACTACCCCTAGTTCTCATAAGAACTATAAAATCCAGACAGCCTCCTTGAGGCCTCTGATACAGCAATGTAATCAACTTCGGTTGTTGAATCTGTGGTAAACTTGCTTGGAACTATTTCAACTGGCCGCCTCATCATTGAGAGTGAAACGTAACATAACTGTGATTTGTAATGATCACAGTCGGATTGAAAACTCGCGTCAGCATAGCCAGTTGCAACTAGCTCTGACTGTCCTCCGTAGACAAGAAAGCAATCTTTAGTACGTTTGAGGTACTTCATAATGTTCTTGACAACAATCCAGTGTGGTTCACCCGGATTCTGTTGGTATCTACCAGTGGTGCTGACAGCGAAGGCCACATCAGGCCTAGTGCAAGTCATGTTGTACATGATGGAGCCAATTACAGATGTATATGGTACATCCTTCATGTGCTGGATATCAGCGTCTGTGGAAGGACAATCCTTCTTAGACAACTTTATCCCATGAGATGCCGGTAGAGAACCTCTCTTAGAGTTCTCCATCGCAAATCGCTTCAACACCTTATCTACGTAAGTGGACTGTGACAGCCCCAACATCTTCTTGGATCTGCCCCTATGGATCTTGATCCCTAAGATGTAGCAGGCTTCACCAAGATCCTTCATCATGATAACCAATCTTTCACCGACTGCATAAGCGGGATACTGTTTCCTATAATCAATATGTCATCGACATATACGACTATGCAAACAATAATCTTCCAAATTTCTGAATAAGTCAAAGGATTTGACAGTTTCATCAAATCGGATATTCCAACTCCTAGAAGCTTGCTTTAGTCTATAAATGGACCGTTTAAGCTTGCATACTAGATTAGATTTTGGCTTAGATATGAAACCTTCTGGTTGAGTCATAAACACTTCCTTGTCAATGTTACCATTGAGGAAAACTGTTTTGACGTCCATCTGCCAAATCTCATAATCGAGGTGTACTGCTACCACAAGTAAAATTTGAATGGACTTGATCTTAGCAATAGGTGAGAAAGTCTGGTCATAGTCAATGCCTTCGCGTTGACTATAACCTTTCGCCACTAACCTAGCCTTGTAGGTTTGTACCTTGCCGTTTGTATCAGTCTTACGTTTGTAGACCCACTTTCAACCTATGAGTTTGACCCCTTTCGGCAATTCAACCAAGTCACAGACTTGATTGGTATACATCGAGTTCATCTCGGATTTCGTGGCTTCATGCCACTTCTCTGAGTCAACATCTAATGTCGCCTCAGTGTAAGTTCTAGGGTCATCTTTATCCGGGATCTCCACGTCATTATGTTCCTCTACGAGGAAACCATAATATCTAGTGGGCAGATTACGAATCCTAGTAGACTTACGGAGTTGTGGTTGTGCAGGCTGTACATTCTGATCGTGAAAATTTTATGGTGCATCGATTTCACCAATGCCCGGAGAGGCCTCAAGAGCTACACTTTAAGATGTCTATTGGGCGGGAGTTTGAACTATGTTGTTCTCATTCAGCCCACTTTGAGTTTGTTGCAAAGGCAATACAACTCCAATTACGCTCCCACTAGCTGAAAGAGGATCACTAAGTGATAAACTTCCACCATGAGAACTGTTGAATGCTCTCACTGATTCCTTGTCACGTTTCCTTGACAAGTTATCAGTCTCTTAGTTATCTTGTGGTTCTTGAATTTCTTCAAGTTCTATCATCTTACGACCTTGTATCTTAAAGACATAGTCTTCTTCGAGCAACCTGGCCTACATAGAAACAATTACTGTTTGTTTCTCAGGTAGATAGAAGTAATATCCTCTAGTCTCCTTAGGATATCCCACAAGGTAACCCTTTTCACCTTTGGATTCTAACTTATCGGTGAGCATCTTTTTCACAATTGCGGGGCAACCCCATGTTTTAATATGCGAAAAAGTTGACTTCTTGCCACACCATAACTCATATGGTGTATGATCAACCGATTTAGATGGAAGCCTATTTAGAATGTAGATTGAGGTTTGTAACGCGTATCCCCACAAGAATGTTGGAAGAGAGGAAAAGCTCATCATGGACCTCACCATGTCTAACAAGGTTCGATTTCTCCTCTCGAATACACAGTCCATTTGCGGTGTTCCCGGAGGAGTCCACTATGATTGGATTCCATGCAACTTCAAGTAATCAGTGAATTCATGACTAAGGTATTCACCTCCTCGATCCGATCGAAGGGTCTTGATACTCTTACCAAATTGCTTCTCTACTTCAACTTTGTACTCTTTGAATTTCTCAAAAGATTCGGATTTGTGTTTCATGAGATACACGTATCCGTACCTCGAGAAATCATCGGTAAAAGTAATGAAGTAGCCGAAGTGACCCCTAGCTAGAGTGGGCAATGATCCACAAACATCACTGTGGATCAACTCTAGAACTTCTTTGGCACGGACCATTTTCCCAGAAAAGGGTTTGTTGATCATTTTGCCCTCACTGTTTCCATAAGACTCAAAGTCGAATAGGGTTAAGTAGTCTAACTTCCTTAACCTTACAGTTCTTTTCTCATTTGTATAACCAAGTCTACAATGCCACAAGTAGGTCGGATTTTCATGATTACTAAGTTTTGGTCTTTTATTTTGTATATTAAGAACATTATATCCACAATGCAACAAACATAAACCATTCGATAAAGGAGCATTTCCATACATGACACCATTAAGTGAAAAATAACAATTATTATTTGTAAAATGGAAGGAAAACCCTTCAATGTCTAACATGAGAATAGAAATAATGTTGCGAGTAATAGATGGAACAAAATAAAAATTATTCAGTTTAAGGCTAAAACCAGAGGATAAATCTAAAACATAAACACAAACACGTTCAGCAGCAACTCTTGCTCCATTCCCAACGTGTAAGGTGACTTCACCCGACCTAACTGCCCTGCTTTCCTTGAGACCCTGCACATTAGTACAAATATGTGAGCCACAACCGGTATCTAATACCCATCAGTTAGTATCATTTGTGGACATATTTATCTCAATAACAAACATACCTGTTCCAATGGCTGAGACATGTGTCTTCTTTTCAGCTGCTAGAACCTTGCAGTCCTTCTTCCAATGCCCCTTCTACTTAGAGTGGAGGCATACATCCTTGTCCACCCGATCCTTCTTTTGAATTCCACCATTGGGCTTGAGGAAGTTGGACTTAGAGCCCTTATTTGCCTTGCCCCTTCGCTTCTTCTTTCCTTTCGGAGTAGAAGAAATAGAGGCACTCCATGAGCACGGGCTTTTTTTTTAGCAGTGGAAGACTCAAAGGTCTTGAGCATATTATGAAGCTCGGGCATGGTCGATTCCGTCTTATTCATATTAAAGTTTACAACGAAACTCGAGTATGAATCGGGAAGCGACTGAAGTATGGCGTAAACAATAACGTCAGTCTTGAGCACAATGCCCAAACGACCAAGTTTCTCGATTAGCCCAATCATCTTCAAAACATGAGAGGAGACCTTCCCTCCTTCAGCTAGCCGGCATCTGAACAAATCTCTCATCACTTCATAAATCTCGGAATGAGATTCAGAATCAAATAGATTCTTCAGATGCTTGAGCATCTCGAAGGGGTGCATCTTCTCATGCTGCCTTTGCAACTCGGGAGTCATGCCGAGCAACATAACACAGTGTGTTGGGGATTATACTGAAAAGTATGCTTTTTACTTTGTATAATCGAAACTGAATTTCCAGACTTATTTACTGAAATAAATTGCTTATCACTGATGCTTTAAATAGATTGAATGTTATATATATTTACTGCATAACTGTTCAATAATTCGTACGTGTTACACTGTAGTTAATTTAGTGATACCCGATCACAGAAGATTAAATTAATTGATCCCTTTGTAACTATAAATCGCCATTCACGACCTTAGATGGAAATGAACAACCATCGCGAAAGGTTGAGGTGTAAGGCTCGATTGGTTTGTCTTGACCAAGAGATTACACTAGTGCATGACCGATCTTGTTGAATAGGACCTCTGGGAGGATAAATTCTTGAAATCGAACAAGGAAGAATTAGACCTCGATGGTTCGTTGTTTCTTAACCTTCGTCCCTTAAATAGGATCACGTGGGATCGGTAACTATTGCTTTGACTTATCATGGGTAGCGAATCGGAGAGATTCAATCGTCTTTATCTTGGGCAATATTATTGGTCACATGTGATTGCTAAGATTTAATACGAAGAATGCGTGCAAAATCTGACGCTTGCTTGATTTGCCCTTGGGAGGTTCATAAGTTTTATCATACCAAATCTTGCAAGTGGAATTTGTTTCCTATGGATAATAATGTTGAACCGTTCCTCGACCAAGGACAAAAGATATTAATTAATGAAAAGCTATTTCAATTGGCTTGAATTAATTAATGGGCTAGATAATCTTAAACACGGGAAATAATGACCGGGAGCCATATTGATTTGTAATATGGGTTAAGATGGATAGTCTTGATATTAATTATGTAGTGGGATTAATTAATATTTATGGGCTTGAATTATATTGTGGCTCAATATTAGATATTCAAGATCCATTAGAAGGTCCAATCTTAATTCTCCTAAAGGCCCCCTGAGTAGCCCAACATATAGTCCAATAACTGAAAAGGTGATTAAAATAAAATAAATATTGTTGCTTATATTTCCTCTTAATTTTCGAAAATTATGGATAAAAGAGGGAGAAAGATTTTCTTTGAATTTTGTTATGGAATGAAGATATGTATTCTTGGAATACAAGATTATCTCATTAAATTCAAGAAATCTCCCACTTGGTTATTCATTGAGAATTTTCGAAATTTTTGAAATATTATGGGCAAGAAAGATTTTCTTGATTTTCTTGAAAAGATATTATGGAAGATATGTATTTCTTGAAATACAAGAATATCTCATAAATTCAAGAAGATCCAAATCTTGGTTTCTTGTGCTAATTTTCGAAAAATATGCCATAAAATAGAGGAGGTGGATTTTTGTGGAATATTTTAATTATGGGAAAGAGAATATATGGGATATATTCAAGATTTCTTGGAGACCAAGAAAAGTCTTATCCCACATTGAAATATCACATAAATTTCGTGCCCCTCCTCTCCTATAAATAGGGGATGATTAGTTCATTCCCAAGTACAATTCCATGTGCTGGAAATATTAGCAAATCCACATAAGTGGTGCAACAAAGTTTATTTTTTCCTTTTGTTAATTGTTCGCGAGCATCCTTCCACCGGATTGTCGAGCAAGGGCTAAGGGAATACTTGGGAAGTCCTTTTGGTTAGTCCGTCCGACCAAAGCCACTGCCATCCCGAGAGGTACGTTCACGTAAACCCGTAGATTCCGCATGCGTAGGTTTTACGTGGCTTTTTATATGCATGATATGTTGTTGCAATTATTATTTGAATTAATATAGGATTAATTCATGCTAGTAATAATTAATGAATTAAATTTGTATTTAAATATTCACCCCGAATAGATCTGTGCGAATCATTCCCCAACACAGTGAGCCTGAGAAGTATCATCTTGATGCTTCTTCTGAGCTGCAACGTCAAACGCTTCAGCCTCTTCAGTACCAGCCTCAGGGGTAGCGGGGATTGGCGTGTCCAATACGTACTCAGTCTTTTCTTGCCTTAGCACCAAATGCATGTTTCGGTGCCAGTCGAGAAAATTTGGCCCAGCCAATTTGTTCGTTTCCAAAACGTTTCTCAGTGATAAATTATTCATTTTAACAAGCCTAGAGAAATAAAATAAAACGGGAATTAAAACACATAATTCTTATGATCAATATTTAACAATCAAAATAAACATGGCCTTTTAAATTTATTTTATCTCCATTATTTTCACATATTCAACGACCTCATTGGAAGAATACAATTTATATCCAATATATAATGGACTAGGATCCACATTCCTATTATTACAATATCTGCTTGGGCTGATTACTGAAATAACAGAACTGGTAGGTTCCAAACCAATTGCAAAAACTGCAACTCCTAGTTGATTGAACCTAGTTCAACTTGACTTTTGTTTCCCTGCTTGGGCTGGTGAAATAAAATCAAGTTGATTTACAACCATCAAGCGGTGACACTTCGTTTCCCTATAAGAGTCCCGTTAGATGTAGATCCGAGCAAAAGACTTGGGCCTTAAATACTCATTGGAACGAAATCTCCAGTTTACTTTTCATTTTGATGGAAGACATCGTTCAATTTAATAAAAATCATATTTTAGTGAGGAACGTTTTAAAGGTGGGGTATTAATTGCTTAATCAAGATCCATCATGCTATCTACGTCACATTTGACCAATTATTAGGCGCCGCCTACCCAAACATGACTTACACAGACTAACAGATAAATTGGGCGTCGTCTACCCAAGCATTTAATATGGTCTGACAGATATTGGGTGTCGCCTACCCAAATAGTTATAAAACGGTCCTTTAAAATGTTAACTAATTTAATAAAAAAAAAGTTATCCGAGTGGGATTTAATAATTATTAACAGTTTATCGAATTATATTTCAAAATCCAATTTTAGAAAATTAAATTCAATAACAATTAACTTATTATTAAAACTTTTTATATTAATCCAATTAATATTCAATTTAGGTCCAACCTTAAATTTTAATTTCAAAAATCAAAACTTATTAATTTAAATCAAATTTAATTTGTCTTATTGTCGGGGGCTCGAGTGCAATTTTCAAAATTGCACAGGAGGGTCTGTCTCAAATAAAATATGCAAACCAGCCCTCCCATATCATCACCCATCCAAAACAGATCCAATCTGAACAATTCGAGCAATTCCAAAATTTCCAAACTCCAAAACAATTTCCAGATTCATCATTAAAGAACAAAAATCAGGAAACAACCAAATAGGGTCATAGACAATCATCGAACAGAAAGAACAACAAACATCAGGAACGAAACGAGTCAAGACCAAAACGAACACCGCCATAGGCGACGCTAATGGATCGACCAAGTTTCACAACGGACGTAATAACCAGAACCAACGGGTCGTCGATGCCGAGCCTTGAGCGCGGGCGATCTCACCGCGTTGCCCTAGGTGCACAGGAGCATCACCGCCGCCGCTCGACTTCGGGCAATCGATGAATCACTCCAAGCAATTTTAATCGAAAAATGAATGCCTCTGCCTCCTAAATTAGGGAGTGAAACGACACACCAAAGACGACGGCGGCGAACCGCCTTCTCTTTGAGAATCGGTCCAATCGAAGATTTGCAGCGAGGGTGTGATGAGTCGCGAATAGAAGGAACAAGACAAGATCGCGCCGCCCGTCACTTGACGAAGCGGGTTTGTCGCGGGTCGCCGCCTAGCGACGAGCAGCGGGTCTCCGCCAAACCGAAAGTCTTTGAATCAAGGGGCCTTGATTTGGGGTTTCGAAAACCCTAAATCGGGGACGAGTAATGAGGAAGACAAAGTGGGTGGTTTTAATAAAACCATCTGCTTTGTCAAACAAAGCAAACCGCACCCCCAACAAATAAACAATAATCTGGTGCGGTTGACGTCAAACTCAACCGCACCATTATATTAAAAAAAATTCATTTAATACAAAACACTCAATTTAGCAATTAAATAAGAGTTTGAAGCTCTGATACCACTGTTGAAATATACTAGCATGCAAACACGTAATACATGCGCAGCGGAAATTAATAGTTCACCAACAACGAACAGTTAATTGCATAAACAGGTACAAATAAACATAACGAGGAATTTTACAGTAATTCGTATGCAGTTTCCTCTACTACGGTATCCACGTATTCCCCACGTATGAACTTGCACAAATTTGCCAGTGTTGAATCTGAGACGAAATTTCATATTCTAGATTTTATGGAGAAATTAAGTTTTCTTGTAGTGATTAATAAATCCCTAGGATGTCCTATATACAGGGGAATCTCAACTTAAAGATTAAGCAATCTTTATTAGGAAGATATTTCCTCATCTTGCAAATCATATCTCTTAGATATGATTTCCCTAAATATATTTTCCTACAATAATATTCTATATATTATTTTGGAATTCATATTTAATTAAATCTAATTTAGGGGGGTGTATTCAATTGGGATTCTATTTGATTTTTTTGGACTTTAAAATGTCCGTGGATTTAGAAAATCTATAGACTCCATGTAGAGTGTGGCTGACTTTTTTATTGATTTATATGAATTTTCAAAGACTTGACAGGATTGTGGAATACATTTTTTTTATTGATTTACATGGATTTCCATAGACTTCGGCGCTGTAACTATTGATGCAAATGTATATGGAACACACTTGTATATAAAAAAAAATCCAAATTGTTTAGAAAAATACTAAAAATATATTAGTTCAAAAAAAAATACATTATTATTCATCATTATTATTCTCATCTTCATTCGCATCATCTTCATTTCCATCACCGTTATACCTCGGTCTCATTTTCCACATAGCATTAGCAATACTCGTTCTCCATGCATTAGCTTCCGTTCTTTGTTGTAGTTGCCTTTGAGAAAGCAATTCCGTTATTTGTTGTAGTTAGCTTAAGTACTTGTTTAAATGAAAAGTATTGCTTGTTTAAATAGAAAAATATTACTTGTTTAAATAGAAAAATATTACTTGTTTAAATAGAAACGTATTACTTGTTTAAAACAAAAGTATTACTTGTTTAAAAGAAAAGTATAACTTGTTTAGATGAAAAGTGTAACTTATTTAAATAGAAAAGTATTACTTGTTTAAATAAAAAATTATTACTTGTTTAAATAGAAAAGTATTACTTGTTTAAAAGAAAAGTATAACTTGTTTAGATGAAAAGTATAACTTGTTTAGATGAAAAGTGTAACTTATTTAAATAGAAAAGTATTATTTCTTTAAATTAAAAGTATTACTTGTTTAAATAGAAAAATATTACTTGTTTAAATAGAAAAGTATTACTTGTTTAAATAGAAAAGTATTACTTGTTTAAAAGAAAAGTATAACTTTTTTAGATGAAAAGTATAACTTGTTTAGATGAAAAGTATAACTTGTTTAAATAGAAAAGTATTACTTATTTAAATTAAAAGTATTACTTGTTTAAATAGAAAAATATTACTTTTTAAAAGAAAAGTATTACTTATTTAAATTAAAAGTATTAGTTGTTTAAATAGAAAAATATTACTTGTTTAAATAGAAAAATATTACTTGTTTAAAAGAAAAATATAACTTGTTTAGATAAAAAAGTATAACTTGTTTAAATAGAAAAGTGTTACTTGTTTAAAATAAAAGTATAACATGTTTAGATGAAAAATATAAATTGTTTAAATAAAAAAGAATTACTTGTTTAAATAAAAAGTATTACGAAGGTTTTTTTCTTCTAACCTTTCGTCTTCAGAGTCCTCTGAGAGAATACGTTGAAATCTCTGGTTGTTAGAAGAGATTTTGGAGAGTGAAATCTATTCATATTTTTGAAAGAGAATCAAATAAAATCCATAGACTGTTGAATACCTAAAATTTTTTTAAGACTTTTTAAAATCCGTATTGAATACCTCAGGATTTTTAAAGACTTTTGAAAATCCGGATTGAATACCCCTAGACTTTAAAAATCTAAAAAAATCCTACAGACTCCACAATCAATACACACTCTTAATTAAACAGTAATAATAATTAATTTTAAATTAATATATTATTAATTATTTCTCCATAAATTATATATTAAATCCAATTTAATACTTAATCAATCAACTATAATCCGTACAAGAGAATTACTTGTTGTGTGACCCATAGACCCTCATATATCGAGCGATTAGTCAAACTAACGGTTTTAATTGAATCCTAGATAATAAATCAGACATTCTCAATATATGAGGTACGTTGCGAGAAACGTGCAACTACATGTAACTATAACGTGAGCTATTGCGATATCTTCCTTTCATTCACGAATACTCGATTAGTCTTGAACATGATCAACTACCACGCACATGCACTTCGTGATGAACTCAATCTAAGTCATATCTACCCATGGAAGGATGCAAGCGTCGGTCATGGTCAAAGTTCATCACTCCACACATGTCGTGCGTATTGACCTCAAGTCAAAGGAGTATCACATTGTTGGGAAATTCGGGGTGTCCAGATCTATTCGAGGTGTATTTAAATACATATTTAAATTATTCAATTAATTACTAACATGAATAAATCCTAAATCAACTCAACATATTAATTAAACAAGCAATAACAACATGCGTACACGTAATTCACGTAAATCCTAAGCATGCGGAATCTAGGAGTTACGAGATTACGTACCTCTTGTAGAGACAACCGTTGAGACGATGGATCGACCCAAAGTGCCTTCTCAAATATATCCCACGTCCACGAACGCAATCCGGTTGAAGGATTCTCACGAACAATTTTTAATAAAGGAGAAAAACAAAAATATATGCCACCACCTTTGTGGATTTCTAATTTTTCCAACACATGGAATTGTGTTAGGGATGAAAAATTCATCCCCTATTTATAACAAGAGGTGACCGATTTTTTCCTCTAGAAAAATAAGGAGAAAATCTTTTTCTTGATCTCCAAGAAATCTTAAATATATCCCATACATTCTTTTCTCCATAATTAAATTTTCCACAAAAATCCCACTTCCCTTTATTACAAGATTTTCGAAAAATACAAGGAAACAAGAATCAAGATTTTATTTTTTGAATTTATGGGATAATCTTGTATTCCAAGAATACTTATCTTTTTCCATAAAATCTTTTCAAGAAAATCAAGAAAATTTTTCCTCTTATTTTTCCTACAATTTTTGAAAATATCTAGGAAAAATTGGGCAATAATATTTTCTTCTCATTTTCATTAATTGGACTTTAATTTGGGCTATTTGAGGGACCTTTAGGAGAATTAAGATTGGACCTCCAACGGGCCATGGAACTTTAATATTAAGCCAAAATATTATTCAAGCCCATTAATTTTAATTTACTCCACTATAAAATTAATATTGAACTATCCATCCTAATCCATATTACGATGCTTCAATAATATGACTCCCGGTTATTATTTCCCGTGTTTAAGATTATCTAGTCCATTAATTAATTAAGCCACTGAACAAGCTTTATATTAATTAATATATTTGTCCTTGGAGTAAATACAACACAACATTATTATCCATACCAGAAATATATTTTCACTTGCAAGATTTGGTATGATAAAGCTTCTGAGCCCACCAAGAGGACAAATCAAGCAAGCCGTACTTGCACACGATTCTCCGTATTAAATCTTAGCAATCGTCATGTAACTAATAATATTGCCCAAGATATAAGGTATCGAATTGCGTTGATTCTCTTCTCATCATAAATCAAAGCAATAGTTATTAATTTCACACGATCCTATTTAAGGGACGGAGATTAAGAAATAACGAACCACTGAAGTCTAATTCTTGTATATTCAGTACCGAAGAATTTATCCTCCTGTAGGTCCTATTCAGCGCATCATAATGCACAGTGTAATCTCTTGGTCAAGACAAGTCAATTTGAGCCTTACACTTCAACCTTTCATGATGGATTGTTCATTTCCATCTGGGTTGTGAATTTGTACTTAGTTACGAGGGACTGTTAATTTGATCTCCCGTGATCTGGTATCACCAAATTAACTACAATGTAACACATACTATTTATTGAACAGTTTTACAATAAATATATATAACATTCAATCATATTTAATGCAACAATGATAAATAATTTATTTCAGTAAATAAATAAGAAATTCAGTTTGGTTATACAAAGTAAAAATAATACTTTTCAGTATAACCCCAACACACATCGCTCCCACTAACCGAGATACTCATAGACACATATAGTGGAATTACATCAAACGGTTTATCGGATAAGTATACCAATACCCTCTAAGGTATTTGTGCATCCATCATGAGATACCTAGTATGTCGTAGTAAGTGAGATCTTACTACACTCTCTAAGAGTATGATGCAGATCGCACACCAATCTCAATTGCATCATCAATATCTCATTCTTAATGATCCTTTATCGGAGTCATTTGAGAATCATGCTTAAGTCATCTGAGTTCTCACAACTTCAATGACAGCAGTGACTCATGGGAACACAAATAAGAATAAATGTAAATAATTAAACATAATATTCTAGTAAGTGTAATGCCATATATTTAATATTAAATAAACAATAATATTAAATCAACACTGAATATTATCTTAGCATTATGTTCTTACAAAGTATTGTCTCTAGGACACTAACAATAATAGTTTTGATGTTTCAACTTGACATATTTGAGCATAAATTTTGGCAACATAACGGTACAATTTTTTAAAACAAAAAATACGAGCATGAAGTATGTACTTCAAACAACACGTAGAAGTCCTAATCTAGTAAATACCAACACGTTAAAGCATATAAACACTTCACAGAAATCATATGAGCATGGATTTTGAATTGAGTTTCGTGTTTTACCTTTGTTGTTCCTTCCTCTTGTTCTTTGTTAGTAACTTCGTACACCCAATTTTTTTTCTTCAGCTTGGAGCCTCTTGAGTGAGTTTTAGATGGTGGCCTCTTTCTTGTATTGTCAAAGAAGAGAGAAAAGTGAGGAAGGGAAAGGTGAAGGTGAGCTCCAAAATACAAGTCGGGATGTTTTTCTTTTTCCAATTGAACAAGTGGATAGTTGAAGATTTTTACGTGAACAAAGGATGATTACAAAACAGGGGATGACAAGAAGGAAACACCTCTCCCTTTGTGGATGAAGCTGATGATCAGTTTGTTTGGTGAAGGTTCTGTTTTTTTCTTTGTGAAGTTTGGCTCAGTTGGAAAAAATGGCAGAATTTGGGTACTTTTGAGAGGAACTAGCAGTGGATTGTTGGAAGCAGAGAGGTGTTTATATAGGAGGAAGAGGCGTGAGTGTTAAAGGGATTGGAAAGGAGTCGTTCTTTAATTTTAAAAGCTAATTAGAATAGTGAGTAGTGGGTGGTTAAATTTGGGCCAAGTAAACTTGTGGTTAAAAACTTTTTAAGGAGATATTTACTTTGTGTGATATTTATTACTACTCGGTATTAATCTCACTACATATCTGTATTGTAAGCTTGTGATTTCGCTAATTAAAATTTATGATTTCAATAGAATTAAATATTTAGGACTTTTAGCTATTAAATCGTCACATTTTGAGACGAAAATTATTTTTAATTATTTTAATCAAAGATTAAAATTTCTTAAAGTTCTTAAAAAAATTTAACTTAGTTAGACGAAACAGATTCTCGTCGTCGTTTTTATTATTCGATAGATTTTTCAATTTTTATGCTAAAAACCTTAATTTATTAAATATTTTTTTCTCTCAAATATTTTTATTTAATAACTTATGTTAAAAGCTTAATTTAAAATTTCATTTCTTAAATGCTAGGAGTGCCCTCGCTCAAATACTCGTTCGATTCCAGGGAATAAAATCTTAGCAAATATACACGCTCTAAAATTTATTTGGAAAAGAAAACACACATAAACATTTATTTTAAAAAGTTCTTATATTTAATTTTGGGACGGGGTGTAACACATAACATCATCACACACAACACTACCTTACTTGTATTCGGTTCGATTATCCTGTTCCATTTTTCGTATTTCATTGGTGTTTCAACCCTTCTGAATTTTTAACACATGAACCCAGGGTATGATGGTTCGTTGAGTATTTTTTTTATTATTCCACGTATCATTCATCTATACTATAAAATATAAAGTGGAACACCAATTTAAAAATAAGTGATATCATTCCACTTGTATCGGACAAGATAACAATTAATTTATAGTAAATTTAATAATTGTCAAACCACACCCTGCTTAAAAAAGAAAAGAATTTAACTGAAATAATTATTATATCTGGCCCTTTTCTATTTATTAGCATGGTCCAAAGTTTTCTTTTCTTTTTTGTAAGCCCATATGTCAAGCCTATCAGGCCCAAGCCGCCCATCCCTCTAATATACAAAATTAGGGCAAGAATGCCCTAATTTGGGGAATCGCCAGTGAACTGTGCGCGAAGTTTGAAGGTAAGTCATCTTCTTCTCTCTTTTCTTCTCTATGTGCCTGTATTATCTTGTTAATGTCTCTTCAATATCCGGCGAAGTGGGCTGTATGAGTTTTATGTTTTCCTTTCTTATCCTGTGATATCTTGTATCTTTTAATTCAATTTCCGTCGGAGTTCGCGGGATATTGATTACATCGTGGTATTTAAGCTTTGAAATCGGTGAAAATTGCCCTACATAACAAATTAATTTATTTAATATGTAATTGAGTCTTCAAAGACAGTAGTAATATGACCAAGAGTAACGAAAGTAACGAAGTTAGCTAAAATTTGAGTATACCTTGTTCAAATGTTTGATTTTTGTTTGATTATACTGTGTTCAATTTTAATTATTTATTTTGAAAGAGAAATTATTAATGCATAGGAAGAGAGAACAAAGTCGTTGACAATGTAGTAAGTACAATCACAGCCCTCAAAAAGAGTAATGAACTAGCGTGAAAAAGTGAGGGTCCTGCTAACACATGAGCAACCTCGTTAGCTTGTGTCCAGTTTTATTGGTATATACTCTAATTAACTTTAGAATTATATGCCGGTTATGCTGCTCTTTTATTCCCATTGCTCTTTGTTTGTGTCTTGGGCTTAAAGCACTACATGCCCTTCGCTTTGAGTCAACATTACTCCTTTGACTACCTTGATGTCGTGACAATGACAATTTAATTTAGTCATTTGATTGTATTCTCATCAATAGGTGGTTTTTTTTTTTAAAATTTAATTTAATGCTCCTTGGAATGTCTCTATTGTAAATAATGGCATATGATCTGTGTATGGTATTTTATGTTAATCTGTGTAAGCAAACTGCCTGAAATCATAGCGTTGTGAACTTTTTACTTTTGATTTGTATAGGTGGTGTTACTATTATTTGGTACAAGTTGTTATTCATTCCTTCAAGTAGTGGCTTCTGTGGAGGGGGGGGGAGAGCGTGAGACCATGACGGCAACAACTTCTCCCATAAGTCAAAATGATGCTGTTGCGTCTGATGCTGCTGGTTCTGTTGCTCCAGCTGATATAAACATGACCGATTCTGCTCCTGCTAGTGTATCTAATACAGGAGAAGTAGTTTCAACTGAAGGAGTAAATGCTGCAGATTCAGTAGCCAACACAGATGCTGGAAATGTAAATGCGACAATAGTAAATATAACCCAGCAAGAAACTCCTGTTGTAACGGCATATGATGCTAATGAAAATTTTGCCAGTCTTGCAAACTCTTCTTTGGGCTCAACTCAAGTTGGTGGTTATGGTTCTTCACTGAATGGCAATAATGTTAGCGGAGAAGGGGATGGAGCAGCCAGTATTTCTGAAAATGGGATTGCTTCAGCTGACGCTGCTGCTTTGCATCAGCCTCTGGATGTTTCTGGTAGGTATCTATGATGCTTTAAGCTTTTTTATTCTGTTGAATGGTAGTTTATTCATTCAGTTGAAGTCCGAAAAAAGAAATGCACAACTGCTATTCTTACATTCCTTATTACGTGTATAAATACCTGTAATTTTACATTTAAACTTGAATTGATATGTCTGATTTGGTGAAGAAGATGTGGGAAGGATCTCAAAAGGACTCCATATTAAGTATTTTCATTTTATGAAAATGAGTCATGAAGTTATATTAAAGAAATTCAATTTAATATCTTAAATCCAGTATCAACTCATTCAAAAAACTTTGATGGATTTGATTATGTAAAATCATCCTCAAAACTATATAAATCCAAATGGATCCTAATATTTTGATGTTAATGCATGTACTGAGAGTTAACTAATAGGGGAAGTGTCATTTATCTGTGTTAAGTGTTAATGATGTTTCATTTGAATATTTATTAGTTGAGAAATAGTAGAGAAATTTTAACTCAAATCAATAGGTCAAGCGGAAGCAATAGTGGCAAGGGTTTCAAACAATTTGCAATGTTGTAGGAAAGATTTTTATAGGACGAATCCTGCACAGCAAATTACTGTTTCCAAATTCAGTGATCTCTTTGGATGTCCTAACTAAGAAAAACTAAGCAATAAAAATAGACCCTCAGTTCTAAATCATATCCTAAGCCCACCGGCTATGTTTATTTAAGGACTTAAATAAAAAAGGCACAATTGTAAAAGTAATAATAAGACAAAAATATGAATTATATCAGGAACTGCAGATATTCGAAAAGAACTATTAAAAGATCATGCTATAATTAAGTAATGATAAGTGCATGTGTATTGACAGAACAGGATGATGAGATATGACCCATGTAGCTGACCAAACATAGCAGGGTAAAGCCTTTGATTGTTGTTTTTTGTCAGATATGATCTATTTGCTGAGAACCTTTTAGATATTCTATTGCATAAGAGAGGTAGTATAAAGGGATGAGGAGTCCCTGAGAACTATGCAGTTGCAACATTGCACTCCAGTCTGTAGTTATATTAGACGAGATGCCTAGAGAATTGTAAATTCCTTATGAACTGAATCGACCAGGCTACTTTTAATCCTTACTGTTTCCGCATACGGCATACCTCCTTTATCACTCTTCATAATCTTCAAAGGCTCTTTAATTCCTCTCATAAGTTCCATCAGTTTCCCCAACTGCACTGAAATTAGTGTAAACCCTCAGGTATGATCGATAAAACCACTGATGCAAAGTGAAAACCCTAGCAGAGGAAAACATTTTGGGGTGGGTTGAAAGGTGAAGAGTTAAGATGACAATGAGTCTTGTGGCTGTGCACTTACAAAAAGATGTTAGGGTTAGATTTCTCAATTTAAAGTTTTAAGAACGTTGTGTGGTGGCTACTTTGAAAAAGTGGCAATAATTTAAAATGTAGATATCCAATAGGCTATACATGTCCATCTAATTTTATGTTGGGCTTCAGCAATTTTCCATCCTTTTATGCTGCAGAGATAAAAAGATTTCTCGTTCTATGTGGCTTTTGTATTGGTCTCATAGTATGAAGATAAGTTTTAAAAAATTAAATAATATAGTTTGATTAATATTTAATTAAAAATATTCTATGCAAAATAATACTTTTCTATTTGTACGTATAGATGTACCCTCGTACCCGATCCTAATTTTGGATCCTTTAGCTGAATCCATCTCGTTCTATGTGGCTTTTGTATTGGTCTCATAGTATGAAGATAAGTTTTAAAAAATTAAATAATATAGTTTGATTAATATTTAATTAAAAATATTCTATGCAAAATAATACTTTTCTATTTGTACGTATAGATGTACCCTCGTACCCGATCCTAATTTTGGATCCTTTAGCTGAATCCATATCTCCTAAATTTTGAAAAAAATGAGTTAGGCTCCTTTCTTGAAAACCCGTACTCGAGTACACTGCATTTTTCTGCTGACTTGTATGACTACTTTATGATGGCTTAAAGATGACCACATGAAGAGATTATTGGTAATTTGGTTTCAGTAGAAACTGGTGTTGGAATTTCAGTGCTTGCATGTGAATAAAGAACTTTTGTTTACAATAGTATTGTGGTTGTTTTCCTTCTAATGCATAGTTGAAGTCAAAACTTTTTTCTAGTGAAAATGTTTACTCATTCTATGCCAGGCCTTAGTGCAGAAGAAGAAAGATTGTGGAGCATTGTGACGACAAATTTTTTGGATTTTGATGCCTGGACTGCATTAATCGACGAAACTGAGAGAATGTCAGAGGTATGCCTGAATTCAAATTTGGCTTGTATTGGTGTTTTACAATGGCACAAAATTGAATAATTACTTTTCCGACATACTATTAGCCATTTCTATGGCTGCCTAATGAATTGTGGGAATTTCTGTCATTTGAAATTAACTTGCTCCCTACAAATTCTAGGGCAACATATCTAAAATCCGAAAAGTCTATGATACCTTTTTGGCGGAATTTCCTCTGTGCTATGGCTACTGGAAGAAGTATGCTGATCACGAGGCACGTCTAAGCTCCGTGGACAAAGTTGCCGAGGTTTATGAACGAGCTGTTCAAGGAGTTACCTACTCTGTGGACATGTGGCTGCATTATTGTGTTTTTACTATTAGCAGTTATGGAGATCCTGACGCTATCCGAAGGTATTTTTTTTAATACATTAATACTTGCATTTAGCCTGTGTGATTTCTGTGACATTCTTGATGTTTGTGATCTTTTCTTGCTCTCTAACATGATTTCAGCCTCTGCGACAGCGATTACTGAAGTATAAGGTGTAAAGGTTTGTAGGGTTTGCATATTAGCCATTTCATTTTTTTTCCTCCCTGATGTGCAAACCCTTGCTTCCTCCGCTACTTTAGTAGCTGAGTTGGGATTCAGTTCTAACATGGCCTTATCACCCTCTCAGTTACACATCTCCTTAGTGTGTTAGTAAATGTAAGTCTTCATGAAATTTTGCTGTTTTTAACCATGCACGTGAGGTGCTTCAAAACAAAATTGCCGCTCTGAAGATGTCGCACTGTAAGGCTAAGATTGCCTGTATGACTCCTCCTCTGACGAGCTGTGTAAGATTCTTTTGAGGAAGGTAAATGAACAGCATGATCTGTTAGTTCAGAATTATCTAGTGCTCCGAGTGTATTATTGCTTGTCAACACCAGTTGTCTTTATTCCTGTGTGACTTATTGTGTATTAAATTGTAGTTTTACTGTATTTTTCAGTGTTATTTTACTATTTTGGTGTTTCAGGTTGTTTGAACGAGCAATAGCATATGTTGGAACTGATTATTTATGCTTCCCACTTTGGGACAAATACATTGAGTATGAAATTTCACAACAAGATTGGCCCAGGCTCGCCACAATCTATACAAGGGTATTGGAAATTCCAAATCAGCAGCTTGATCGTTATTTTGAAGGGTAATCTTACGGCAGCTTGTTTTCTTTACTATCTATTTAAATAAGCTCAGTCTGGATGATATGAAAACATGCTATTTTTTCTTTAATCAAGTCGACCTCTTTTTGGTCCTGCCTCGTATGCATTATTCTTAATTGTGGTCGTGAAGTGAGATGTAGATAATGTTTGTTTGGTAGTATAATTACTCAGATTCTTGAGTTGCTTAGCAGTTAAAACTACAACAGGCAATTTTTATTGATGAATGAAAGAAAGGGTTTATGAGCCCTAGCCCTGTAAGCCCACACCTGTGTAGAGTAGATCGTTCAACACCTGCGGCACAAACAGATTTTTGACCTATTGGTCCTAGTATCATAGGCGACCGAACGGCCGCCTCCTAATTACTAGACCGACCTGCTATAATAATTCCATAAACACCTAGCGAAGATATGGCAAACAAATAAAGTAGCCCTATGTTCGGATCTGACAATACCATACCATAATCAAAAGGTACAACGGCCCGAGCGACCAGACTTGTTTAAAGGAAAATTTCCTGATCTTGTTTCTCTTAATATTATCTTTGTTTTGTTGTTTTGGTTGGGGTCAGGCATTTAATTTTTGTTTAAGTTGGCGTGTTCGTCTCATATGCACTGTTTGCTTGTGTTGCATTTTTCTCCTTCTTACCAATGATTTAAGCTGTGCGCATTTTCTTTCAGGTTTAAAGAGCTGGTTGCTAATCGACCTCTGTCTGAGTTGCGGACAGCTGAAGAAACTGCTGCACTAGCTGTTGCAAATTCTGAAGAAAATGAGGGAGAGGTTCCTCCTAATGCTGTGGAACAATCTTCTAAGGTTGTGAGTGCAAGCTTAAAAGATGCTGAGGAATTGGAGAAGTACATCACAATTAGAGAAGAGCTATTTAAGAAAGCTAAAGACTTCGATTCTAAGATCATTGGTTTTGAATCAGCTATTAAGAGGCCCTATTTTCATGTGCGACCCCTCAATGTTGCAGAACTTGAAAATTGGCACAATTATCTTGATTTTATTGAAGGTGGAGATGACTTCAATAAGGTATCCGAGTTCGTTTGTTTTGGACAATTTCTAATTTTTTTTGGCATGTAGCTTTAGTTGTCCTTGTTATACATTGACTTACAGTTAAGTAGTATCTGCCGCGTCATATGCTTTATTGGCTTGGAGAAGCATCTTTTAAAACGGATTGAACTTGGAATAAAGCATGGGCCTTCCATTTGCTTTCTATAAGGCTAAGTACTTCAAACTTTCATTTGTGAGTCGAAATTCTGGGTTCAATGTGTAGTATGGCAATATTTTTGTTTTAAAGTTCAATGTTATGCATGCAGGTGTGTTCTTATCTTCCTAACCATCTAAAGGAGGGTCCCTCCTTTCATATTTGAGGGGCCTCCCTTTTCCGCCAGCGAGGAGTATTCGTTGTGCATTTCTCCTTTGTTCTTTGTTATTTCTTTGATTTCATAACATTGAATGTGAGTGTTTCGGTGTTTGACTTTATCTACATGCACAGGTTGTCAAGCTGTATGAAAGATGTCTTATAGCATGTGCCAGATATCCTGAATACTGGATACGTTATGCTCTGTGCATGGAAAGTAGCGGCAGTATGGAGCTTGCAGAAAATGCACTTGCTCGTGCTACTCAAGTCTTTGTAAAGGTATGGTGTACAGGATATGCTTCCTTATTGTTGTAAGCTTCTATGTGAGCTAAGGGAAAATATTTTTTATTTTTAGAACATTCACAAAATACAACGGAGATCAACCCTGTGTATAGAGAAACTTGCAAACATTTCCACAAGTTAAAGCTATCATTTATTTAGTGAAAAAGGAGACTTAAGATGCAAAATCTGAATCTGATATAGATTAAGCCATTGTTTTACTAAATTTTTGGCCGAATCTATCGTTTGGGTTTATAGTTGTAATAGAAGCAAAAGGACTTCTTAGGGTTTATATAGAAAAAATATGTGCCAATTCATGTTAATCTAAAGGGAAATGGCCGGATTGGCTGCAGAACAAGTTAAATTATATATTAGCATGACAGGTAATTCAATAATACATACTGCGTTGATACACTATATAATTATTGAATAGAAAATTTATTGTCAATCTCCAGTGTTTACTCTCTGGGCTTGATAATTGAAGGAATATTGGGTATCTTCAATTAAGTGTTTCTTTATGTAATGGTGGTATACTTTTAGTACTTCAGTGAGAGTCCAATTTGTGGTTGCGATTCCTTGTGGTTTAATTATGAATTATCTGAACAGAGACAACCAGAGATTCATATGTTTGCTGCACGATTTAAAGAGCAGCATGGTGACATTTCTGGAGCGCGAGCTGCTTATCAGCATGTGCACACTGGAATTTCACCTGGGCTTTTGGAAGCTATAATCAGGCATGCAAACATGGAGCACCGACTTGTATGGCTGCCCGACAAAGTTCTTTTTGTTTTGACAGGCTGCCCGACTTAGCTTTTAAGATATAGATTAACAATGTTATATCAGTTTTTAACTGTAGTTGTCTCTTGTTTTCAGGGAAAGTTGGAAGGTGCTTATTCTTTGTATGAGCAGGCAATTGCAATTGAGAAAGGAAAGGAGCAGTCACAGGCTTTGCCCATGTTGTTTGCCCAGTACTCTCGCTTTGTATATTTGGTATGATTTGTATTTCTCACTGTAATTCATTGTTGTACATGGTTGTTTACTTGTACTGTATAATGAATGTTGTGCACCTTGCTACACTTTCTTTTATATCTAGTGTTTTTAAGGAATTTAAAGTTATAATATTGGAACACTTTTCAATGGAGTACTGAAGTTCTATTTTTTTTAAAATGCTGTACAATTAAGAACCACAATTCAGATAAATTTAATTTCTTGATGACTACTAAAAGACATTCTATATCTTTCGTCTATGTTTGAAGAATTATCCAACATGTATTAGCTGCTTTTTGCATCTTGAGATGATTGAAAACATCATTTTGTTCATGGTTCTTGTTGTTGCAAGTATAATCAAAGAATTTGTATAATGCTGTGGGCATGTTACATCTCATGTAGTTTTAACTTTTTGTCGTAAGGTTTCTGGCAACGTTGATAAGGCAAGAGAGATTCTCACTCGAGGTGTGGACAGCGCTCCATTATCAAAACCGCTTCTGGAGGTTTCTGCTCTTCTGTTTTTCTTTTTTCTTTCCTTTCCTTTTCATCTCTACTTTTCCTTTCAAAAAGTGAAAAGAAACACGTCGCTCTAATGTTCTTGTAGAATTTACCTTCTGATTCATATGTTATTTGGATTTGTATGTTGCAGGCTATGATCCATTTAGAGTCAATCCAGCCACTCCCGAAGCAGATAGAATATATAGATTCTTTGGTAGAGAAATTCATATACTCTAATCCCGAAAACCTTAGCGTTGCAAGTGTGGAGGAAAGAGAGGAGCTATCCAACATTTTATTGGAGGTAACAGTGACACTGGTGCTTTTGAACTTCCTGTATCTTGACTACGTTAAATTTGCCATAAAAAAACTGTTACAATGTTGGACATGTTTTTGAACTGGTATTTTTGTTCATTCAGTAGCCAATGTAAACTTTTGGTGTACATGCTCTTTGGTGTTTATAGTTGATGTAATGTGGGGCGAAAGATGGGCAATATGGTGACGTGGAATATTATATGCAGAACCAGGACTTATTTCGAATATTGAACCAGGATTTTTTAGAATATTGACATATTTTCTGCTAGTTGCTGTTGCCCTGGTTTACATCTTTTGTCAAGATCTCGAGTATGTTGCTTGATCTGCATTGACTTCCAGCGTCTGCATTATATTTTCCATTTTTGTCGAGATATGATATCTGTTGATGCCCCTATTAATGTTTCATAAGTTCTGGCCTATCTAACTATTGGAATGTTGTGCAGTTCTTAGATCTCTTTGGAGATGCACAGTCAATAAAGAAAGCTGACTATCGTCATTCAAAATTGTTCTCGAGCCACAAAAGCACAGCAGAGTCTAGGAAGCGTCACGCCGAGGATTATCTAATTTCAGACAGAACAAAACTTGCAAAATCACTCATACCTACCTCTACTCCTTCAGTGATGGGTGCATATCCCAGTACGCAAGATCAGTGGGCAGCAGGTTATGGCGTACAACCCCAGGCTTGGCCCCAAGCCTCACAACCTCAGGCACAACAGTGGAACGTTGGCTATGCCCAGCAGGTGTTTGTTGTCTCTCTCTCTGTCTCTCTTTTTCTCATTACTATCCTTTTGTAATTAATTTTTAAGCTGGAACAGTAACAAGTAAGAAATAGAAAAATGTCACAACCAATCCAATGTGAGTTGTGTGTTATATGGTTGAGATATTCGTTTGCTATTGAATTAATTATACAGACGCCCCTAGGGGCTAGCCCAGTGGCGGGAAGGTGGGGCCTAACGCAATGCTGATTATGAAGTTCAGATTTAAAGTCTGGAAGTACCTGAATTTTGTTGACATCATCTATATTTGCTTGCATGACCTACTAGTAACCCCACTTTCGTTCTCATTTTCTTGTGGTCTTGAAATATAACTAGTATGTATAGGTAATATCAGGATATCCTGCCATTTTCTGCTTTTGTCCGTGCTGTTTGACATATTTGTTAATTTGCAGTTTGATGTGATGTTATATTGATTGCTTGTTTGTTTGTCATAGGCTACATATGGCAGTTATGGGACTAGCTACACGCATACACAGGCCCCCACATCAGTTCCTCAAAGTGCCACATATGGAACTTATCCTCCGACCTACCCAGCTCAGGTAATATGGAGTTTATTAGTAACACTTAATTGCACAACTAATATTGTTGAATGAGAACAACTAGTACTGTCAGTGAAAACAACTAATAATGACCAACTAATACATTTTAGTAAAAAAAACTAATACCTTTAAAAGATGCACTTAAGTTACATGGTGCAACTGGTGTATATGAATATTAGATGGAGTTTATTTGTTTCATATCATAGGTGGTTTTTGTCAAGTACTTATTGCTATTAATATTGTGATTAGGCAGGATTTATTTAACCAACAAGACAAGGGCAGATCTGCATTTTTTTTCTAATGAGAATTTTGTTTTTCTTTTATTTCGCTTTTTCAGCAGGCATATGCAGCGCAGCCAGCCGTAGCTGCAACACAGCAGATTCCAGCCGCAGCTCCCCCTGCAGCTGCAGCAGCTGCTACCTATTACACCGGTTACTATTGAGCGAGGGGTGATGCAGCAACGTCTGATTCCAATTTTGCTGTGTATTCTGGTTGTAAGATATAGACCAATATCATGAAGCTTTTTTTTGGTGTGATGGATGAAGAGGTGGGGGTTAAGGTAGTCAAGCTTGTAGGCATGATAGTAGAGATCTAGTGGTGTAGTTCATGGATAGAATGACTTGCAGAAAATTAACAGGGCTTTTGATTTGTATTTGATTTATAAGTTTTTGCTCCTTTACTTTTCAAATTGGCATAAAAAAAAAAAATTGTGATCGGACGCTTCTGTATTGTGGATTAATTTAGCAAAGTCACCTAATCGAGTTGGAGACAAAATGTTAATAATTGATAAAAACTTGTATAAGACGGTTATAAGCATGCATAAATCAATATCCTTTCATTTAAAAGTGTTAAAACGTCAATATTCAAATTATGTTTTGTTTCACCGATGGACCGTTGTATGCAGGTGTACCTCATGGTAATTAGATTCTTCTAATTGGAACTACACGTATTTCGCCAACTTTAGTTATATATAGAAAAGCATAGCAAATGAAACTGTGATATTACAGCTACTTGGAATAAAGTGTGAATAAAAAAATAGTCATACTTGAATGTGTTGGTAATTAGATTCTTCTAATTGGAACTACACGTATTTCGCCAACTTTAGTTATATATAAAAAAGCATAGCAAATGAAACTGTGATATTACAGCTACTTGGAATAAAGTGTGAATAAAAAATAGTCATACTTGAATGTGTTCCTATGTTAAAGAAGTTACTCCCTCCATCATATTTTAGATTGTTCATTCACCGTTTGACTCGTATTTTAGGGAGGGAGTTATTTATTAGTATATAAAATAATAAAGTGGCTTTTAAGGAGGTGTAGGATAGATAAGGGGTGGGACTATCATATCCCACCTTAAAAATCTCTTTATCATTTCAAATACTAATAAACAACTCGCTCGCTAAAACACAAGTCAAATAGTGAAGGGGCATATCTAAAACAGGACTAATGGAGTAATAGACTGGTTCGAAACTCGACAGGTCTTCGAACAAATCCAATGCAATTTCAAGCCTGCTTACATTTACTTGTGGGGAAATTTAGCTTCAGCGAGGATAAAATAGGATTTTAAACTATTTTATTATATATCTAAATGTTTTTTTCTTTTTCCATTGTAAGTGAATCACATATGAATTTAGCTTCCGTGAGGGGGCCACTGACCGAACCAATTACGTTGGACACAGGCTTTTTGGTATTAGATGTCGCCTAGGCGATTTTCACTTTTAAATTAAAAATTTGTGAATTTTAAACACTAGAAATGGGGAGTAGGGAGCGAAAATTAGAAATTCTAAAAATATTAACACCCAAATCGAGATTTGAGTTGAGAGATTAGAGAATTGGAGCCGTCACCAACGTTTTCACCCGCCGCTTGTTGGCGTTCGATCACCGTTGTGGCTCGCCGCCTCCTACTGTGCGCCTAAGCTATTGTTTTATTTTTCTGATTTTTATCTTAGTTGTAAGTTGTAACTCAGTATAAAATTATAAGTAGGGCTTGTGATTAGAGATATGAGATTGTTTAGTTCAACCTTAATAGGGAAATGAGTTTGAAGAATGCTATGGAAAAATGGGAGGTTGTGGTTGAGAGTTTTTTTTTTTTTTTGTCTAAATATGAGTTTTTGAACAAACTGGGGCTAGGAATGTGGTTCGGGTAGGGGTTTTACACTTTTACTAGAAGAGGTTTGGGTTGGTGGGGGCATTTATGCGAGTTGTACGTGGTGAAAAAAAAGGAAAAACATTGAGGGAGGAGGTTGTGAGATTAGTGAGGAATGTGGAAAAAACTAAAATTTGGTGGGATGTTTGGCTGACAAAGAAAGTTTAAAAAATTTATTCCCTCCATTGTTAAATTTCAGCCTCCAAAAAGAGGCTCTAGTTAGAGATGGGGTGTTGGAGGAAGGGATGTGGGTGTGGGATTAGAAACGAAGAAGAAGTTTATCCTCAAGAGAACAAGAACTTTTTAACAACCTTCTAGTTCTTATTGAGATGTCCAAATTATCTTAATTAGTCGTTAGTCAGCATTGAATTACCTTCCAAACTAAAGTTATTATCCTTCTTGGAGCGTGGTACCTCCAAAGTTGTTTGAAAACCTTTTCAGCTGCCATATTCTCTGAGTTCTCATAGATATTTTTCACCCAATCGTGATATGCAATCTTGGTAGAATAGAGATTCCATTAGGTGTGAACTTCCAATTTCATGTCTTTCCTTGCCTTAGAGCTTCTCCAGCAATGCTCCATAATGGCACCAGGCGCTATTTTCTTGCTCTAGCAGTTGGTGTTATCCCTGACTCCCAGCGCTATTACGAAGTTTTTTACTGTGTGGCAAATTAGGGCAGTATTAGAGCAACTCCCACAATTGACTCTACTCTAGAGCCAACTCAGCACTACTCTATTATAGAGCCAACACAAAATCTCCAGCAGTTTGCACTACTTTTTGCACTAAAATTGAATATTCTATAAAGATTCTTTATTAATGAATTTTTTTTGTTATGTATAATTATCTATATCTGTAATGTATTTGTATACTTATTTTAATATAAATTAATTTTTATTTTATATTTAAATTTAAATTTTGATCAAACTTAAAATAAAATATAAAATTGATAATATAGTTATGCAAATTAAAATTGAAAATTCAACATAATATTAGAACGAAAATTTAAATTACAATAATAACTTAAATTATAACTAAAATATAAATTGCAATACAATAGATACTGATTACTCAATGTTAGAATATTCTTCCCACAAATGATCAATTAGTGCATTACGAAGTGCAACATTAGCCTATGCATCTCTAATTTGTTTAAACCTACCAAGGAAATTTTGAAATTGATCAGGTTCATTATTAACAAATTCAAGATCCAGAGATGACACTTCTCGTGCTTCTTCAATTGGAGCATCAATGTCATGTTTATCCTTGATTATCATATTATGCATGTAGTCATTATATCGTGCAAATCATTTTTACTCCTAAAAGGTGATGTATTTGCTATAGTTGCAAATCGACTTTGGAGAACTCCAAATGCTTATTCCACATCTTTTCTGCATGATTCTTACTCCCTCTATCCTACTATAAGTTTCTCCCTTTCCTTTTTCATCCGTCCCACAAAAAGTTTCCTGTTTCTATAAATGGAAAAAGTAACTCCACTACCTATAATTTTTATCCTTACTTTTCACACAATATTATAAAGAATGTAACTCACTACTCTACTCATTACTCCACATACCTTTTTCCTCTCTCTCAATACCCACAACTACCCTTTATTTTTAATATTTTATTATTATTCCTTAAACAAAACAACAAAAAGAAACAGGAAACTTTCATAGCATTTTTTTTTGCGACCATTTGGTTCATGTATAGTTTAGACAAGTGTTACCCATTTGGGATGTATATCATCGGCTAAGTAATAGACCATGTTCTATTTCTTTCCTTGAATGACATAATGTGCAGGAGAAGCAATACCTCTAGCAAGATTAGTAAACAGATGAGACGTCTCCAACATATTAATATCATTGTTGGATCCTGGTATCCCTAAATATGCATGTCGTATCCACAAATCATAATCAACCACAACTTTAAGAATAATAGTTGTAGATCAACTTTGGTCGGAATATTGTCCTGCCCATGTTGTTGGACAATTTTTCCACATCAAGTGCATACAATTCAAACTACCTAACATTCCTGGGATGCCACGTTGGTTACCAATATGAAGGAGTCTAGCAACATCGGCTGGGGTGGGTGTTCTCAGATATTGCTCTCCGAATATCTCCACGACAAAACAATAAAATCTCTTCACACATTCAATTACTAATGACTCTTCAATTTTTATGTATTCATCTGTTGCATCTGTTGGAACACCGTACGCTAGTATTCGAAATACAGTTGTTACTTTTTGGAGCGTATATAAACCAAGTTGTCTAGCTGCGTTCCTTTGCTGCACAAAATATTGATCACACTCTTTTACAGTTTCGTCAATATGGAGGAATAAAGTACGACACATTCGAAATTGACGAAGAAAATACTCTTCATTAAACGTTGAATTTTCAGAAAAATAGTCATTGAAGAGTCTAGCAACTGCAGCTTCTCGATCACGATAAATTATTTTCTGACCAGCAACCGAGCCTCCATGAGTAGGATTGACATTTCCGTAAATTTGGGATATCTCATTATTTTTTAATATCTGTTGTGCAATCACTCGTTATTCTAAATCTAAACTCACGAAAAATTATTTGAAACTCATCGTCCGGATGAGCTTGAGCTTGAAGAAATAAAATGATTGAAATTCATTTTTTTTAAAGAAAACTAATGAAGCTTATAATGAAATTGCTAATTGAAGTGGGGAAATAATTGTAATGTATGATCATTATATAATAGTCCAAAGTGGTGATAATGTAGTAAAACACAATCATGTGCATTTAATCATAGCAATCTAATCTTTTAATCTCAACCATAGATTTAATTATGAAAAAGTGGTTAGAGTGAAGTAAAGTACAATCCATGTGCATTCAATGATAGCCACAGATAGCAATCTTATTTTTTAATCTCAGCCGTAGATTCAATTCTAAAAAAGTGGTGAGAGTGAAGTAAAGCACAATCTATGTGCATTCAATGATAGCCACTGATAACAATATAATCTTTTAATCGCAGTCGTAGATTCAATTCTGAAAAAGTGGTGGGAGTGAAGTAAAGCACAATCCATGTGCATTCAATGATAGCCATTGATAACAATCTAATATTTTAATCTCAGCCGTAGATTCAATTCTGAAAAAGTGGTGAGAGTGAAGTAAAGCACAATCTATGTGCATTTAGTGATAGCCACTGATAACAATCTAATCTTTTAATCTCAGTCGTAGATTCAATTTTGAAAAGTGGTGAGAGTGAAGTAAAGCACAATCCATGTGCATTCAATGATAGCCACTGATAACAATCTATCTTTTAATCTCAGCCATAGATTCAATTTTGAAAAGTGGTGAGAGTGAAGTAAAGCACAATCCATCCGCATTCAATGATAGTCACGATAACAATCTATCTTTTAATCTCAGACGGAGATTCAGTTCTAGAAGAGTGGTGAGAGTGGAGTAAGGTACAATCCCTATATTCCCCATTTTCCTATATATAGATGAGATATTACCACATTTTTTCACACATACTTCTCTATCGTTCGTATATATTTTCTCTCAAAATGCCTAAACAACACTCTACTAACTACACTTTTGTTGAAGATAACCACCTTGTTCAGAAGTGACTTGATGTTTCACAGGATCCAGTAGTGGGCAATAACCAGCCCAAAGCACAATTTTGGAGCTTATTACCGAGGAATACAACACTGAAAAGCCAAATTCGCAGATAAGTGATCGTAACAGAAGATCGGTGCAATGTCGTTGCAACCCATCCACAAGCATTGCAAAAAGTTCAATGGATGTCTACCACAAATCAAAATCCTGAATCCAAGTGGTGCAAATGAACAAAATGTCGTAAGTAATGTTTATTTACTTTTTTTTTATTGAGATATCAACATCTATTAACTTCAACTTTGCTTATATCTTATGAAATATCAACATGTACATGAGTTGTTCATATCAATATAAGGATATGAAGAAGGTTTCAAATACAACCATTTTTTGCCTAATATTAAAGAGTATTTGCAGTCCCAGGTTCAAATAAATGGTGGAGTCTCTTCAGATCTCGACAAAAATATGATGGAGTCCCCTACCTCACCCCCTCCAGTCACTATTAATTTAAATGATGATAACAATTTCAACAATGGTTCTCCATCACAACGTCTAGAGAGGGTAAAAAATTATAAACTAAAGAGGAAACAAGGCGAAGAAATGTCTAATTTTTACAAACGATCAAAGAGGAGAATGAGAAACTTCAGGGATTACTTGAAAGTTCAGTTGGAAAAAAATGGACCACAATATGGATATGCTACAGAAGAAAAAATAGAATTCGTCAGTAGGTGAAAGATGATAGATTGTTATCAGTGGCTATCATTGAATGCAGCATGGATGACTAACATATGGTGTTCCAGCAGAAACAACAAATGAGTACATCAAAATTAGAGAGTCTACAACAATTGAACGTGTGAAGAGATTTTATCGTGCTGTCATGGAGATATTCGGAGAGCAATATCTGAGAACACCCACCTCAACCGACGTTGCTAGAATCCGTCATATTGGTAAGAAACATGGCTTCCCATGAATGTTAGGTAGTTTTGATTGTATGCACTGGATATGGGAAAATTGTCCAATAATATGGGCAGGACAATATTTCTGCCGAAGTGGACCTCCAACTATTATTCTTGAAGTTGTGGTTGATTATGATTTGTGGATATGACATGCATATTTCAGGATACCAGGATCCAACAATGATATTAATGTGTTGGAGACATCTCATCTGTTCTCTAATCTTGCTAGAGGTGTTGCTCCTCCTGCACATTATGTCATTCAAGGAAAGGAATACAGCGTGGACTATTACTTAGCCGATGGTATATATCACAAATGGGCAACAAGTGTCCAAACTATATATGAACCAAATGGTCGCAAAAAAATATATTTTGCTATGATATAAGAACCGTGAAGAAAAGATGTGGAACGAGCATTTGGAGTTCTCCAAAGTCGATTTGCAATTTTAGCAAATCCAACACGTTTTTGGAGTAAAAATAATTTGCATGATATAATGACTGCATGCATAACAATACATAATATGACAATCGAGGATGAACGTGACATTGATGCTCCAATTGAAGAAGCACAAGAAGTGTCATCTACGGATCTTGAATTTGTTAATAATAAACCTGATCAATTTCAAAATTTCCTTGGCAGGTTTAGACAATTAGAGGTGCAGAGGCTCATTTCACATTCCGTAATGCACTAATTGATCATTTGTGGGGAAAAAATATTCCAACACTGACTAATCAGTGTCTATTGTATTGCAGTTTATATTTTAGTTGCAATTTAAGTTATCATTGTAATTTAAATTTTCATTATAATATTATGTTGAATTTTTAATTTTAATTTGCATAACTATTTTATCAATTTTATATATTTTTTTTAAATTTGATCAAAATTTAAATTTAAATATAAAATAAAAATATATTTATATTAAAATAAGTATACAAATACATTATAAATATACATAATTATATATAACAAAAAAAAATCATTAATAAAGAATCTTTATAGAATGTTCTATTTTAATGCAAAAGGCAGTGCAAACTGTTGGAGATTTTATGTTGACTTTATAATAAAATAGTGCTGAGTTGGCTCTAGAGTAGAGTCAACTATTGAAGTTGCTCTAAGAACCTGCTGAAAAACCAGGGTTGCGACATCTGCGACAAAGGAGCAAAGTCAATTTATGCACACCCCATCTGTTTTTCGAATCCTCTATTTAATTTTAGAATGCATAGAATCTTGAAATTAATTTCTTGCAACACTATGAAATCTTTGGAAGAGGAAAGAAGAAGATAATTACTAAAAGGAGAGAATTTTTTTTTTGGTCCCATAACTTTTTTATTGTCCAATTTTTGTCCCAGAAAAATTAATTGTCCAATTTTAGTCCCATAAGGGACTGTTTGGTAGACCTTCTTCACAATCTCGGCGATTGGTCCGATTAAAAAAAAAGGCCCAGATTAGGCGCGTCCACGAATAATAACTCAGTGTTTGATAGCAAAAAAAAGGCCTAATTTGTTCAAATATCCACACTATTTCGGACATAGTAACCTGCATAATACCAACCATAAATATGTTGGGATTATACTGAAAAGTATGCTTTTACTTTGTATAATCGAAACTGAATTTTCAGACTTATTTACTGAAATAAATTGTTTATCACTGATGCTTTAAATATGATTGAATGTTATATATATTTCTTTGCATAACCGTTCAATAATTAAATGCGTGTTACATCAGTAGTTAATTTAGTGATACCGATCACGAAGATTAAATTAACGAATCCTTTGTAACTAAAAAGTACGCCATTCACGACCTAGATGGAAATGAACAACCATCGCAAAAAGGTTGAGGTGTAAGGCTCGATTGGTTTGTCTTGACCAAGAGATTACACTAGTGCATGACCGATCTTATTGAATAGGACCTACATGAGGATAAATTCTTGAGAATCCCGAACAAGGAAGAATTAGACCTCGATGGTTCGTTGTTTCTTAACCTTCGTCCCTTAAATAGGATCACGTGATTGGTAACTATTGCTTTGACTTATCATGGGTAGCGAATCGGAGAGATTCAATACTTTTTATCTTGGGCAATATTATTGGTCACATGTGATTGCTAAGATTTAATCTGAAGAATCGTGTGCAAAATGCGCTTGTTTGATTTGCCCTTGGGAGGTTCATAAGCTTTATCATACCAAATCTTGCAAGTGGAATTTGTTTCCTGTATGGATAATAATGTTGAACCGTTCCTCGACCAAGGACAAAAGATATTAATTAATCGGAAAGCTATTTCAAAGGGCTTGAATTAATTAATGGGCTAGATAATCTTAAACACGGGAAATAATGACCAAGGAGCCATATTGACCGTAATATGGGTTAAGATGGATAGTCTTGATATTAATTATGTAGTGGGATTAATTAATATTTATGGGCTTGAATTATATTGTGGCTCAATATTAGATATTCAAGATCCATTAGAAGGTCCAATCTTAATTCTCCTAAAGGCCCCCTGAGTAGCCCAACAAATAGTCCAATAACTGAAAATGTGATTAAAATAAAATAAATATTGTTGCTTAATATTCTCTAAAATTTTTGAAAATTATGGATAAAAGAGGGAGAAAGATTTTCTTTGAATTTTGTTATGGAATGAAGATATGTATTCTTGGAATACAAGATTATCTCATTAAATTCAAGAAATCTCCCACTTGGTTATTCATAGTTAGATTTTCGAAATTTTTTGGAAAATAGAGGGCAAGAAAGATTTTCTTGATTTTCTTGAAAAGATATTATGGAAGATATGTATTTCTTGAAATACAAGAATATCTCATAAATTCAAGAAGATCCAAATCTTGGATTCTTGCACTATATTTTCGAAAATAATCCATATATGAGGAGGTGGGATTTTTGTGAAATATTTTAATTATGGGAAAGAGAATGATGGTCCCGGTGGGAAAACCGATTTTGCGCGTGCGGAAGCGAAAATATGTAATTCAATGCATATAAAACAGGGGTGAGGGCAGAGTGATTCCTGATTTTTGCGTTTTAAGCTCATGTGTGTTGTTTTGCTTATAATAGAATGCATATGACAAGTATGAACATAAAGCAGTAAAGAACACACGATTTTATAGTGGTTCGGAGTCCAACTCCTACATCCACTCTTCCCTATCATCAGGGGCACCTACTAAACCAACTGGACTTAGTTTAACGTGTTAGTCCAACACCCCATGAGATGTTTACCGAGTTCACACTCAAACGAGACTTATCACCCTCCCTCGGGATTGCTTTACCCTCCCTTTCGGGATTGCTAGATGTTCTGGGAGTTCACACTCACCTATAAACTTAACCGACTGATTTGGGTAAGGTTTGTTTGGTTTCCAACTAGGTTGAGATTTTCCCTTACATTTGTTTAGCCTCAATGCTAAGGATGGGAAAATCTCTCTACGCTTAGGATATATCATTTGTGCTTAGATCTAGGGTAGAACACTCTTGAATATATGCGTGTATTTCTTGCTCTGTGTTCTATGGTGGGATTGCTGGATGACTTGACTTTTAGCTTGATGGATCTCGCACTTTTCCACATTCTCCACACAAATAATGAAGGAATAACTTGTATTTATAGTGTGTATTTGAATGTTACCGTTGGATGGAGTCACATTCAAATCCATACTATTCTATTCTCACTTTTTGGCTTTTTTGCGAGCTTGTTGTCTTCCTCTCATTGGTCCACGTCAGCTGAATCTAACGGCTATTTTCTTCAGGATTATCTGATCCTCGGCTTCTTCAAACTCAGGCTTCCTTGGACTCAGGATTCTTGATTCAGCGGACTTCTCTTGGCCGGACCTTGTGCGATCGGGCATCTTCGACACTCGAAATAACTTCCAGTTCGGCTCTTCTTGTCTTCGAACAATCGACCCTCGGTCACTAGCTTTTCGAGCTAACTCGATCATCGATGGCGTTACGATGCTCGATGAACATGACTTCAGATGACTTCTCTTCGGATCTGGTATCGATTTCTAGTTTTCGATATCGATTTCTTCTCGCCCTAATCGATCGGCTCACATGATCGGATCGATTATAACATCAGTCACATATCGGTTTATACGCGCCAGTTAGTTCATCAGATTAGCATATTAGGCTAGCATATCAGGTTAACACATATGGTCTCAATCACGTCTGATCTTGACCATCTGCTCATCTTCATATCTGATCTCGATCACGTCTGATCTCGATCAGTCTCATCTGCTCTTCTTCTGATCTGCAACCTTCTCTTCTGATCCTGTCATCTGGTCATCTGATCTGGTCTCCTGATCAGTTCAGTTTTGGTCATCTGATCATTTGACCTTCTGATTCTTCTGATCAGCTGGCTTAGCTTTTCTTCTCTTCTGATTTTGCACAACTCATCAGTTAACTCGGAACTCATCTAACTCATCTGATCTCGATCAGTCTCGTCTGTAGCCTCGTCTGATCTCGATCATCTATGTCTGATTTCGTGAGTTCCCCCTCAATTTGTTCTCTCGTTCCCCCTCAACTTGTTATCTATGAATTAGCTTCAATAACACAAGTTGATAATGTTTTGACATAATTCATCAAAACTAAAATATCCCAACAGAGAATATATGAGATATATTCAAGATTTCTTGGTGACCAAGAAAAGTCTTATCCCACATTGAAAAATAACACAAATTTCGTCCACCCTCTCTCCTGTAAATAGGGGATGATTAGTTCTTTCCCAAGTACAATTCCATGTGCTGGAAATATTAGCAAATCCACATAAGTGGTGCAACAAAGTTTTTTTTTTGTTAATTGTTCGCGAGTATCCTTCCACCGGATTGTCGAGCAAGGGCTAAGGGAATACTTGGAAAGTCCTTTTGGTTAGTCCGTCCGACCAAAGCCACTGCCATCCCGAGAGGTACGTTCACGTAAACCCGTAGATTTCGCATGCGTAGGTTTTACGTGGCTTTTTATATGCATGATTTGTTGTTGCAATTATTATTTGAATTAATATAGGATTAATTCATGCTAGTAATAATTAATGAATTAAATTTGTATTTAAATATTCACCCCGAATAGATCTGTGCAACTCATTCCCCAACAAAATATGTGCATAAATAGGATTCATACATCATTTTTTTACAAAAATATATGATATTCCAAATGTCATAACTAGATATCATACAAACCATAAAATCCTGGTTCATAACAAAAATTAGTTTTAAGTACAATCATCAATATCATATACAAAACAAATTAATACGCTTCAAATGTTCCATCTCCAACATCTAATCACCCTGATAGTTGTTGAAATTTAGAGGCACGTAAACACGTAATACATGAGCAGCGGAAATAAACAGTTCACCAACAACGAACATATAATTGAATAAACGATTACAATAATCATAACGAGAAACCTTACAGTGATTCGATAGCATATTTCTCAACTATGGTATCCACGTAATCCCCGTGAACAGATCTGCACAGATTTGCCAGTGTTGAATCTGAGACGGAATTTACTAGAAAAATTCCTATTCTAGATTTTATGGAGAAACTAGGTTTTCTTGTTGTAGTAAATAATGAATCCCAGGATGTCATATATATATGGAGAGATTGACTTGAATCTTAAGCAATCTTTATTAGGAAGATAATTTCTAATCTTGCAAAACAAATCTCAAAGATACGTTTTTCCCTACGGATATTTTCCTTCAATAATATTCCATAATATTATTTGGGATTCCTATTTAATTAAATCTAATTTAATTAAATAGTAATAATAATTAATTCTAAATTAATATAATATTAATTCTCCATAAATTAAATATTAAATCTAATTTAATACTTAATCAACCAATTATAATCCGTACACGGGGTTTACTTGTTGTGTGACCCATAGGCTCTCATATATCGAGCGATTAAAAAATCTAACGGTCTTAATTGAACCCTAGACAATAAATCAGACATTCTCAATATATGAGATACATTGCGAGAAACATGCAACTACCTGTAACTGTAACATGGGCTATCACGATTTTCTCCTTTCATTCACGAATACTCGATTAGTCTTGAACATGATGAAGTGTCTATTCAAATAACTTAATCAATTTATCTCCAATCACTAATTGATTACTTATGTCACACTTGGCAATAAAGTCGAAGTTGACGTGCATTGACCAATGACTTTGATCAAATTATGATGAGAAGATGAGTATTCTCTCTAAATCCACTTTGAGGAATGAATCATTTTCTTGGCTCAACTACCACGCACATGCATTTTGTGATGAACCCAATCCAAGTCATATCTACCCATAGACGGGTGCAAGCGTCGATCATGGTCAAAGTTCATCACTCCACACATGTCGTGCGTATTGACCTCAAGTTAAAGGAGTATCGCATAGCTCCCACTAACCGAGACACCCGTAGACACATATAGTGGAATTACATCAAACGGTTTCTCGGATGGGTATACCAATACCCTCTAAGGTATTTGTGCATCCACCATGAGATACCTAGTATCTCGTAGCAAGTGAGATCTCGTAGTAAGTGAGATCTTACTACACTCTCTAAGTGTATGATGCAGATCGCACACCAATCTCCATTGCATCATCAATATCACATTCTTGATGATCCTTGATTGGGGCTATTTGAGAATCACACTTAGGTCATCTGAGTTCTCACTCACTCAATGACAACAATGATTCAAGGGAACACATATAAGAACAAATGCAAACAATCAAACATAATATTCTAATAAGTGTATTGCCATACATTTAATATTAAACAAACAGTAATATTAAACCAACAATGAATATTATCTGAGTATTATGTCCTTACAATGGATTTTCTTTAGGACACTAACACTAACAATAGTAACTCTTAAACACATCATCCTCATCCGATACTTCGATACCATCCAGAATATAGGGTTCAATGCTTGCAAGATCCCCATAAGAATATATGTCCAACCCCATCAGATCGTACACTTGGAAGCATCCTTCGTAATCAATATATCCACCATCAGTCCTGAAAAATCACATGTATTGTGGTTCCTAATGCAACAAAGATAGAGTTAATATAAAATCGGCAAAAGTAATGAAAATGTTTTGCTAATAATGGTTCGAAAGTACCTTTCCAACATGATCCCATTACACGTCGGTCACTCTGGAAACGCGTTGTTGGAAGTTATATTCCACACCCTTCGTCTTGAAAAGAAAGCGCTTAAACAATTGATAAATGTATCCAAGTGAACGGATCTTCTCGAGGATCCCCTGAACCGTAACTTGCTGGTCATACGGGTCCTCAAACCGGCGTGATAATTCCTTCACTATATACCCTAACTCATCATCACAGTCCACTCTCTGTTCCTGCATTATTTCTACAAGCTTGGTAAGGAACTCTTGATCTTCATTAAGATCCCAACCACCAGTGAAGAAATACATATTCCACTCATCATTACCCCAAATAGTATCCCTGAACCTCATGTTTATCTCAGACTTATAATCATCACAGTCTGATTGAAAACTTGCGTCAACATAGCCAGTTGCCACTAGCTCTGACTGTCCTCCATAGACCAAGAAACAATCTTTGGTACGTCTAAGGTACTTAAGAATGTTCTTGACAGCAATCCTGTAAGGTTCACCTGGATTCTGCTGGTATCTACCAGTGGTGCTGACAGCGAAGGCCACATCCGGCCTAGTGCAGGTCATGGCGTACATGATGGATCCAATTGCAGATGCATATGGTATATCCTTCATGCGCTGGATATCAGTGTCTGTGGAAGGACAATCCTTCTTAGACAGTTTTATCCCATGACATGCTGGCAGATAACCTCTATTAGAGTTCTCCATCGAAAATCGCTTCAACACCTTGTCTATGTAGGTTGACTGTGACAGCCCCAATATCTTCTTGGATCTATCCCTAAGATGTAGCAGGCTTCACCAAGATCCTTCATCATGAAGGTTTTTGACAACCATTCTTTGACAGACTACATGAGTGGGACCATAATGAGTATGTCATCGACATACACAACTATAAAAATAATATTCTTCCCACATCATTTTCGATAAACGCACGGATCTTTCGAATTTCTGATGAAGTCAAATTATTTGACAGCCTCATCAAAATGGATATTCCAACTCCTAGAAGCTTGCTTCAATCCATAAATGGATCGTTTAAGCTTGCATACAAGATTAGATTTTGGCTTTGATATAAAACCTTCAGGTTGAGTCATAAACATTTCCTTATCAATGTTGCCATTGAGGAAAGCTGTTTTGACGCCCATCTGCCAAATTTCATAATCTAGATGTGCTGCTACCGCAAGTAAAATTCAGATGGATTTGATCTTTGCAACTGGTGAGAAAGTCTCGTCATAATCAATGCCTTCGCGCTGACTATAACCTTTCGCCACCAACCTAGCCTTGTAGGTCTATACTTTGTCATTTGCAGCAGTCTTACGCTTGAAGACCCATTTGCAACCTATGGGTCTAACCCCTTTCGGCAATTCAACCAAGTCCCAAACTTGATTGACGTACATCGAGTCCATCTCGGATTTCATGGCTTCATGCCACTTCTTTGAGTCAACATCTAATGTTGCCTCAGTGTAAGTTCTAGGTTCGTCTTTATCCGGGATCTCCACGTCATCATGTTCCTCTATGAAGAAACCATAATATCTGGTGATCGGATTACGAACTCTAGTTCACTTACGGAGTTGTGGTTGTTCAGGCTGAACATTCTGATCGTGAAAATTTTGTGGTGCAACGATTTCATCGTTGACCGGGGAGGCTTCAAGAGAGTCGCTTCCGGATGCTCCTTGAGCACTTCCGGATGCCTCTTGAGCGGGAGTTTGAACTATGCTATTGTCATTCAGCCTACTTGGAGTTCGTTGCTCGGGCAATGCAACTCCAATTACGCTCCTACTGGTTGAAAGAGGATCACTATGTGATAAACTTCCACCATGCGAGCTACTGAATGCTCCCACTGATTCTTTGTCATGTTGCTTTAACAAGATATCAGTCTCTTTGTTAATTTGTGGTTCTTGAATTTCTTTAAGTTCTATCGTCTTACGGCCTTGTTCCTTGAAGACGTAGTCTTCTTCAAGGAATTTGGCATGCCTAGAAACAACTATTGTTTGTTTCTCGGGTAAATAGAAATAATATCCTCTAGTTTCCTTAGGATATCCCACAAAGTAACCCTTTACACCTTTTGATTCCAACTTATCAGTGAGCATCTTCTTCACAAACGCGGGGCAACCCCATGTTCTCATGTGAGAGGAATTTGGCTTCTTGCCATTCCATAGCTCATATGGCTTGTGCTTAACTGATTTGGATGGAATCATATTCAGAATGTAGATTGAGGTTTGGAGCGCGTATCCCCATAAGAATATTGAAAGAGAGGAAAAGCTCATCATGGACCTTACCATGTCTAACAAGGTTCAGTTTCTCCTTTCGGACACTCCATTCATTTGGGGTGTGCCGGGAGGAGTCCATTGTGATTGGATTCCATGCAACTTCAGATAATCAGTGAATTCATGGCTGAGATATTCTTCTCCTCGATCCGATTGAAGAGTCTTAATACTCTTACCAAGATGCTTCTCTACTTCAGCTTTATACTCCTTGAATTTCTCAAAAGATTCGGATTTGTGTTTCATCAGATACACATACCCGAACCTAGAGAAATCATCAGTAAAAGTTATGAAGTAACCGAAGTGACCCCTAGCTAGAGTGGGCAATGGTCCACAAACGTCACTGTGGATCAACTCTAGAACCTCTTTGGCACGAACCCCTTTTCCAGAAAAGGGTTTATTGATCATTTTGCCCTTGAGACAAGATTCGCAATTACCATAAGACTCAAAGTTGAATGGGGTTAAGTAGTCTAACTTTCTTAACCTTGCAATCCTTTTCTCATTTGCATGACCAAGTCTACAATGCTACAAGTAAGTTGGGTTTTCATGATTACTAAGTTTGAGTCGTTTGTTTTGTATATTAAGAATATTATGTCCACAATGCAACAAGTATAAACCATTCGATAAAGGAGCATTTCCATACAAATCACCATTAAGCAAAAAATAACAATTATTATTTGTAAAAGTGAAGTAAAAACCTTCAATGTCTAACATAGGAATATAAATAATGTTGCGAGTAATAGAGGGAACAAAATAACAATTATTTAGTTCAAGTCTAAAACCAGAGGGTAAGTCTATAACATAAACGCCAACACGTTCAGCAGCAACTCTTGCTCCATTCCCAACGTGTAGGGCGACTTCACCAGGCTTAACTGCCTTGCGATGCTTGAGACCCTGCACATTAGTACAAATGTGTGAGCCACAACCGGTATCTAATACCCAGCAGTTAGTATCATTTGTGGACATGTTTATCTCAATAACAAACGTACCTGTTCCAGAGGCAGAGACACCTTGTGTCTTCTTTTCAGTTGCTAGAACCTTACAGTCCTTCTTCCAATGCCCCTTCTGCTTGCAGTGGAGGCATACATCCTTGTCCACCCTCTCCTTCTTTTGAATCCCACCTTTGGGCTTAAGGAAGCTAGGGTTGGAGTGTTTTTTTCCCTTGCCCCTTCGCTTCTTCTTTCCTTTCGGAGCAGAAGAAGTAGAGGCACTCACCATGAGCACGGGTTTTTCCTTAGCAGTGGAAGACTCAAAAGTCTTTAGCATGTTATGCAGTTCAGGCATAGTCGATTCCGTCTTATTCATATTAAAGTTTACCACAAAACTTGAATATGAATCGGGAAGTGACTGAAAAATGGCATAAATAACAACATTGGTGTTGAGCTCAATGCCCAAATGACCAAGTTTCTCGATCAACCCAATCATCTTCAACACATGAGGAGAAACCTTCTCTCCCTCAGACAACCGATATCTAAACAGATCTCTCAACACCTCATAAATCTCGGAACGAGATTCAGAATCAAAGAGACCCTTCAGATGCTTGATCATCTCGAAGGGAAGCATTCTCTCATGCTGCCTTTTCAACTCGGGAGTCATCCCGAGTAGCATAACACACTGAGCCTGGGAAACATCCTCTTGATGCTTCTTTTGAGCCTCGGCGTCAAACGCCTCATACTCTTCAGTACCAGCCTCCGGGGTAGTAGGGATTGGCGTGTCCAACACGTACTCAATCTTCTCTTGCCTGAGCACCAAACGAACGTTTCGGTGCCAGTTGAGAAAGTTTGGCCCAACCAATTTGTTCGTTTCCAAAACGCTTCTCAATGACAAGTTATTCATTTCAAAAATCCTAGAGAAATAAAATAAAACGGGAATTAAAATACATAATTCCTATGATCAATATTCAGCAATCAAAATAAATATGACCTTTAAATTTATTTCGTTTCCATTATTTCCACATACTTAACGACCTTATCTAAAAAAATTAATTTATATCTAATATAAATCATAATGGACTAGGATCCACATTACTACCATCATAACTCAAATGAGAAATCATTACAATAAAGATAACCCCGGTAAGTCTCCAAACCCCAAAAAAATTGTAACTCTAGCTTGTCGAACTTAGTTCGATGATGTCACTTTTACCTTTGTTCCCCATGATAAAGAAAATAAAGTTAAGTTGGTTTACAACCATCGTAATGGCGACATTTCATATCCCTATAAAAGTCCTTTGTTAGATGTAGATCCCAGGAGCAAAAGACGAGGATCTTTAAATCTTCGTTGGAATAAAATTTCGGTTTTACTTTTTAACTTTGATGGAAGACATCTTATCAAATTAATGAAAAACCATATTTTAGTGAGAACGCGTTTTTAAAAGGCGGGGTATTAATTGTTTAATCGAGATCCATCATGATATCTAAGTCACATTTGAGCAATTACGTACCTACCACCCAAACATGACATATATGGACTAACAAATATTTGGTAGCCCGCCTACCCAAGCATTTAATACTGTCGACAATTATTGGTATGGCCTTACCCAAACAGTTATAATGCGGACTATAAAACGAGTTAACTAATTTAAACGATTAAACAAGTTAACAGTGAGTTTTAATAAATCCTTTTGAAAATGAATTTTAAGTCCAATTTTAAAGTCTCAAATTTTTAAGATTATTAAAATACAATTAATTAAATTATTTGTTTTTGGTCTAACTAAAATTTTAAATTTCAGATTTTAATTTTAATAAAGTTCCTTAATTTATTTTATTTCGGGGCTTAGATATAATTTCTAATATCTGCACGGGAGGGCATGTCTCAAATTGAATTTGCAAAACAACCCTCCTACGTATCACCCTTTCTGTATCAGATCCAATCCGAAACCAACACCCAAATGAACCAAATTTCAGATTAATCAGTATCATCAATCATCGAATCAACATCAAATTAATCCAAGCAATTCAGTCCCAATTAATCGAACGAAATCAGAAAAATAATTAAACTGTCCAGATTTCAATTCGAAGAACAAAGCATCGAAACCAAACGAACACGACCAATTGAACAGGCGCGAGTCGCCGCCGCCACGCGCCGCGTGCGGGCGACTCGCCGCCATGAACGAGCGCGAAGCGAAAAAGAGGCGAGCGAAGCCGCGGACCTTCGCTCGGTCTGATTCGAAACCAGGGCGCGTCGAGAGAGACGAACGGAATAGCGGCGCGCCGCCACTAAGTCGTCTTGATTCCGGTGGTGCGCCGCTTTGAAGTGCATCGAGACAGACACATTGGCCAGGTCTCGAAAAACACTCAAGTGCACCGCTATGAAAGGATACGACACCAGGGAGGACGAATCGCGATGGGAGTCGCACATCGCGGTGGAAATCGCAAATAGTGACGGAGCACCGCGAGCCACGCCACGGGCTTCCGCACGCGTCGCGAGGCACGACGCCTAGTACCGGCCTTCAGCGACGCGGCGTAGCGCCACCTGCCGTGTGACGGAGACACACTGGATTCGATGGAGATCTTGTCGCCACCATCTCTAGTCTTGGCAGCCCTGATTGCCTCAGCAACAACATCACCACCGGATCTAGATCCAGTCACCCCTGCCCCGCCGGCCTCGGTGCCTGTCAGCCCCAACCGCCCCACTCGCCCATCACCACCCCGCCAGATCCGCCGTCACTCGCCGCCGCCCTGCAACGACCACTCTCTGCCTGCGGTTTGCAACTTCCCATCACATCCGCATCACGAACATCCTCCACGCGGTTCAGCCCGCGTTGCCGCATGCCGCCCGCCTACCACCATAGTGAGCGCTGCACCAGCGTGCACCGAAACACAATCGTTCCGCGCGGCACTACCGTCATTCCAATCAGAGCCGATTAACCACTTTTTCCCGTTCGCCGCAACAGCATTGAACAATCTCGCCTCCACTGACGGCAAACACGACCTTTTCGAATCTGATGCCCTAACGTGCAGATTTGGGCTTCTCCATGAGGTTGGGCCATTTTTCTGGGGGTAACCGAATTTGAATGGCCCTTTTGTTGCAAGTGGGCCCAACTGTGCGAATCCAGTTTTATGGACGTGGGCTTGGAAACTTGATTTTTGGGCCTTAGATAATGTGGGATATGATCAAATTGGGCCTTCAAATTTTAATTTTGATAGACCAACTTATTTTGGTGGAAATGACTCTCTTGCTGATTTTATTATAATTTCGTGTTGTTGTGAGTTCAAGGATATTTTGGCTCATTTGTGCACTTTCCTGAAGAATGAGTCATATATGATTCGAGGACGAATCTCACCGAAGAGGAGAAGGATGATGTAGAATGAGTCATCGCCTCGTCATAATTTCATATATATTATAGTTGTTCTTATTTATTGTCTTCCTATTTAATATTTAGTTCTAGAATATTCTTATGATATGTCTTTTCTTAGTCGTTAAGTTGGGTCTTTAATAATGTAGCCCTAGTTTTCCCTATAAAAAGCGCTCTCTTGTTTAGTTGTTAAGACGTTTTGATATTTAATAATATAAGTATTTCTAGGTTATTCCTGTGTATCTCAAGACGTAGTCTCAACCCCTTGCATCAAAAGACATCTGGAATTTGACGGTGGACAGATTCGTCGATATAAGAAGCATATTGGTCCAGCTTGCAGTAGTTAAAGATGCAACAACAATCATTGTACAACCGAAAATCGTGAATTTGGAAACATGCATCGAGCTCGGTCTCCTGCAACATGTGTATGTTATTATTTAATAAGCACAACAAGCCAATTAATACATAAGATCGAAATGATACATACCTCTTCAATGCATCTCCAATACTTTGATCTGATCTTCACCTTGTTCGCATGCGAGTCGTATGATATCAACCTTTTCGAAAATAAACACCTTGAAGTGTCTATACAAATCAGTCAAATGCCTCAACTTCCACCTTATTATGTGAACAGTTGCCTTGTCATTGAGTGTCAAGGTCAAATAAGTTGCAACATCCACCACAAGCTTTTCGAACGTGGAGACAGTGTTCACTTTTAAGTGCTTCATCAAAAATCGGATACCACTGAGCAGCTCATTTTCATCATCTTCTGTCCATCCCATTCTCACTTTAGCAATATTGTTAATAGGCAGTGGAATACCTTCGGGTGAGGTGGTTCCACCCTAAAAAAAAAAAAAGAACATGATCAACAAAGAACTAAACCCACCAACAAACATTAATTGAACACAGCAAAAGAAAAATAGACCTAACAAAAGTAAGGTTCCACTCAAAATTACAACCATGAGATTCCCAAAAAGACCCTTTTAACACCCAGATAAAACCCACCAACAAATTGCAGTTAACAATAGCCTAAAGAAACCATATTTCCATATGAATTAAAGGGAAAAAGAAACCATAGACGTACTCACAATTTACAGCTGCATAAAATTTGGGATCTAAATACTATCTTCCTAAATCGTGCAAACAAGGTTAATTTGTTGAGCCAAAATGAGATAGGGTTTGTAAAAAAAAAAATACACCCAAATTGGTATTCCTTGTTTCTTTTTCTTTCTTCACAATTCTTAATCATACAGAAAACTCATATAACCATAAAGAACCCAGCTTCATCAATGCATGTGTGTTTTTCATTGGAAAAATCAAGATCTACAGGTACGGAACCCTAGTTTTTGCAACATCAAATACTTTTCTACGAACAAAAATACTATAAAACACATTAAAAAATACTTACCATTCGGAACCTCGTAACCACGATTAGGAAATAAACCCCATTAAAAAAAAACCCCATTAAAAAAAAACCCCAATTTGGTTTCGACAAATCAAAGTGAAATAGAATGAGATAGATACACAAATCCATTTTGACGAAATACAGCGAGTTCGTGCGAAAAAAACATTTCATACCTGGAGTTTTTTGTTTTGACGAAACCCTTGTTCTTCCGATGAAAACGACAATATTGGTCCGCAAGATCTGTTGAAAGCGACGAATGAAGAAATAAGGATGAAATGTGCGGATTTTGGCTTTAAATATGTGAGGGGCATTTTTGGAATGTTGACAAAATGCCCGCATTACTGTTGGCTGCCAATTCCGAATCTCACCAAATTAGGCTCGACATCTCGGCCATAGAGATACAGTGTTTGGGCGCGGGCTTGGGCCATATCTTGGGCCTCCAAGTCTTGTAAACGGGGCTATCAAAGACGCATTCAGGCCACGATTAAAGATAGATAAGTGGTCAAATTGGGCTACCAAACGGGCCCTAACTTAATTAATTGTCCAATTTTCGTCTCAATTTTGCCGGAAACCCCAAAACGATGTCGTTTGACTGGAAAAAAAATTGGGGATTTCCGATCAACTACGACGTGGCTGACTGTATATTTTATTTTCTTTTTTTATTTTATTTTATTCCACTTAATTTTTTTTTGACGGGTTTTATTCCACTTAATTGAAACCTATGCAAATAATATTAAATCAAAACTAAAATATACAAATCTGAATTAAAAAAAAACACAAAACAAATCAAAAACAAAAAAACTAGTAAAAGAAGACAATTAAATACGTGAAACCAAACTCAAATTGTGCAATTAAAACAAATCATTGAATTAAAAAATAAATTATTAAAAGAAGATAAATTTAACACTTCCAGCGTGAAAATTAAACAGACTCCAAAACTCAAGGTTTGTGAAGTCAAAATTAGGGTTCTTGGCGGAGAGAGAGAAGAGAATAGTGAACTTTGTTTGGAGAAATCACAAAGTCATCGAGCAAAACTACCCATGGTCGGTTATCGTTCAGTTCAATGCCGGAAATTGTGCAGTCGCCCAGCGTCTGGAATCAAAACGATCGGTGCAAGAAGACCGCAATCAAACATGGTAGAACCCGAGCTTCGACTCGATTGAGACATTTATCCCTAAATTAAAACACCCTAATTTCGTCTCACGATTTACAGCGATTGATTATTTGATTTCGGATGTGTGTGAGCCGCAGGTTGCAGCGGACAGTGGATAGGTATGTGACTCCGATTTGAAATTGTGAATGAACCGTCGCCGGCGGTGGATCCTCTCGCACTCTCCCACTCGTTTTTACGAAAAACACAATTTAGTTTCTAAACTCTTTTAATTTCACGACTTCTGTTTTTTTTTTTTTTTTTAAATTCTGGCATTTAGTGTTGATTTAGTTGTTGTTAATTATTGACTTTTGGTTTCATTCTTTTACTAGTTTTTTTTTTATTTTTGATTTGTTTTGTGCTTTTTTTTAATTCAGATTTTTACTTTTTAGTTTTGATTTAATTTTATTTATTATTTGCATAGGTGTCAATTAAGTAGAATAAAAGAAAATAAAATATACAGTCATCAGTTGATCGGAAATTCCCAATTTGTTCCGGTCAACAACATCGTTTTTGGGTCTCTGGCGAAATTGAGACAAAAATTGGACAGTTAATTAAGTTACGGAACTAAAATTAGACAATTGTTGAAGGAAAATACATTTATGTGTCTTCATCAAGAAGTAATTGATGGAGGGGCAGTTTAGGTAATTTCTTATATTATGTGTAACCCTAAATTATATCCTATATAAAGGAATCTCTGATGTATTAACCGTAGGTGAAGAATAGTGAAAATCTTCTGGTTTGGTATGCCCCCAGATGTAGTCATTCCTGATGAACTGGGTAACCAAATCTATCTGGACGATTGTTCTACCAAATTAAATCATGCCACTACCGAATTAAATTATGCCTTTGCGCGGAGACGTCGCTGGAACTTTTATTTATGATTTTCAACAAGGTTATTCCTTCGGTAATTGTTGCCTTTAGTTCATGAGTATTTTGTCCAATTTGTGTATGCGTATATTATATATTATGTCGTGTGTGCTATACCTAAGTGTACGTGGGTGCGTGAGTTGGTTTGGTTAGCGGCCAACAATAAGATGCAGTGATTGTCTCATATTCATTAATGTTTAATTAGGGTTTCTTAATAATAATTAAAGTGATTGGCTTGTGCTCATGCGAAAGTTTATTTATTTGGGAAATAAAAATAGTGATGGAAGAGGTTGTCTAATTTGATTAATCAATTACTCAATTATGAATTATGATTCCATTTCATAGATTTATAACGAGGGGTTTTACATGTTTCCGTTTCACTTTACTAACCCATTTATGGGCTGAGTTTTCCCTGATACACAATATTAGTTATATATCTGTTTGGTTGATTTACTCAACGAAAGAGTGCTAAGGTTAAAAGAGATAATCTAATCATATGTATTCTTGAACTCTGATTGTTTAGAAACGAGATATTTAGTACAGATGTACCTGTATATGTTTAACAACTCTATATGTAATTGAGTTGATTTACATATCTTTATTAAATTTTCATTATATTTTACTTTTGGCTAACCCGATTTTATGTTGAGTATTTCTTTTGGATTCGATATTGGTTACATGCACCTGTTTGGTTGCTGGAGACATCCCTAAAATTCGACGAAACTATCTCCATCCACGAGACGAGGAAGCAGGTTGTTTGTTTCCTGTATCTCTCATGAAGCCAGCGCTTGATGCAAGCTAAGTCTATCATAAAACGATATTGGAACTCTTATCCAAGAATTCCGCACTGGTAAAAAGATTTAATCTCTTTTAAATTTCAGCAATTAGATCTGTTTGCCGCAGAATAGACTTGAGAATTATTTGCTGTAGAATTTAGGAATTTTGTGAAAATCATTGTTTGCATATTGTTATTGATTTTTGTGGTTGATTTGATTACTAAAATTTATTGAATATATTTCCATCTAATGAAATGGGTGGCGTCAAATATATTTTTGCAAGTAAAGTCACACAAAGACATTAATTTGATGACACTGTTTTCTAATATTTGAAACTCCCGCAATGTATTTGGGTATGTGACTTTATGTTTAATTATTGTGAGATGAAAATTTCATTTATTAAATTGTCATAAAACATGGCACACTTTGTTTGTATACATGTTCACTATTGTGCACTTCCATGATAAAGAAAATTCATGGATGATATATATGAATATAAATTAATGTGATAAAGCATTTTCACAAAGCATCTAAATATAAACTCTCTTGCTTGTAATAAATGACTTATCCAATTTGACCTGAATTTATGACATTGAGTTCAAAAGAAATTGAATATCATTGTTGGTTTTCGATGTGGAAAATACCTTCTTCAAGAAGTATTTTTTTTTACATCAAACCATCCACTGGTACTAGGGGTGAGCATTCGGTAAAAACCGAACCGAACCGAACTGAATTAACCGAATTTCACACCATAATACACCGAAACCGAACCATTTAAGCCTAAAATCGATTGAAACCGAACCGAATTTTTTTGGTTCAGTTTCGGTTTAAAACCGAAAAAACCGAAATTTTAACATTATTGAATTAAGCCATTTAATAACACAAAAATTCGGATATATATATATATTATATTAAATATATTATATATATATATATATATATTAAGTAAATATTTCGGTTCGGTTCGGTTCGGTATATTTACCGAACCGAAACCGAGCACCAATTTTTTTAAAATGCAAAACCGATCCCGAACCGAAAACCAATTTAACCGAACCGAATTTATATTTCGGTTCGGTTTGGTTCGGTTTTTACCATATTCTGCTCACCCCTAACTGGTACCAATGACAATGAACTGTCTGACAAGGTCAACGTCAATCCCCTAATATCTTTGAGGCAACACATTGATCCTAGTTTATACTGGGAGTACCTTTAATTGAAAACACCCGAAGAACTGTGGGAGATTGTGATGTTTTGGAAACATCCATAATACTCTGCTTTCAGAACTAACTGTCTAGTGAAATAAAATTCTCTTACTTTTCAATTAAAGGATCAACAATTTTGATAAATATATGTTGCGCCTTAAAACACGTCGTATTTTCTGTGAAAAGCAAATCATAGAAGATGATATGATACAGTAAAACTCTCTCCACCTTCCTTACTTTAATGCATATACTAGTTGGCAAACCAATAGAGGCTTGAATGAAAAAAAAAAAATCTATCACGATGTAAAGTGACACACCTAAGAAATATAATGAATGAAAAGTAAATCATTCTACGCAATTTGAAAAGTAAATCATTTTGTTCAAAATTGATAAGTAAATTATTTTATTCAAAATTGATAAGTAAATCATTTTACTCAAAATTGATAAGTAATTCATTCTACTCAAAATGATCATACTTTCCTTTTATTATTCATGCATAGCGGTTTTGATTTATTAATAATCTTTAGCTTCTTAACTGCCTCATATTTTTCAAATTTATGGCGCTATGCATACTTCTTTAACTATTTTTAAAGGACGATTTTATTGATCAAGATCTTATTTTTATGAACTTCACCTTTTATAAATTCAATGAGAAAATAAGGGAAGTGTTTTTCAGTCCCGTGTGTGGCCATTAATTATGCTATCAGTCCTGGTGAATAACCCAAATTTGTATTGGCCTTGTACATTTTCATAATTTGACTTTGGTCCTAATACAAGCTATAGTAAGCAGCCAATAAGTTTCTTGATGATGTGGGTCATGTTACAAGTAATTGAAAAATATGATCAAATTCTTTTAAATAATAATATCAAACCTGATGGGACAAAGAAAATTCCCGACGCTAACTTTATTAAGGGAACAATGGAAAGAGTCCCATAGGAAAGTGGACACTACGTGTTAATCCCTACCAACGTGAAAATAATGAATGCACCACGTGGTACGGGCTGTGGGACCCATGGTGAGGGTCACCATTGCTATGCAATCACAAAGTAGCAGTTAACTATAAAAGACATGGGAAATCTAAAGAACATTAAACCTACTATATGGAAGGCAAGAACCATCGTACATATGTTAACCTCACGATTGCAAATTTCAATGACAACAAGGACTTTGCCCAGCCAATAGGTATTTGTGATTTTAACTGCTTTACTTTATCAATTTCTCATTTTTCAAGAATGTTGTTAAGGCATAGTGCCTCATTTTATTTGAACAATTACTTTGGGTCTTAAAGGTATTTAGACAGCTGATTTCTTAGTTTGATTTTGGATTAAGATCTTTTAGTGATGTTGGCTTATTCTAAAAGTAAAAATTTATTTCAATATATTGTGCATCAATATTTCTTGTTTAATTTTAAAGATGTTTGTGACAACATTATTATTTGAAAGATCATAATGAGAATGAAATTTAATTACCTCTAGTGAATGTGGAAGAAAACACATCTTAGAGAAATTAATGAGTCAATCTAGTGAATTGTATCTCATTATTATATGGATTCTCGAATTATATATTGTCGCCAATAATGAACTATGGGACACTGATTAATATAGGCTTTGTCATGACAATCTTGGACATCCAAGTTGTGACATGATGATCCATATTTTGAAGAACTAATATAGACATCTATTTTATGAGTGTTGCATAAAATGAGATAAAATTTCGATATAATGCACAATATCGGTCATGTTGCTGCTTTCCTGCAACCTTTGTTTTCTGAAGTACCAGAAACACTATTTACATTGCACTCTACCTCATTTTATAAATCTCAAAGGTACATCACTCATTTTACAAAGCCTGCTCTTTAGCAAAAGTAACAATGAGACCTACTTATGCTAAAGATTCAAAATAAAATATTTCATTCTCACAAAGAACACAAGATGATATTTGTGGAACAATTCATCCAGAATGCTGACCATTTAAGTATTTTATGGTTCTGGTTGATTCTTCGACATATGGTCACATGTCATTCTACTATTCACAATTAATTCTGCATTGCAAACTCTTAGCACATATTATATGTTTAAGGGCTCACCACTCTTATCATCTTCAAAAGCATTTGATGATTATTGCATATTTTTTGGGATCAATGTGAAGCATCCTGCACCCCTTGTGCTACACAAATGGTCTCGCAGAGGCCACCATCTAAAGAAAATAAATGGTGGCCAGGGCACTGTTTATGTGTATCAACATGCCTATCTATGTATGGGGTTATGCAATATTGCATGCAACTTTACTTATTCGTTTTAAACCCACTATTGACCAATCATTGTGCGTACCAGTTGGTAACTGGATATAAGCCTGATATTTCACATTTACACATATTTGATTGTGCAATATACGTGCTTATTGCGCCCCCACAACGTACTAAGATGGGTTCTCAGAGACGATTAAGTATATATATTGTATATGAATCCCCAACAATTATCCCCTATTCATAACTCTTGACAGACGACCTAATCACCGTTAAATTTGCGGATTGTCACTTTAATGAGATGTCTTCCCGTCGTTAGGAGGAGATAAGAAAAAGAATTTTCTAAGGGAACGACTGGAAGTATCTTGGTCTATCCCCACTATGTCTCATTTTGATCCCCCAACTTCACAACGTAAAAGTGGAGTAAAAAGAATAGTTGATATTCAGAACGTAGCAGATTCGATGTCTGATACGTTTACTGATATTGTTATAGTGACTAGGTCCCATATACCAGCTGCAAATGTCTGCAAGGTTAGAAGTCCCCAATAAGGGGCAAAATGTCGTAGAAAAGGTTGCAACCACACTTGGTGGAAGTGTGGTTGAGGCCGTGGCTCTCAAAAGAAAATGGAGGAAGCCACCTGGTTCGATTGACACCCACCTAAAGAAAGAAGGGTAGGTTTGGCACAATTCAATTTATTGATCATCAATGTCGAGAACACATTTCGTGAGATTATCTCTGATTATAGTTATGTCCATGAATCATTACTGGAGGACGCTCCGAAGTTTGATATGATTCCAGAGATAAAGAAACCTCAACATACTATGAGAATGCATATGAGTCGATGGACAGACATTGCACATAGATTGATGATATATTTTCTTATATTGTTGCTCAAAGAATTATAGAGCACGATGATATCGAACCATGCTCAACTGTATAATGTCAACATAGAGCATATTGGCCTAAATTGAAATAAGCAATCCAGGAAGAACTTGATTATATAACAAAGACACATGTATTTGGTCCGGTAGTGCTAGCCTGAACAAGTGTAAAGCCTGTAGGACATAAATGAGTCTATGTCAGAATGCATAATGAGAGATATAAAGTCCTGATATGTTTCTCACTACGTCCTGGATTGACATAATTGACGTTTCGCTACTTAGTTAGCCTAATAGTTTTCAAAGAACTGGAAATGCAGCAAATAAAAGTGGTTACCGCATATCTCTATGGGGATCTTAATTTAGAGATATACATGGAAATGCTTGATGGTCTTTCCATTAACTTAGTCAAGTGACTCTAAACCACGGAATGTGTTTTCAATAAACTTGAAATGCTCACTTTAGATTGAAACAATCCTGACGGATGTGGTACACCCGTTTAAGTGACTACTTGATTGGGAAGTATTACAAGAATGATGAAAAGTGCCCATGCGTTTTATAAGAAACGTGTCTCAGATTTACAGTTTATGTTGATGGATGAACATAGTAGGTACTCTTAACGAAATAAGAGAAACCACAAATAGTAGGTACTTGCAATCCGAAATTGAGATAAAGAATCTTGGGAAAACTCAATTTGTCTAGGCTTTGTACTAGAAATTGAGCTTGTGGAATACTTATCCACCAATCTGCATATGTCTAAAATATGTTCAGGCGATTTAACATGGATAAGATGCATTTGGTTAGCACTCCCATTATCGATCGAAGTATGGATTTAAAGAAAGATTCATTTCGTCTAATGAAAGATGACGAAGAGCTATTTGGATCTGAAATTCCTTATAAAAGTTCAGTATGCGCATTATTGTACTTAGCTCAATGCACTCGATTGATTATTACTTTCTCAATGAACTTGTTATCTAGATTTAATTCAGGACCAAACGCAGTGTCATCGGGATGGTGTCATTGATACGCTCTGATACCTAAAAAGAAACATTTGAATGGGCTTGTTATGTCATTATTGAAAATGCTAAAGGGACCACTAATGGAATTGTGACCCCTAAAGAAATCTTGAAAGGTACAACAAATGAAATTGTAACCCTTAACGAAATGTTAAAACTACCCCTTTACACTTATAGACTAAATAATGTGTCAGTTGGTTTTGTTTATGTTGGTTATCATTCTAATCCACATAAAAGGCCACTCTCAACATGATTTATGTATTTACCATGGGAACCAACAAGTTTTACTCAAGTACAAGTAACTTAAGTAAGCTTTAAAGAAATTATGTTTGATTCGTTTACATAATTATTGCCAAGAACAATTCTTGAGAAGTATATGACAAGAATTGATATTTGTAGCTCACATGATAAAAGTACTTATCAAGTGAGAGGTGTACACTTTAGGGGGAGTCTCGACATAGGTGCGTTGTAACTCTTTTACCTTCAACTAAGGTTTATTTTCTTACTTAGCTTTTGGTATTTGGAAAGAGCATTAGCGAGGCAAGATTCATGCACCATCTACCCTCTTGATTTGGCACAAGGGGGAGTGTTGAAGGAAAATACATTTATGTGCCTTCATCAAGAAGTAACTGATGGAGGGGTAGTTTATGTAATTCCTTATATTATGTGTAACCCTAGATTATATCCTATATAAAGGGATCTCTGATGTATTAACCGTACGTGAAGAATAATGAAAACCTCCTGGCTTGGTATGCCCCCAAATGTAGTCATTCCTGACGAACTGGGTAACCAAATCTATGTCCTTTATTTCTGCATATTCTACAACAACAATTGATTTTTTTGAGACAAAAATTGAACAGTAAAAAAATTAAGATCAAAAAGATATTTTTCTCCTAAAAAGACTGAAAAAAATGGTAATTATTTTGAAGGTGAGCACGTGGAAGTTATCACACTTGCATAATGAAGGTGGAGCATGTGCCCGTGGAAGTTATTATTTGGAGTATCCGCCCCACGTGCTCCACCAAACTAATTCTTGCCTAGGTGCACGTACTCCACTAAACTAATTCTTGCCTAGGTGGTGGGAATCCGTTCGACTAGCGATTTTCGAATTCTACACTATTGAAATTAAGTTGTATTGTTTTAATGAAATATTTTTTAGGCTAAGTCTCGTATACATTAGGTGCACCGTGCATTTCATAGTGTATTTTAGAATCATGTAAGTTGTTTACACTGCACCGTGCTGCTATTAATATGGAAAACAAATTACACGGTTAAATATAAACAAGTTTCATATTTAGTGCAATAAGTTGCATGGTTTTAATATACACTATGAAGTGCACGGTGTACTTGAGATTCACTAATTTTTTTTAATCATAATGTGTTTGAACTTGAACTTTTATATTATAATAATATTTAATATTAATAATTCTGTTATTAAAAATCAGTGATGTAAAAGTCCCGACTAGTCCCAGCCTAGACGGCGTCTAGGCGGTCGTCGATCGACCCGATTTTGCTTAGGCGCCGCCTAGGCGACCTAGTCGGGAGCTAGATGTCCAACACTAAAGTATTATTTGATAATGAGATATTTTGTTTTTAGAATAAATTGATGGTAAGACAAAGATTGATAATTTTACTACACTAAAATTCCAAAACACTAATTTGTTTAGTTTTTTTATGTTAAATTAATTTTCTTGTACTCTATAATGGATAATAGATATAAGAAAAAGTGTTTCAATTGTTATCTAAATTTAGGCTGTTGTATAATGAATTTGTTAATTAATTTTAAAGTGTATTTTTGTTATAATATATTAATAAATAGTAAATAAAACGCATTTAGATGAAAAAAAAGCAAAAGAAAACCGAATCGACTAGTCCCCGATTAGTCCCCGCCTAGACGGCCTAGGCGCTAGGCGGTCCATATCCGCCCGACTACTGATTTTCGACTTCTGCACCCTTGTTAAAAATTATTGAGAGCAATTTTTTTTATAATATATAACCTTAATTGCATTTAAAGTAGTAGTATAATAATTGGATTGGAAAGTTTATAAAAGATTGTGGATAAGTTTGGCACCTAAGAAGAGTTCAAGCAATGACATGGAAGATCTAGAAATTGAGTGACAACCAATGTGAATTTGAAGAGAAGATGAGTCAGCCTATTAAAAACAAGGGTGCAGAAGTCGGATAGTCGGGGGGATATGGACCGCCTAGTGCCTAAGCCGTCTAGGCGGGGACTAATCGGGGGCTAGTCGGTCCAGTTTTCTTTTATTTTTTTTCATCTAAATGAATTTTATTTACTACTTATCAATATATTATAACAAAAATACACTTCAAAATTAATTAAGAAATTCATTATATATACGCCTAAATCTAGATAACAATTGAAACACCTTTTCTTTATATCTATTATCCATTATAGAGAACAAGAAAATTAATTTAACATAAAAAAACTAAACAAATTTGTGTTTTGGAATTTTAGTGTAGTGAAAATTATCAATTTTTGTCTTACCATCAATTTATTCTAAGAACAAAGTCCTTCATTATTAAATAATATCTTAGTGTTGGACACCTAACTCCCAACTTAGCCGTCTAGCTCCCGACTCGGTCGCCTAGGCGGCGCCTAGACAAAATCGGGTCGACCGACGACCGCCTAGCGCCTAGACGCCGCCTAGTCGGGACTTTTACATCACTGATTAAAAATGAATACTTGTTGTGCACTTTGTGGAAGAGAGTGTGCCGCATTTGTTTTTCCAATGCAAAGTTTCCTTTGGGTGGGTTGGTGGAGCAGCTGCCACAAATTGTTAAAGATTGAAATGGTTCCTTATTTTTTTTTTACCAAAACTCCTTTCCTTAGTGAGATTCTTTGTGCCGATAAAAACGTCAAAATTGAATCAGCATTTTGTATAATATTTGTTTGGTCTATATAGAATTCACAAACGATTTCATCTTCAATGCCTCTCCACTCTGCTAAATTGTTAGATGAAATCAAAGCAAGATTGTGGTCGTGATTAGTGAAGGAGTCCAACTTGAAAAATCATATTTATGTGGAGTGGTTGCAAGATCCGAGAGGTTGTATGCAGTTTAGAACTACATTATGTTGTGTTGACGAAAATTTGAACTTTGTTCGTATTAGACGAACTTAGTTGTGTAAAAGGATAGAGCATCCCTGATACTCTAACTTTTACATGGTTAATATATTATTTTTTCTTGATTATTTAAAAAAAATATGAATACTAATATTATATTGATATTCTAATAATATTTAATATGATAATTGATGTAGTATTATATTATATTAAAAATATAAATATAAATATTTTTAATCATACCATATTTTAAATATTTAATCTACACGTAGGACAAAAATATGATTATTATTTTAATATTTTAAAATTATATATACTAATATAATGATATTTTTATATTATTTGTAACACTGATGATATTATTAATATAAGAATATGTTTAGTATTAATATTGTAATAGTGTTGAGAATTGAGATGAATAATATTGAAATAGTGAATGGTGTGAGAATTAATATTAAATACTCCATCCACCCAAATTTTATATTAAATACTCATTACCATTATAATTTCTTTGTCATACCAAGTGGCCCTCAATTATTAACCACCACATCAAAATCAAGAGCACCATTCCTTCACTTTCCCATTTCTAATCTTTTATCAGGTCCCATTAACCACGTTTCGTTTTAAATTGACTAAGTTCGAATGGGGGCTTATTTGAATCAAATTGAAAAAGAAAAGGATTTGAATGTGCAAAAAAAGAGTTGATGCCAATTACAGGCTAAATCAACCCGGTTTGCATTATTTATCTTTAAATAGACATCTTCATCTATTTGAGCAGTAAAATAGATAGGGTTTCTAACCATGAAAAAGTAAATTGTCTCTCATGTTCTATTTTCTTATAGCTTTTTGAGCTCTAAACGCACCACCAAATATGTTTAGGTACTCCTGGTTAGAAAAAGTAAAATGTCTCTCATGTTCTATTTTCTTATAGCTTTTTGAGCTCTAAACGCACCACCAAATATGTTTAGGTACTCCACAGTAAAGAACGTAAAACAAAATTGCCTTGTAAATAAACAGTCTCACATCTGTTCAAGCCGAGACGTTGATCTCCATGTTGTCAATGAGCCTGACATCACCGAACCATGCAGCAACACAAAACACAGCAGGTCTCTTAATCTCTTCAATCGCTTCCAAGCTTTCTTGGTCTACAATCTGTTTGCAACCAACATACAGTTTAGCAATGAAGAAGTCCAATTATGTAACTACAAGCTATGGAGAATTAAATAGTTAGACTTGCAAGAAACAGAACGAACATATTCTCCATTTACATTAAGTAGTTCTTATTCAAAAGAAAATAATGCCCCTTTGTTTCTCACCTCGGCATAATCAACTTTTCCACCAGCTTCATGTATGGCCCGGGAAACTGAATCTTTCAACACTCTGCAATCTACTTGACCCTTTTCTGCTCCAGCTTTCGCGTTGGATAGTGACTTGCTTATTGATAATGCCTGTGAAAGAAAATGGGTTGAGGAACGACGTTTTGGCTTGAATATGCTGCAAGGAAAATGGATGGTCCAGGGAATGCAACCAAGAGATCAATATGCTGTAAGAATGGTGAAAGGTATTAAACCAAAATCCCTAAAAAAAATAAACATATCATTCTTTTGATTGGTAACAATAAGCATTTCTTGTTCATAGAGGTCCTATAGCAAGATCAATCTCAGTTACGGCCTCACAAATTCACAAAGGCTGGAAAATATTTGAAACCCATTTGTCATTCTCATGAAGCAAAAGGCTATAAGTTAATAAGTAATGGTGTTGAGAATGAGGACATGGAAGTTAATGTTGCCCAGATCTATTACAAAATTTTGAGATACGAGCGAGTGCACTAAGATATGGGATAATGTGTCTTCATTTGTAGACAGAGTCCTAACCGGAATGAAAAGGAAAAATAGATAGGAGCTTATTCTGCCATTCTTTGTTATTCTTTTAAATCAATAATAAGATTGTAAGTTATTTTTGTTGGCATTCAGTATGCCATCAAATTATACTAAGACAAAATAAAAATCGAAAATTTGTCAATATTTCCAAAAGTGATCAATTACTCAACAATACACTATACCTTTACCCTTTCTTGTGGTGATAGGCGTACATTACGTGAACTTTTTGCAAGACCATCATCATCACGCACTAAATCAGCACCAATAACTTTTATGCCAAAATCAAGATCTCGCACCTGAAACATAATTTTAAACAAGGTGAAGAAAAAGCTGAAGAGGTTTTTCATGGAAACAACTCATTTTCTTTATCTATTTTGGGCTTCTTTTGAAGAGGGGGGAATTTTTTTCCTAATCCATCTATGGGCGAACATTTTTCAATAGTAAATTACCTTATGATATCTGTCATCTAATGAAGTCAATTGGCCAATTCAACTGAATGATAAACAAGAAAGAGAAGGAAGCTTATAAGCTTCACACAATTCAGAGCAAAGTAATCACATATTAACAATTGGATTTCCTAAAGAAAAGAAAAGTAGGAAATATTACCATCCTCTGTATAATTCTCCATTGCTGATAGTCCTTCTTTCCAAACACAGCAACATCAGGCTCAACAATATTAAACAGCTTGGCTACAATAGTTGCAACTCCTCTAAAGAAAACAGGCCTACTATTCCCGCACAAACCCTTCTCCAATTTTTCAACTCTGATCCATGTCTCGTGACACATTCCACTATTTTCCACACAAGACACCACCTTTCCCTCTAACTGATCATTATCCTTCACCTTATTTTCTGAATCCGTAAGACCATAATCGTATAAATTTTGTGGGTGGAAAACAACATCAACACCGCCGGCAATATTCTTCAGTTTGTGAATATCACCGAGAAAATCTGAAGGGTAAGTAGAGAGGTCCTCGTTAGGGGAGAATTGACCTGGATTTACATAAATGGAGACAACAGTGACCTCAGCGTGTTTCTTTGATTCTTGAATTAGAGAAAGATGGCCTTCATGGAGATACCCCATTGTGGGGACTAACCCGATCCTCTTGCCTCGTGCTCTAATGGACCTTGACCACTCTCTCATCTGATCTTTGCCTGTGATTATCAACGGCTCTTTATTCGCCATATATAAAGCCTTTCCTAAGACTGGAAAGAGGACAAGGAGATGTTTATGAATCTAAGCAGTCGGAGTTTTTCTTCATACATAGAAACTAAGCATAGTTGTTTAGGGCGCAAGGCCCAAGGCACACCGAGGCACAAGGGTGCGCCCAGCGCCTGAGGCGCGCCTCGCGCCTTTTGACCAAAATGGCTAAACCTAATATAACCTTAACTTAAACATATTTGCATCTAAATAACTAATAGATTGAAGTTCAAAAGCACATAAATTACACAAATTAAAAAAAACATGTATGTACTAGTCAAAAAACTTAAATAAGGGAAAATGAAGAAGTGCGTTGTGAGCAGGAAGAGGGGCGCTGTAATTTTTCTTTCAGTCTTAGAAGGTAAAAACCGAGTTTTACACTTCTACTTATGGCTAAAAACGCGTGTGTACTATTCTGAACCCTAGAAACATGTTTTTCTTTGCTAAACTGTTGAAAAAAAAGTGTTTTTTAGACCTGCGCCCGCCTCACACATGGAGAGGCGCAGGTCGTGAGCCCCGTGCGCCTTAGGCGCGCCCTTTAACAACAAAAAAAATGAGCTCAAAATTGAACACTAATGTGACCCAATATTCAGCAGATAACCTATGCTTTTGCATCCAACTTTTGTCCATACCTATACTAAAAAGAAACTCACATATCAATTATTTAATCACACTATCACACATGATTTCAATTACATAGAGCTGAACATAAACATCAGTATAATAGAAAATCTGAATTTGAGCTCAAAATTGAACACTAATGTGAAAATTATGTTACTAAGGCTGATTTCACTGTTTATACAACAACTAATACTGCTTCTTAATCTGTTGCTAAGGATGATTTCACTGCTGATATTGATTCTGGTTACTAATATTGTTACTAAGGCTGATTATGATACATTTAATAATTCTGATTTATGGACTACAAAAGATTCTAGTGGTTCAGTTGTTCATCTTATCAGTTTTGCTCCCAAGGATACACCTATTGAATATATACAAAAATGGGTCCCTGACAAGTGTCTCAATTTTATGAAGGGATACTTATATGCTATTTAAAGTTGACTTAGAAATAACAAAGCAAACAGAAAAGAGCACTCCCTTGAAATAAAAAGTAGGTCAGTGGATCTCAAACACAATAATAAAGTATTATCACAGCTACCTCATTTTCTTATCTATATATCATGATTTAAATATAGCAATTAACCACCAACTACAACCCAAATATATTAAATTCCCAAATCTAACCTTGACTTGCAAAATCGAGTTTTTGTTTTCTCTCAGAAGAATTAATAACGGGGCTGTCTGAACTCTACTTCCAAGCTGAAGAATTATCACCTGAAAATGAAATAGAAGCAGATATAGGCATAAAAGACCAATTGACTTGAAAAAATCAATGTAGATCACTTTTGTATGAGATAATGAAACATAACTCTTATGATAATGAAACATAACTCTTAGATATCAAGAAGATTTATTCAAGAATGTCTCTAAAATCTATAAAAACCATCAAATATATCATCATATCTTGTTACAGAAGCATTGCTGCAATTATCATGCAAGGGTAGAAAAGAAAAGGCTATTAAAAAACTACTAGACTTAAATCCGGAATGAAATTCACTGTAAGTGCAGCCATAAACATGCTTCTGTGCAGGACCAGTGGGAACCATGTACCGTAAAATCAGAAAACTTGCCTCATATAAGGTAAGAGCTGAAGCATCAAGATATGGAATAAACTTACTTTAAAGAATAGGCACAGTTTCAAACATTCATATCTATTCGTGCACTCACAAACTGAACTGAGAATACTTTAAAAGTAAACAAGTAGGTAAAGAATGTAATATGAACTAGACGGATAAAAGAGAAGTGGAAAGAACAAACTAATCCAATCAGAAGTTATGACTTGTGAAAAAAACCATAGTCAACAACAGCAAACAAAATGAATGTTATCCTAAGAGCACCGGCGACCAATAGTAATCTGATCTAGACTTTAAATACAAAAAATCAGGTTTGGAGGTAGACAATGATGGCGTGAATACAGTTCAAATAAAAGCCTAACCTAAAATAACTTCAGCATGAATACAATTCAGCTATCGGTTCCCCGCATCCCCCAGCAGCAGCAGACCACCCCGTGCTGCTTTTTACGATCATGATTCCCCCGACCGCCCTGGCCCTGGCCATCTCACCAGAGGATTCGAGTCCCTTGCCGAGAATATTAAGACAAGCAGGGACAGGGAGATGACAAGAAACAAAAGTGGCGACGACACGCCCCTCCGAATTTCTCCAAATCCAGAGATTCTACTCCAGATGTCTTGTTAAATTCAACTAATGTAAGCATTAATCGTACCATAGCCAAATCTATTGATTTCATTGAGCTTAGCTAGCTGCAGTTTATTTCTCATGCATGTATGTATAATGTATGCATAGTTATTACGGGCGCAAGGCGCAAAGCTGCGCCTGATGCCTTAGGCGCGCGCCTTGCATCCCTGCAAAAAGCAACATAAAACCTTGAAAATTTCTTAGTAAACCTAACCATAGAAGTAAACCTAAGTTAATCATACTAACATATAATTAACTAACAAGTTGAAGGTTAAAAACATATAAATCACACAAAATAAAGACATAAACTTCAAACCATAGAAGTACGATAATAACAAACAGTAAATATACAGCTTAATCACGAGATTAAAGACATAAATAGCAAACTAATCAACTCCATCAACGAATTCATCAAAAGCAAACTCCTCCTCCTCCTCCTCATAACGTGGATCGTCCTCACGAAATTCTTCTTCCTCCACAAAGTTAAATTCAATTTCATCTTCATCTCTAAGGCCGCTAAAAGATGATCCTCTCACACTCACACCCTTGCCGGTGGCTGGACGGCGGGCGCGGCCGGACGGCTGGACGGTGGCGGGTGGGTTGGGCTTGGGCGTGAGCGGGGGAAAAGGGAGGAAGAAGTGTTTGCAGATTTTTTTTAAAAGTGAAATGAAACCCTAGATTCACGATTGACTTAAATATTAAGACTTTAAAGATATTTTTTATTATTCTGATATTATTGGACACATAAAAAAATGTTTTTTTATTTCAAACAAATAGTAAAAAAATAACATTTTTATGCCATATGGTTGATTCAACAACAACAATCGAGCGAAAAATTTCTGAATCAACAACAATCGAGTGAGTTCTTCTTCAATGGAAAGGCTGAATCAACCACACTATGAGTTTTCCTCTCTGAATCCATAGAGCTTCTGAACTCAAAATTGGTTTCGATCTACGATTCAGAACGAGGCGAATGTGGAGAGTGTGGCGGCGGCGATTGCGCGGTCGAGAGGCTGAGATGGTAGTGGCAGCGTCGAATTCGTTGATTCTATCTACGATTTGGAATTGGTTGATTGGAGGAATCGATTGATGGTGATGAATCGCCTGGTTGATTTGGATGAATGGCTTGATGGCGATGATTCGCCTGGGGATGAATCGAACAGTGAAATTTGCATGTGATGAATCGAACAGTAGGGAAAGAAAAGGGGAAGAATAAATTCTGGTTTTTTTTTTATAAAATTGCTTTTAAATTTTAATAACAATAATAATTATTATTAATAAAATTAATTATATTAAAATAATAATTGAACCTTTTTTTATAGTAAAATTATAATTGAATTAGAAAAGTGTATTTTGTCAAGTGTGCAATAGATGAAAATAGTGGATTATATTTAATTAAGTGCCCCAAATTGTTGTTTAGAGGCATATAAGTGAAAATTTAGCATTGGGACCTGAATATCCAAGGCAAAAATATGAGACCACAGAATTCATCAAAGTCTCAAGCAAGAATTAGCGAGTATGAAAATATAATTGATAAAAGACTCAATATCAAACATCTCTTTTTCATAAATTACAACACTCAAAGAAAAGAATTCTTCTACCCTTTTCTCGTTTATGCACTTCTTAATCCTTACTAAATTGCATATTTATTATTTAACTTCCACTTTTATGGCAGAATTTAATGGATATTCCCTTTAAGCAGTACAAAAAACAGATACTGCTGGAAATTAATTCAGACTGAGGAATATTGGTCCTTTAATGGTGGCACTCATATTAACAGGAGCTAATCTTTCCAGAAAAATGGTCGATACTGAGAATAATCGGTCTTCGGTGGAATGTACGTCAAGAATTTTCCAATTAATGCATACATGAGAGAAGAAGAAAAGAAACAATAGAACATTTTTCTAAACAATAAATCTCTCCGAAACTTGGAAAAAAGAAGGTGAAATAAGAAGAAAGAAGATTATTACTAGTATTCTCAAGCAGTCCTTTCGTTTATTTCAGCATGGCAGACGCAGTTAGACGAATTGGCCGTGAAATGTAGTCTGGTTTCCTTTAATGAAAATTATCAGTATTAATATTTCCCAAAACTTTTACAATTTCTTAACATAGATATTCTGATCTCAATACCCGAATGAGGATTACCCACTCAAACCATACAAGTAACCCTAATTCTAAGAGAATCGATCGAATTGTTACCTGAAAAATACGAGTCGCAGGTGGTGGCGACAACTGTTTCGAAGAAGACCGCTACTCCTCTGTCCTTGTTGAGGAGCTGCTCTATTTCTTCTTCACTCCACGAGTTGCTCTGTTTCTTCTTCACTCCACGAGTTGCTCTGTTTCTTCTTCACTCCACGAGTCGAGTGGGAACGCTGCGTTTCTGCCTTTTCATGCTTAATCTTATATTATAAAAGTAGAATATACTTCGCCAAATGCTGGCAAGTGTCGTATCTAAGTTGCTGCGACGTATTTTTTTTTTAACATTTTATCGTGACTAATAAAGTCTAGAAGATTAATATTATGAAATGAATTGATTGGTTTTAATCAGGCAGTTCGTATGCCGAAATCTACTTTCTAAAATTGAAAATAATAATTGTAATCTAAAAAGACTCTTTGGAAACTTTATTCACACCTGATTATACTAAATAAATGTTGCGTACAAATTTGCTTTCTAAAACCAAAATTAATAATTGTAATCTGAAAAGGCTCTTTGGAAACTTAATTCAGCGACTTTTCATTTTCTATGTGTGTTAAATACAGAAACATTAAACCATTTGTTCATTTCACTCCCAATTTTCAGATCGAAGAATCAAAGATTATAGTTTTGTAGCAGGTTTGTTATTTTAAGAATACTTCATTTTCCAGCATAAGCCAAATTAAACCCCAATTTTTCAATTGCAGATATTAAACTTGGCAACAACCTTCAAGGTGGTGAATGTTATAGATTCTTATAAAAAAAATGAAGAGGCATCTTATTTGAGTGTATCAGTACTACCTGCAAATAGAAGCATGGAAATACAACTCATAAATGTTTGCAATTTGTTTTCAATGATTCAGAGGTATAACTTTTATGTACTTCAATTTTTTAGTTGATAACAATATAAGTCATTTGCAGATAATGATTCAAATAAATTTTTCAATTGTCTAGAAGTTCGAGATTGAATCCAACAAGCTGCAAACCGCAGACCCAATCATTTATAAACTGAATAACTATAAGTAAAGCACCCCTAAGTTATACAAATAGGAATATACATGGCGTTCGAACAAACCTAACATTTAGGGACGGATACAGGATTTCTTCCCAAGGGGGCCGGGGCGGATCCACCATAGAACAAAGGGGCATACTACATCCCCAAAATTAAAAAACTACAATGATATATAAATACATATATATATATATATATGACATTTCTTTTCTCTGGAATTGCTTGAGCTGAATTCTGTTTTGCTTAAAGCCAATTTTATGTTATATATATCTTGGCTATATTGTGCAAGTGAGTTTTTTGTAATTAACACCCCCAGCATATTAGTAGATACAAAATATGGAACGATCGAAAATCATATATATATATATATTTATTTTTTTAGACTAAAATCAGTTGAAATTAACGAATTTCGATTAAGAAATAAAGAGAAGTAGAGCGTAACTTTACCAGAGATCTGAGGGAGAAAGAGAGCGAGTTGCGTGAGACCGGAGAGAGGGAACAGAGGCGGCGGCCGACGGCTTGGAGCGGCAGCCGATTGAAGAAACTGGAAAATGTAGGAAGATACAAAAGAATTAGGATTTTTTAACCTTTGGTTTTTTGGTTTTTTGGTTTTTTTTTCATCTCAGCCCATTTATCTCTTCTTTGCTTTAACAATTGGGTCGGTTATTCACCGTTCGCACCCACATTATTAGAAAATCCTAAAATTCCATTTGGATGGGCAAATTTGAAATCAATTTATTTCACACATAAATCACTATTTTTTTCATTATTTTGTTTTGTATATTACAGGTATTATTGGGGGTAAATAATTTGAGTTCTAAATTGTCTATGAATATTTATGAAAATTGTGTATATGATCCTCTATATCAATTTGTAAATTATAACATGATTTATTAATTTGAAATGAATTTATTTTCCATTGCAAATTCAAGGTGCTCCTAAAAATTAAGGGTATGTTTGTTTCGAAACTCATCTGGATGGACTTAGAACTTTGAAAACCACGTCCCATTATAGTTTGAGATTTAAAATTAGACTTCAAAATCTTCTCCTATAAAGTACACATACACCCTTATTTTTCACAAAATTCAATACAATCACATCAATATTTTTCTCACTCTCAACACAATATAATAATATCATATCAATCATTATTAAACACTGATTTGACATAAAGTAAAATCTCACCCTATCAAAATCTCTAAACAAACACATATTTTTTACCATTTATTAAGACTTTCAAATCCATAGGATTTCGAAGTCATGACTTCCTGATGAGAACCGCGATCGTAAAACACAAATAATACGCAAAAAATAATAATAATTGTTGCCCCAACGTAGATTGACAAGAAACAATTAGGGTTTGACAAAGTCGTCAAAGAGAAAATCAATATTATTAACGTGCAAAATAAAGAAAAACACCCTCAAGTACTTATAGGGCAAAAAAAAAGACCTGGATTCGTCCAAAAAGGACTGAATCTCACAAACCTATCTACTGACTCCAAATTGAAAGATATGCTAATATATAAGATAAAGACTAAAACGTAAAATAATTAATTAAACAATAATCTAAGATAATTTGGCCCAATCTTGTAACTAATCTTGTCAAGTCTTGGACTCCTTCTTGGGTGATAATTATGGGACACTATCTTCTTGACATATCCTCTTTGCCGCCTCTTTTCTTTGTCCCAGTATTGCCGCCTATTGACCCGGGCCCACTTGGCCCGCTTTCTTCCTAGCCCTTCTCGCCCAATAGCACTGATTCTCGGGCCCACTTTCCTTGTTCGCATCAATCCAGCCCTCTTCAAGATCGTCCTTGTCCTGAAGGACTAAATCCGGAAAACGTTTCTCATTTCCATCAAGAATTTCCCACGTATCCTTCCCTTTGACTCGCGATTTCAATGTAACCATACCTCCTTCCCATCCAAACTCCATTGTACCCTTCCCATAATTTGTGCTAACTGGTCCCAATTCCTTCAGCCATTGAATTCCCAAGACGATATCCGGCCCCACGAGTGGGAGAGCAAATAAATCAACCCTCGTCTCGATCCCTTGCATGTTCATAGGGATATCTTTGTACACAACATTGCATTCTAATTCTTTGCCACAAGCAACCCTCACATTAAATGGTCTCACTCTTGAAGTCTTGAGGTCAAGCTTGCTCGCCAATTCTTGATTAATGAAGTTGTGCGTCCACCCATTATCCACGAGAACCTTAACCGGCTGACTCCGAACGTGCGCAATCAACTTCATCGGCCTCGGCCCATTCTCTCTCATCATCGCATGTAACGACACCTCCACGTCCCTTCCGTCATCATAATCCAATTCCATGGGTTCAATGAGAAACGCCTGTGCGGATTTACACCTATGCCCGGGTACGAACCTTTCATCACAATTAAAGCACAATCCCTTCTCACGCCGTTTTTGCATCTCGTCCCATAACAATCGTTTGATTCCCAAGTTTGCCGGCTTCAGATACACGTTGCCAGAATTACCATTACCCGCAAGTTCGCCCTCCCCTATCGTTATTTCCTTACCTTCGAACGCATGTACGCTGCTTCGTCGAGTCTCCCCGCGTAGCCCTTTCTTCATGGCAGTAAGATGGTCGTCCTGTAATCGAGCAATCTCAGTGATTTCCAAGTACGTCTTAGGGCGATAGACCCTAACTTCAGCAGCAAGTTCTGATTTTAACCCTCCGATAAAAGCCCCAACTAACGCCTTTTCCGGCCAATCTCGAACGCGACTCGCTAGTTTCTCGAACTCCTTTTGATATTCCCTCAATGTCCCGACCTGCTTGATGTGAGCGAGAGCCTCATCGTAATCCGTGTATTCCGATGGTCCAAAGCGAGTCATTAATTCTTTCTCAAAATCTTTCCAGCTTAAGGTTTTGTCATGTTTTCTGTAAATACAACTAACCCATTGCCACCATATGTTAGCCTCACCCTCCATATAGTATGCAGCGTAACGTACATTATCACCTCATTTGATGTCATGCAAATCGGCAAATCTTGATTAAGCCTACTCGGCCCGAATCGGATCTTCCCCCCCTCAATGTTGGGCCTTTGAGTTTAGGCCGATTAAGTCGTCGGTCCCCCTTGTGTCCTTTCTCCTTGTATTGACCTCCTTCGAATCGGTTTCCATCGCCTCCATTTCCTCCGATGATGAGCATTGCGCGTCTTCCTCCGGTCGAAGACTTCCCGGTCGCGCGGAAATGCTCAACGTTTTGCACACCGCATCAATCTTGACGTTGATGGATCTCATCTCAGTCCACAGTCCTGCAACATCAGATTTGATGCTAGCTACGTCGGCCTTCACATCGTTTGAGTCGGCTTCAAGCGCCTCAATCCGGTCTTTGTGAGTTTCCGTCATTGCTCGTGTACCTTTCACGATTCTCAAATACTCTCAATTAAAGCACCAATTTGATGAGAACCACGATTGCAAAACACAAATAATACACAAAGAACAATAATAATTATTGCCCCAACGCAGGTTGACAAGAAACAATTAGGGTTTGACAAAGTTGTCAAAGAGAAAATCAATATTATTAACGTGCAAAATAAAGAAAAACACCATAAAGTACTTATAGGGCAAAAAAAGACCTGGATTCGTCCAAAAAGGACTTAATCTCACAAACCTATCTACTGACTTCAAATTGAAAGATATGCTAATATATAAGATAAAGACTAAAACGTAAATTAAACAATAATCTAAGATAATTTGGCCCAATCTTGTAACTAGTCTTGTCAAATCTTGGACTCCTTCTTGGGTGATAATTCTGGGACACTATCTTCTTGCCATATCCTCTTTCCAGCCTCTTTTCTTTGTCCCAGTATTGTCGCCTATTGACCCGGGCCCACTTGGCCCGCTTTCTTCCTAGCCCTTCTCGCCCAATAACACTAATTCTCGGGCCCACTTTCCTTGTTCGCATCACTTCCCCCGCACATCTAAATCCCAAAACAAACATACCATAAGGAATTTCACTACAGATAGTGCTTAGCCTTACTTTACCTTTGTGTTGGCGTGTGTATAGGATTGCAATGCATTGGGAAGCGTTTGGAGGTAGTTTTTTATTTTTCATGGAAGAATTTATCATGTTTATGTTGCAGCTTTGGAAAGATTAGAAATCCTGAGGAGATGATTGTCATTCTTCTGAGGGTAAATAATCACTTCTCTTATTCAAGTAAGTATTGAGTTCTGAGTTGGTTATAAATGTTTATTGCAATAGTATAATTAAATTAATAATTTTTTAGTATATTAATTGTAAGGACTGAGGTAAGTAATTTGAATTCTATATTGATTATAATTATTTATTGCAAGTGTGACGATGAGGAATGTCACGTCAACTAAAAATCGATGATGTGTGGACTTTTAAGGTTAGATAGATTATTTTGCTCCCTGCTTTTGCAAATTTAAACTTTGAATATACTACTCCTTATTTATTTTCTATTATTGTGATATACAATTCATAATTTTTTTTATAGTTAATAACATTCTTCTAATTTGATGAATGATTTTGCTTTGTATATTGTAGGGAGTAAAGCTATACTAAAGCAACTTAGTAATTACGTTATTTGTCTTATTCGTAAAAAAACCAATGATTTGGCTCATCATTTTGCTTGGGCGTTTGGATTATTTCCAAGTCCTTATTATTGGGTCGAGTCTCCAACTGTTGTGGATGACCTTCTCGATATTTATTGTTTTTGCATTTAAGTTATAAAAATTATTTTTATTTAAAAAAAAATGTTTTGAATTAGTTATGAATGTATATTGCACCTTTATAATTAAATTAAATTTTAATTTAGGTTTCTTTTTTTTTGTTCATAATGATCAAGTCAATCCTTTTATTTTGTATATTGCTAATTTCGTTAAAATATATATTTTACAAAATCTTTGAAAAATTTAATTATTTGAAGGATTTTTTTTTTGACAGAAATTATTTGAAGGATTTTAAATAATTATAATTAATATATCTACACAACATTTGCTATATTTGTACTAATTTTTTTTTAAATATTGGTTTAAATTAAATGGAGATTTATATTTATTTTTTATGTGTACAATAAACTTTTAATGATAACATTTTTTTATAAAAACACAAACACACACGCACACATATACACACACATACAATTAAGAGTAATATGTAGTTAAAAGATGTCCGGTGCTTGAATTATCAATGTTGTAAAAATACAATTATTATACATACCCGATACCTTCGTGTTGGCTTTCAAGAGAGAAGATCTAATTGTTTTAAAGATTTTCAAAATTTATAGTTAATTATATTTATGCACAATTTAGTATATTCTTTAAAATATCAATGCATGTTCAAAAGAAAATTCAATTTTAGTCATATAATGTGTGTATATATATATATATTTATATTTGACAATATTTCTGGAGAATCGAATTTGATCATATGCCCATAGGTGGACACAAACTTATATGACCACCGCTTATGTGGCGCGCCACATTTGCAAGCCCCACCATCATTTAATTAGTTTCTTTAATTAATTCAATTCTTCTCATTAATTATATAAACATAAACTCTAAACCATGAACCATAAACCCTAAACTCTATACCCTAAACCATGAACCATTCGGGCAGGGTGGACCATGAACCACTTGGGTCGGGTTCGAATTCGGGTCAGATTGGTTCGGGGTCGGGTAGTTTTTTTTAATGAAATTAGGTAAAATATGGAATATATATAAATGAGAAGATTGAATTAATTAAAGAAACTATTTAAATGATGGTGGAGACCTTGCATTGTAGCGGCCCACATAAGCGATGAGTATATAAGTTTGTGTCCACTTGCGAGCATATGATCAAATATGTTCTGGAGAATCTAATTATTTCAAAGATTTTCAAGATTCATATGATCATATCTAAGCAAGATATGGTATATATATTTCATCAATAAATTTATCAACCAAATTTCAAAATGCTAAAGAATTTTTTAAATTGGTAGATAAGTGATGTGTTGTTGGTTGATAGGATGTGTAAAAGAAGTGAAAAGTTGGAGAAAGAAAAAACAAGTATGTATTTTAAAATTAATTGAGTGGCAATTGACATAACAATGAACAAAAATAAAGATTATTATTAAGAAAATTGGAGCCACAACTTGCCATAGGAAATGTAAAGCTCTATTTAGGACTCACAAAATGACAAGATGTAAAAAAAAAAAATTGGAATGGAGGAAGTATATTACATATATATAATATTAAACAAAAAATATTTTTATAATTAAATTAATTAAATATTTGAAGTGTTTAATCTAAAATATACTCCCTCCGTCCCACTATAATTTTCTCGCTTTCCTTTTATGGACGTCCCACTATAACTTTCTCATTCCATAAAAGGAAAAAATAACTCCACTACCCATAATTTTTATTCCCACTTTTTACACAATATTACAAAAAATGTCACTCACTACTTCACTCATTACCCCATGTACCTTTTTCCTCTCTCCCAATACCTAAAACTTCCCTTCATTTTTATTATTTTATTATTATTTCTTAAACAAACAACAAAAAGAAGCGGGACAATTACACCGGGACGGAAGAAGTATATTCTAAAAAAAAATTCAATCTCGCGAAATTCACGGGTAACATGCTAATATATAATATACACATATATGTCATGAATTTCAATATTATAAAATTAAATGGAATGTGTATTTGTTTTAAAGAAATATGTGAATCGAAATATTAAAGTTAAAAAATATAGATGGTGAATATGATACTATAATATATGTATACACCAATATAGTATCTCACATTTTATATAAAAAAGCCAAAGTTAAATTAAATTTGAAATGGTTACAAACCTTTTAATATAATCTAATCCCATGATTTTAGGCTATCATGGGAATTGGGAAACTAATACACTAAGGTCCTACTAGATGAGATAGATACAGAATGTTGGGAAAAACATGTTAGTTTGATTTGATGGATAAACCCAAAAAAATCATGTAGAGTCAATTAATACCATGTGTTTGGTTTGGGGGATAAATATTAAAATATGATGCTTTTGACTAATTTGCCCTTCACACAAAACGCAAAAGCTCCCCCAATGCTACTGTGTTGCTGTTTTAGAACAACACTCAACAGTAAATAAGGGTTTTTTTTCAAAGCTGGTAGGTCACAGCTTTTAACTTAAAAAAGCGCTTAATGGGCTTTACTTGTGATTGAAAACACAGCCTGTATGTATCAGAATCGATTTCTTTGTCCATCCAAAATCAATAGGCGAATTTCTGGTGAATCTGCCATTTGAAATTGGTTCATCGAATCTTCAGATCTCCAACTTGATGGCATCCGATACATCGAAGCAAAACTGAAGTTGCAGAAAAATTATGACTGATATTCGATCAAGGCATCTTCGTATGTGTTGTAAGAATATTGTGCGAGGTCGGTTCTCCGACCGCAAATGCCCACAATAATGAGGATGAAATTTGCTAAGGAAAGCACATCGGAGGTCGGCCAGGGGGTTTGTCACGAACAACAAGAGGACCTGCGACCAACGAGATCTTATGGACATCGGACTGATACAAATGCAGGGCATTAACTACGATTAGACAGGTGTCAGGCGGACGACACGAAGAACCTTACCAAAATAGGCTTAAATTAGAGATAAAGCGGCAAAGGACGATTACGAATGACAGGATGAGATGTTTAGGCGGCTAATTGCCTGCAAACCTAGAGATTGCCTCGGCAACCTCCAAGCGACCTCCGACGTAAATCACATCAATCTTGTAGCATTTAATTCCCAGTAGAGTTGCTTTTGGCTAGTTGTACTTGTAACCTAGGAGAGTGAGTTCCACTCTCCCAAACATTATAAATGGGGCTCATTTGTGACCCAAAGACGGGGAGAATTGAAATTTTTACCAAACCTCTTGCAAATTCATTACTCAAGCTCTTATATTCTCAAACAATCATAAATCATAAATGCATTCCATATCTCATATTTATTATTTGTGTTACTAAGATCATTAAGCCACATCTTAATCCCTAATCCATATATTTTAACACAACAATTGGCGCTAGAAAAAGGGTACTCTTTAAGAAATATCGAGTTAAGTTCTTAGTGTTTTCTCATTGGAGTATTCCTCACGAATCTTCGATATAAATCCATCTCGTTCACCCAAATCTCTCTCAATATCACCCAACCATGTCTCAAGCAACTTTCATCTCCAAGAAGAAAGCTGCCTCGGCTTCATGTTGCTCCAGTGGAGCAGGGGTTGGCGGCCCGGCCGTTAGCAACCGCAAAGTTGGGGGACCCACTGCCGGAATTGCTCAAAAGCTCGAACAAATCCGCACCCCTAAGGACATTGATGACGCCATCGCGGAGTTATGCCGAAAACAAGCCAAAATGAAAATCCCTAATGGCGACCTGCGCCACAACCTGAACCAGAAAGCCCAGAGTAAGGGCAAAGGTCAAATGCACGAGGATCCTCACAAGGAGAAGTCTCGCCATGAGGGACCTCGCTACGAGGGATCTCACCGCGAGAGGAGCCAGGAAGCAAACTCCCGTGGGACCCATTGCACCCCAATCTATCGGCGCAATCCGAACGAGGGGGCAAATCCCATCCACAGGCGTTTGTTCTCAGAAAGTTTCAGTTGTGGCCCACACCAAGCTCACGGATCCCAACGAGATCAACCTAGACAGTCGCACCATAGTCATGTTGAGCCCGAAAGATCCTATTCGGGATCAGTAGCCCAAGGCAGACCAGACAAATAATATCGATGAAGGACCGACCTAAACGAAGTGTTGGGATAACATTTGTCAGGATCTATCGGGATGACCTCATAAACACAAATTTAAATTAACAATTATTACTAGCATGAATTTACCTAAGTGAATTCAAATAATAATTTACACCAACAACGACATGCAAATAAAATTCACGTAAAGAGTCCTAGCATGCGGAAATTCTAGGAGTTTACGTAAACATACCCGTTGGAGAGACAATCTGAGATGGACAGGATTAAGTATCTGGCTACCAACCAAAAGTCCTTGTCAAGTATTCCCAAGTCCTCGCTCAATAACCCGGTGGGAGGTTCTCCGATGAACGATTTATAAAACAAAGGAAAAAATAAAATTGTTGCACCACCTTTGTGGATTTATAATATTTCCAGCACATGGAATTGGTGTGGGATGAATGAATTCATCCCCTATTTATAGGAGTAGGGTTCGAAATTTTGGGGTCCAAAATTAGGGTTTGGAAAGATCTTTTCTTGGTCTCCAAGAAATCTTGAATATACCCAATATATTCTTCTTTCCATGTGTATTTTTCCACAAAAATCCCACACCCTTATTTATCCCAAATTTCAAAAATTACAAGAGTATTTTCAAGATTGGATCTTTCTTGAATTTATGAGATATTCTTGTATTCCAAGAATACATATATTTTTCCATAAAATCTTTCCAAGAAAATCAAGAAAATCATTCTTCCCTTTCTTATACAAGATTTTTGAAAAATACTAATAAAGAGGCCAAGTGGGAGATTTTCTTGAATTTATGAGATAATCTTGTATCCAAAAATACTTATATCCTTTCCATAAAATCTTTTCAAGAAAAATTATTCTCCCTCTTCTCTTCATTATTTTCGAAAAATACAAAAATATTAGGCAACAAAATTTATTTTATTTTAAGCACCTTTTATTTATTGGACTATAGTTGGGCTACTTGAGGGGCCTTTAGGAGAATTAAGATGGACCTTCCAATGGACTTCTGAATTCCAATATTAAGCCACAATATAATTCAGCCCATTAATATTAATTAATACCACTATATAATTAATATTGCACTATCCAATCTTAACCCATATTACGGTAATATGGCTCCCGGTTATTATTTCCCGTGTTTAAGATTATTTAGTCCACTAATTAATTAAGCCACTGAAAAGCTTTATATTAATTAATATCTTTATCCTTGGAGTAAGGACGGCTCAGTTTTATTATCCATACCGGAAAATTAATTCCACTTGCAAGATTTGGTATGATAAAGGTTCCGAGCCCACCAAGGGGACCAATCACGCAAGACTTTGCAAGCACACGATTCTCTGTATTAATCTTAGCAACCGTCGTACAATTAATATTATTGCCCAAGATATAGGGTATCGAAGTCTCAATGATTCTCTTCCCATTTATAAGTCAAAGCAATAATTACTAATCGCACACGGTCCTTATTAAGTGACAAAGATTAAGAAATCAACAACCACTGAGGTCTAACTCTTCATCCCTTAAGTCAGTGCGAATGAGTTTATCCTCTCTGCAGGTCTGCTTCAGCACATCGAATGCACTAGTGTAATCTCTTGGTCAAGATAATGTTGGAAAATTAGGGTGTCCGGATCTATTCGAGATTATTTTTAAATACATATTTAAATTAAATAAATAATTACTAACATGCATTAATCCTAAATCAATTCAACATAATAATTAAACAACATGCGTACACGTAATTCACGTAAATCCTAAACATGCGGAACTAGGAGTTATGGGATTACTAACCTCTTGTAGAAACAACCTTTTAGACGATGTATCAACCCAAGAGCCTTCCCAAATATATCCCAGCGTCCACGAACGTTATCCGGTGGGAGGATTTGCACGAACAATTTTAATGGGAGAGAAATTAAATATTTTGCTACCACCTTTGTGGATTTCTAATATTTTCAACAAATGGAATTGCCCTTGGGAATGAAGAGCTCATCCCCTATAAATAGGGAGGAGGTGGTCGAAATTTTAGGTAAAAAATATAAGGAAGAAAATATTTTCTTGGTCTCCAAGAAATCTTGAATATATCTTCTATATTCTTTTCTCCTTAATTAAATTTTCCATAAAAATTTCTTTCCCTCTTCTACCTATTAATTTTGAAAATTACAAGCCTAAAGGAGTCAAGATTTGACTTCTTGAATTTATGGGATAATTATGTATTCCTACAATAATTATCTCTTTCCATAAAATATCTACAAGAAAATCAAGACAATCTTTTCTTCCTTTTTGGCCACAAATTTTCGAAAATATCTCTTGGAAATATAGCAAGAATACTTTCTTCAATCTCTCATTAATTGAACTTTATTTGGGGCTATTTGGGGGGCCTTTAGGAGAGTTAAGATTGGACCTTCAATGGACTATGAAGCTTTAATATTTTGGGCCAAATATTATTCAAGTCCATTAATATTAATTTACTCCACTATAAAATTAATATTGAACTATCCATCTTAACCCATATTACGATTTCACATATAATATGGCTCCCGGTCGTTATTTCCCGCGTTTAAGATTATATTAGTCCATTAATTAATTAAGCCACTGAACAAGCTTTATATTAATTAACATCTTTGTCCTTGGAGTAAAGACAGCTCAACATTATTATCCATACCGGAAATAAATTTTCACTTGCAAGATTTGGTATGATAAAGGATATGAGCCCACCAAGGGGACAAATCAAGCAAGACGTACTTGCACGCGATTCTCCATATTAAATGTCAGCAATCGTCATGTAATTAATAATATTGCCCAATATATAAGATATCGAATCGCATTGACTCTCTTCCCATCATAAATCAAAGCAATAGTTATTAATTTCACACGATCCTATTTAAGAGACGGAGATTAAGAAATAACGCACCACTGAGGTCTAATTCTTGTATATTCAGTACCAAAGAATTTGTCCTCCTGTAGGTCCTCAGTCAACGCACCTAAATGCGCTAGTGTGATCTCTTGGTCAAGACAAGCCAATCTGGGTCTCACACTTCAACTGTTCATGATGGTTCGTTCATTTCCATCTGGGTTGTGAGTTTGTACTTAATTACGAGGACTGTTAATTTGATCTTCAGTGATCGGGTATCACCAAATTAACTACAACGTAATACGTACTGTCTTATTGAACGGGTTTGCAATAAACATATATAACATTCATTCATATTTAATGCAACAATGATTAAATAATTTATTTTAGTAAATAAATAAGAATCAGTTTGGTTATACAAAGTAAAAGCATACTTTTCAGTATAACCCCAACAGACAAGCCAACTGAGACTTACACATCAACTTATACCAATAGACTGTTCGGGTCTATCTAGGTTGTGAAACACGCACTAGTTTACAAGGGACTGTTAACGTGATCTTCTGTGATCTGGTATCACCACGTTAACTACAATGTAACATGTGCTATTATATGAACGATTTGCAATAAATATATATAACATTCAATCATATTTAAAGCAAAAGTGATACATAATTTATTTCAGTAAATAAGTGTTTAATACATAGGTTATACAAAATAAAAGCATACTTTCACGTATAACCCCAACACGAAGTCCCTCACCTCACAGGCTGGAGAGAACTCCATCGCCTTGCAGATACCGCCGAACTCCATCACCTAGCCAACGGAAAAAACACACCACCTCGCCCACATCACGACGAGGTCGCGGGGCAGAACAATTCTTGGTAGATGGCTTCCATCATCCAGAATATCAAAGATCTCCAAGAGCAGATGGCTAACAGAAACAACATGCCTACCACCACCAGAATCCCTGTTTCACCACTCTCACCCATGGTCATGCTCGCCCCAATACAAATCAAGATCAACGCGAACTCCATTGCACAGTACAACGACGACACCGACCCAATCAATCATGTAAGAAAGTATACTTCTTACATGAACTCAATGGGGGCAACAGATGCCACACAATGCAGACTCTTCCCACTCACTTTAGGTGACCAGGCCTACCGTTGGTTCAAGACCCTACCCCCGATCTCGGTGGAATCCTTCCGCCAGATGGCCCAGTTGTTCCTTACTCACTTTGCCTCATTGACCCCGCATAAAGGAACCAAACAGCGCCTGGCGAACATCTATCAGCACGAGGAGGAATCAGACCGAACATACATCGACTGTATCGACAGGCTCATCATGAAGGACGAACCGCTGGGAGACGAAGCCAAGGTCCTGGGGGTAGTCCACGGCCTAAAGAAATGAACCAAACTCTGGAAGATGATGAACAAAGATTACCCGACGAGCTACGCTAATTTCCGGCATCGGGCGGGCATTATGAGTACCAATGTCGAGATACTCGCATCTAGATTGGGTGAACAACAACCAAGCGAGGTGAAGGCTGAAGTCAAAAAACCAGATCCAAAAATAAAAAAACCATTCAGGAGGCCTAGGCCCGCAAACTTCCGAGCCCCGGGGATATTCAAGCCAGTCGACAATGCACTCGAGGTAAAGCTCCTCGAAACTATGACAATGAACGCAACCCAGATTTTCCAATCAATTAAGGGCGGACAACAACTCCCACCAGCCATAGAAATGATCCAGGACACTTCCAAGCTTAACCCAAAGAAGTTCTGCAACTATCACAACACCATCGGGCACACCACTGAACATTGCCGCGACCTGCAGAGGGAGCTCTGGAAGTTATACGAAGAAGGAAAATTGGACAAGTTTGTTAAGGCAAGGCAGCAACAGAGTCAGCGACATGCACCCCCTCCGGGGAATCAGCTTGACCAAGACAGGCGAGGTCCGCAGATACCGGAGGGTGCAAAAAATAGAGTCATCCACATGATTTGCCCGACGGGGGGCACCCTCGGAGGTTTTCTCTCCGCGACATCCTTATATAACCGACTTCAAAAGGCCGAGATGCGAGCTCTCGACAACGCCGTGCTAATCTGCCTCCCAATCAACACCATTGCCCCAAATCAGAAACAACTCACCTTCACCGAAGAAGACAAGGATGGAGTGGTCTACCCAAACTGGGATCCACTAGTGATCTCGGCCAGAATAATGGGGGCTCTGGTTCATCGCATCATAATCGACAACGGGGCTTTCTGCAACTTCCTTTTCAAGAAGACACTGGATCAGCTCGGTGATTTTCACTCCTACGTCAAACCCTGCGAGGTAGGGATCCGAGGGTTTGGGAATCAACCCGTCGAGGCATATGGAATGATTCATCTATCAGTAGAAATCACCTCAACTTTGAATGTCGAAGTGAAGGCCACCAGGCAGCTAGACTTTGTGATCATCGACATCCCCTCAAATTTCAACGCGTTCTTTGGCAGGCCATTCGAGCATGAGTTCGGGGCTGTGACCTCGTCATTTTTCTATTGTATTAAATTTTGCGGATCTGACGAGAAAATTGGCACCATTAAGGGTGACCAGACTGCGATAAGAAAATGTTTGACTTACACTTGTGTTAGTTTAAATTCTGCATTTTATTTCGGTAGGAAATCCGAGGTGGGGCTAGGTTGTACGAGCCGAACTCCACCCTGGAAGAAAAAAGAAAATGATGAAATGGAAATAGATAATGTAATAGAAGAGAGTGTGACACCTATGGAAGTTGACATCGCAGCCAAAGAAACGCCCGCACAAGAATTACCAGATTTAGAACCTCACCTCAGTTTTGAGCCGATGGAGGTCGATTCCGGACAACGAGAATCCAACCTTGATCCAAGAATGGAAATAAATGATCAGCGAGCTACCCCTATCGAAGAGCTCGAGATAATCCCGATTGACCTCGACCGGCCAGAATTAAGTGTAACTATCGGAACATAAATACCCAACGATCTGAGAACTTAGTTGATAGAGTTCCTCAAGCAGAATCTAGACGTGTTAGCATGGTCGCACGAAGACATGATCGGCATTGATCCCGAGGTCGCATGTCACAAACTTAACATTGATCTGACAAAGAAGCCAGTTTCACAGAAAAGAAGAAAGTTCGGCCCCGAGAAGTACGCAGCCTTGGCCGAAGAGGTGAAGAAGTTGCTGGAAAACAAGTTGATTGAGCAAGTAGACCATCCGCAATGGGTGGCCAACATGGTCTTAGTGAAAAAAGCAAACAACTCTTGGCGTCTTTGTATCGACTTCATCGACCTTAATAAAGCGTGCCCAAAAGATTATTTTCCTATGCCTCACATCGATCACCTCGTGGACAGCACTGCTGGGCACGAGATGATGGCCTTTATGGATGCCTTCGTCGGGTACCATCAGATCGCCATGGGAAAAGATGATCAGCAACACACGCCTTTTCTAACGGAGAAGAATGTGTATTGTTGGAAAAGAATACCTTTTGGATTGAAGAATGTGTTGGGGAATTATTTGCACGGATCTATTCGGGATGAATATTTAAATACAAATTTAATTCTAACAATTATTACTAGCATGAAATAATCCTATATTAATTCAAATAATAATTCAACAACAAATCATGCATATAAACAGTTCACATAAATCATACGCATGAGGAATTGCTACGGGTTTACGTGAACTAATCTCTTGGAGTGGCAATGGTCTCGTTGATAAGAACACACCAAAAAGCCTTCCCAAGTATTCCCTAGTCCTTGCTCGTCAATCCGGTGGAAGGAAACTCACGAACAATTAACAAAAGGGGAAATAAAAATTTGTTGCACCACCTTTGTAGATTTACTAATTTTTCCAGCACATGGAATTGTACTTGGGAATGAAACACTCATCCCCTATTTATAGAGGGTGTTAGTCGAATTTTTAGTGATAAAATAATATGAGAAAATCTTTTTTTTTTATCTCCAAGTAATCTTGAATATTTCTCATATATTCTTTTCTCCATAATTAAAATATTCCACAAAAATCCCAACTCCTCTTGTTATGGAATTTTCGAAAAAAATAAGGATCAAAATTCCAAGATTTAGATCTTCTTGAATTTATGAGATATACTTGCATTTCAAGAAATACATATCTTCCATAATATATTTTCAAGAAAATCAAGAAAATCTTTCTTTCCCTTATTCTTTGAAAATTTCGAAAATCTCACCATAAATAACCAAGTAGGAGATTTCTTGAATTTAATGAGATAATCTTGTATTCCAAAGTCTGCTTTTAAGTATACTACAACATGTCTCCTGTAGTTCCTAATACGTGACATCTAATGTCACCTACACGAACCTAATAATGTCTCCCACTTATACTCAAAGCAGATTGACAATGGTCTTGACACCCATTCCTTCCACATGTCTCTCGAATGTATTCTGAGGCAGACCCTTTGTGAATGGATCTGCTAGGTTGTCTTCTGACGCGATCTTTGCCACCTTATATATCTCCTCTTAACGATTTCTCGTATAAGATGATATTTCCTTTTCAATGTGTTTGCCGGCCTTGTGGGCTCTTGGTTCCCTTTGAATTTACAACCGCTCCTAAGATTGTCACAATAAAATGATGATTGTCTTTGGGCAAATTCAAACTACATCCAAGTCCACTAGGAAGTTCTTGAGCCAAACCGCTTTTTTCATTTGCCTCACAAGCAGCCTACATATTATTCGGCTTCCATGGTAGAATCTGCGATGCATTTCGCTTAACGCTTCCATGTCATGGCTCCTCCCCATGCAAAACACACACCACTGGGAGGTAGATTTTCTCGAATCTAAGTCCGATTGAAATCCGAGTCCGTGTAGCCGATGGGGATTAGACTATCCGACCGATAAACTAACATTCTATCTCGAGTTCTTTTCAGATACTTGAATGTTTTTAATCTGCAATTCAATGTTCTTTCCCTCGTTACTTTGATATCTTGCCATCATGCCAACTGTAAAGCGAGATATCCGGTCTCGCACACAACATTGCATACATAAGGCTTCCGACAAAAGAAGCATAAGGAATGTCTTTCATGTCATCTATCTCCTTTTTGTCTTAGGGCACATTTCCTTGATAGATGGATTCCATGTTTGAAAGGCAAGCCTTTCTTGGAATCTCGCATCTTTCAATCGTTTCAAGACAGTGTCTATGTATGAAGCTTGCGATAAGCCTATCATCCTTTTCTTGCGATCTCGAGTGATCTTGATCCCAAGGATGTGCCCGGCTTCCCCTAAGTCCTTCATATCAAACTATTTTGAAAGCCATGCTCTTACGCCCGATAACACCTTTACATCGTTCCCGGCGAGCGTAATGTCATCTACGATAGTACTAAGAATACCAATGCGCTTAACACGCTTTTTTGTACACACAACTTTTCGAACTCATTTTGATCAAACTCATAAGACTTTATAACATGATCAAAACATTGGTTCCAAGCTCGATGCTTGTCTCGAGTCCGTAAATGGACTTCTTGAGCTTACAAACTAGGTGTTCTTGGCCTTTTTCAATGAAGCCTTGGGGTTGTTGCATATAGATTTCATCATCAAGACTTTTGTTAAGGAAAGCCATCTTGACATCCATTTGCCAGATTTCAAAGTTGAGATCGCAGCAATCGACAAGAGAATTCGGATGGACTTGAGCATTGCTTGGTGAAAAAAAAGTTTCCTCATAGTCGATCCCTTCTTTCGAGTATAACCTTTTCGCCACAAGCCTTGCCTTGAAGGTTTCCACCTTCCCGTCCGGTCCTCTTTTTTTTCTTGTATACCCACATGCAACCAATGGGTTTGACCCATTAAGTGGTTCGACTAGCTCCCACACTCTGTTATGATCCATAGAACCCATTCCTATTTCATTCTTTGTTTGCCAAGAAATCGCATCCTTGTCTTGATTGCCTCGTCATATGTCCATGGGTCCGATTCGCTTGTCCGGAATCAAGTCCGAGGACTCTCCTATCCCCATGAATCTCTCGGTCGTTTGTCACAACCCTCCCACTACTGACGAGGTTTTGCCAGAAAGTGTGTCGTTTGGTATGTCATCTTGTGCAGCTTGAAATGAGGTTAGCCCCTTAGCTCATTTAAGGTAATCTCACTTTTGGGTCTTCTTTTGTTCATATAGTCTTCTTCCAAAAATCTAAAGTGGGTGCTTATTACCACCTTTTGATCTTTCTAGACCATAGAACATACACCCTTTTGTTCCTCTGGTATCCTACAAACAACCTTAATTCTGATCGAGGATCCAATTTTCCGGCTTCCTTGTCCAACACGTAGGCCGGACACCCCCAAATTTTCATGTGTCTCAAACTGGGCTTGAGCTTGGTCCACAATTCTTTGGGAGTTTTTGGGAACCGATTTGGATGGCACCAAGTTCAGAATGTAAGCCGCTGTTGATGGTCCCGAATTTAGTGGAAAACCCATGCGTGCTGAAGAAAACATGTCATGTGATGCATATAAAAACAGGGGTGAGGGCAGAGTGATTCCTATTTTTCGCGTTTTAAGTTCATGTGTGTTGTTTTGCTTATAATCAAATGCATATGACAAGTATAAACATAAAGCAAAAAAACAACACACGATTTTATAAAGGTTCGATTTAAACCCATCCTACATCCACTCTTCCCTTCATGGGGCACCAACCTAACCAACTTAACCAACTGGACTTAGTTTAACGTGTTAGTCCAACACCCAACAGATGTTTACCGAGTTCACACTCAAACGATCCCAGAAACTAGAATCCCTAGTCTGAAATCTTGCAACGGGACTTATCTCCCTCACGGGATTGCCTACCCTCCCTTTCGGGATTGCTAGATGTTTACCGAGTTCACACTCACCTACAAACTTAACCTATCAAACTGATTTGGGTAAAGGTTTGTTTGGTTTCCAACTAGGTTGAGATTTTTCCCTTACATTTGTTTAGCCTCAATGCTAAGGATGGGAAAATCTCTCTAAGCTTATGATATTACATTTGTGCTTAGATCTAGGGTAGAACACTCTTGAATATATGCGTGTATTTCTTGCTCTGTGTTCTATGGTGGGAATGCTTGAATATATGTCTTCTTAGCTCTGTAGCATTGTTTGCCACATTCTCCACACTCTTCCACACTTAATAATGAAGGAAGAACTTGTATTTATAGTGTGGATTTGAATATTACCGTTGGAGAGAATCACATTCAAATCCATACTATTCTCAGAGCTTTTTTGCGACTTTTTTCAGGCTTGTGCCTTCCTCTCATTGGTCCACGCCACCGAATCTAACGGCTATATTCTTGATTTCTTCCGAGTCTCGGGATCTTCTGTCTATCCGAGAGCCTTCAGTTATCTCGAGTCTCGTGTTACTCAGGGTTCTTGATTCAAATAGACTTCTTCAAAGCCGACCTTTGTCCGATCAAAGACATCGACACTTTCGGACTTCATCGAAGTTCAAATCTTCAATTCGTGACATCCCGATCCTCGTGTCACTTGACTCAAAGCATCTGATTTCTTCTTGCTCGATCTCGATCAAATCGACCGATCGATCAACATATCTTCGGATCATCTCAGGATAGCATCGTCATCTCAGATCGTTAGCATATCGGGGCATCATATCTCGATCTTGATCACGTCGATCTCGACGACCTCATCCGCACATCTTCCTCGACCGCAACCTTCTTCCGATTTGTTTGGGTTTTAGCTTTTCTTCACATCTGATTTGCACAACTCATCAGTTGATTCCGGAACTCATCTAACTCATCTGATTTCGATCAGTCACATCTGCAGCCTCGTCTGAACTTGATCATCTTCTTCTGATTTCATGTGTTCCCCCTCAATTTGTTCTCTCGTTCCCCCTTAACTTGTTATCTGTAATTAGCTTGAATAACACAAGTTAATAATGTTTTGGCATAAATTATCAAAATTAAAATATCCCAACAATTTCCCCCTTTTTGATAATGACGCCAAAACATTTAAATATATGCATTTATATAGAGATCGGGTTTTTGTTTTAAAATAGATCAGTTCAGGTGGTCACTTTGAAATCAGTCTCTTTTGAACTCCTGCTCTGATACCAATTTTTGGTATCAGTTCAGATGTTCACTTTGAAAATAGTGACCTTTTGAACTCCCCGCTCTGATACCAATTGATGGTCCCGAATTTAGTGGAAAACCCATGCGTGCGGAAGAAAACATGTCAAGTGATGCATATAAAAACAGGGGTGAGGGCAGAGTGTTTCCTATTTTTCACGTTTTAAGTTCATGTGTGTTGTTTTGTCTATAATCAAATGCATATGACAAGTATAAACATAAAGCAGTAAAGAACACACGATTTTATAAATGTTCGCATTTAAACCCGGCCCTACATCCACTCTTCCCTTCATGGGGCACCAACCTAACCAACTTAACCAACTAGACTTAGTTTAACGTGTTAGTCCAACACCCAACAGATGTTTACCGAGTTCACACTCAAACGATCCCAGAAACTAGAATCCCTAGTCTGAAATCTTGCAACGGGACTTATCTCCCTCACTGGATTGCCTACCCTCCCTTTCGGGATTGCTAGATGTTTACCGAGTTCACACTCAAACGATCCCAGAAACTAGAATCCCTAGTCTGAAATCTTGCAACGGGACTTATCTCCCTCACGGGATTGCCTACCCTCCCTTTCGGGATTGCTAGATGTTTACCGAGTTCACACTCACCTACAAACTTAACCTATCAAACTGATTTGGGTAAATGTTTGTTTGGTTTCCAACTAGGTTGAGATTTTTCCCTTACATTTGTTTAGCCTCAATGCTAAGGATGGGAAAAATCTCTCTAAGCTTAGGATATTACATTTGTGCTTAGATCTAGGGTAGAACACTCTTGAATATATGCGTGTATTTCTTGCTCTGTAGCATCGTTTGCCACATTCTCCACACTCTTCCACACTTAATAATGAAGGAAGAACTTGTATTTATAGTGTGGATTTGAATATTACCGTTGGAGAGAATCACATTCAAATCCATACTATTCTCAGAAGCTTTTGCTTTTTTTTCAGCTTGTCGCCTTCCTCTCATCGTCCACGCCACCGGAATCTAATTAATTATATTCTTCGCTTTCTTCTCGAGTCTCGGGATCTTCGGGCTATCTCGAGCCTTCGTTATCTCGAGCCTTTCAAAGTTATCCGAGTCTCGTTACTCAGGGTTCTTGATTCAAAGACTTCTTTTTAGTGGACCTTGTCCGATCGATCAGCATACCGACACTCGAGACTTCATCGAAGTTCAAATTTCTTCCTTCAATTCGACATCCCCGACCCTCGTGTCACTTGACTCAAGTTAACTGATTTCTTCTTGCTCGATCCGATCAACCACCGATCGATCAACATATCTTCGATCATCTCGGGATAGCATCGTGTCATCTCGCGATCGTTAGCATATCGGTTTATCATATCCGATATTGATCACGCCCGATATCGTCGATCCTCATCCGCTCATCTTCCGATCCGCAACCTTTTCTTCCGATTTGGTTGGGTTTAGCTTTTTTCTTCACATCCGATTTGGTACGCCATCATCATTGATTCCAGAACTCATCCGATCTCGACCGGGTCCTCGCTTCTACAACCTCGTCTCAACTCGATCATCTTCTTTTGATTTCATGAGTTCCTCAATTTGTTCTCTCGCTCCTCCTTAACTTGTTATCTCAGAATTAGCTTGAATAACACAAGTTAATAATGTTTTGGCATAAATTATCAAAACTAAAATATCCCAACAAATAAGCTTTCAAGGCATGACCCCGAACGACTTGGGAAGATCCGCATAACTCATCATAGATCTAACCATTTCCAAAAGAGTTATGTTTTTCTCGCAGAACCCCGCTTTTGTTGAGGGGTTCCGATGCGCTAGCCGATGCAATCTTTTATCGACAAGTATTTCAAAAACTCATCGCCGAGGTACTCGCCCCACGACGGATCGTAGAGACTTGATACGTTTTTCCCTATGATTCTCTCGCTGAGCCTTAAATTCTTTGAATTTCTCAAAGGTCTCAGATTTATGCTTCATAAGGAAAATATAACCGCATTCTTTGAGTAGTCATCAATAAAAGTGACGAAATACTCATAACCTCCCCTTGCTTTGGTTGACATTGATTTACATACGCCCTCTGGTGAACGATTTCTAACACTTCTTTGCTCTATTCCTTGGCTCAATGCCCTCGGTCATTTTACCCTCCAAACATGATTTGCAGTTGAATTGGTTCAACTTGGAGAAACTCCAAAGGAACCGCCTTTTCACCAACCTTTCGATCCTCTTTGATTAATATGTCCCAATCTTAGATGCCATAGAAGTGTCTCGCTCACGCCCGATGAACGCTTTTCTTTTCGAAAATGCTTGATATGTTATAGGATGCATTTCGAGTGAGCGGCGTGTACGCTTAATTGTATAGAGATTATTCGACAATGTTCCATGACGATAAATTTATCATAAAGAGAAATGGTAACAACTTTATTAAAAGTAACCGAATATCCATCAAGGTGAAGTTTAGAAACCGAAATTAAATTCTTTCTAAAATTCGAACGAAAGAACATCTCTTAAAATAAAAACTCGCCTTCAAAAGACAGTGCACTTCTCCCATCGCTTCACCGCCACTCTCAGAAGATTGCCCAAAGATGAGGATCTCACTCTCACTAAGTTGTTGGTCCGCTTGAACCCCTCAGAAAGTGAAACAAACATGATCAATGGATCCCAGATCCACCACCCATGAATGGGAGGCATACTGCCAAGCAAGTTTCAACAAACTAAAGAGTGAGAATTACCTTTCTTTCCATTCCTTTTTAGATTGAACAGTCGACCTCGAACGCCCTACTCCACCGCTTCCAAAACTTTCCTCATGCTTGATTCCATGCTCTTATTTGATGTTGAGTCCGCTTGGTTCAACTTTTCTTCTTTTTTCATCATCCTTATCATCACTTGACCTAGGATGAAAAGAAGATTTCTGCTTTTCCCAAGTTCTTTTCCTCGCGCCCCTTTCCCTTTCAACCAAAGTGAGAGCATTTACAAGATCATCCACCGTAAAATCTAGATCTTCCAATAGATACTCAAGATAGTGGTGATTATAGCTCTTTTGGTAAGGATTGAGAATGAAATCAATCTTAGTCTTGAAATCACATTTTTCGCCGAGGATCTCAAGCTCCTCAAATAAAGACCATAACCCTAAGAACGTCTTCGACCGCAATGCGTTTTTTCCATTTTTAATTCAGCAATTTCTTGCTTCACACTTTGATTGCCATATGGGTATGATGTGCGAACATCGCTTCGAGATTCTCAGAAGATGTCTGCAATGAATCTCATATTCTTGATGAAGGCGTTTCAACGATCCGATGATGTGCCGAATCAGATCCTTCATCAATTCATTTGCCAAATCCCATTCACCATATAACATCTCGCCCCATATTCCGCCCTTAGTTTGGTTTTTTGGTTTTGGTGTATCAAGTACCCATTTGGAAGATGATGAGGCTAGGGATGTTTTTTAGTTTGTATATCCAATCAAAATAGTTTTTACCAAGAAGCAAATTGTCTTTAAGTATATTGAATAAAGGATTAAAAGGTTAAGTACATGATGAACTCAAATAAATAATAATATGCATAAGCACAAATATATCACAAAATTCGATCACATGTTTCATATTAAAATCTCAAAAAATATGAACATGCATCACCAACATTCAAAAATAGTTTAAATAAGCCACGTGGGTGGGTCATTATTTAAACACATTCAAGAAAGTTACAAATAAGAACAGCTTGCAAACCTTTAATATCCAGACATTATAGTTGGCTCCCACTTGACCAATATAAAATTGACAGGACTTCTGGAAGTATATGCATATCAATTTTATACCTAAGTAATAACCATGATTAAATACATAATTATTATTTCGCTTTGAACGAGCCTCGTGGGGAGGATCATCGTCGCCACTAGTAATAATCCACAATCATCCATTTGGAATTTATTCATGTGAAAGCTATCTTATGACCGTCCCCCAGGGGAATTTCTCCAAAAGAATTCACAAATAAATAAATCATGGAGGTCAAAATTAATTCAATTTTATTATCCGAATAAAATTGTCAATTAATTGTTTAAGCATACTTAGTAATTTTCGAATGTGAGATTTTTCAAAACATTTTCTCATGCATCGCAAATTTAAACACAATTAAATAAGCATAAAATAATGCATAAACATCAAAACAAAAAGTAAACATATTGGGCACATTTATCCAATTGTCATGGTTAATTTTTGTCATGTCTTGATCTTGAGAAATCGTCTTCATAGCCTTCATCGCTCGTCTCGAAAAGCTCCCACTTGACCGCCTTAAAAACGCCTTTCAAGCCATGTCATCGACACCATGTCATGGTCGTCTGGCCCTTTAGCACTCCCGGCGACGTGTCGAGTGCGGCGTCCGTCTTGTAGACGCCTTGTCGCGCCAGCGGATATCATGGTCGGGCGTCATCACGCTTCGGCGACCCTCGACCTCCTCCCGATCGGCGTCTGCCTCCGCCTGTCTCGCCCGCGTCCCGACCGCGGTCTTTTCGGCGTGCCGTGTCTGGGTGCGACGCGATCAGCCAGCCCTTCGACCCTCGACCTGCGCCCACGCTTTGGGCGTGCCCGCCGATTCCGGATCCATTGGTCTTTAATTCATCGCCTTCGACTTGGCTCATTTATCCGGTTTCAATTTATTTACAAAAATAAATAAACCTAGATCTAGACTAGTCTATTACATTGATCAAATCAAACAAATCCTAATCTGCTGGTGGATTTTCTCCCGCGAGCAAAACGCAGTCGAATCAGATAAATTAAAAACCACAATTTATATGCATGCATTAATAAACACATTAAATTCCAAGACAATTGGATACCTGCAAAAAAGATCTAGCAGTTCTACTATCCAATTTCAAATTTAATGAAAACGAATTAAATTAAAATTTAAAAATCAGAGCCCGAAACCGAGGCTCTGATACCAGTTGTTGAAGAATTATTTGCACGGATCTATTCGGGATGAATATTTAAATATAAATTTAATTCTAACAATTATTACTAGCATGAATTAATTCTATATTAATTCAAATAATAATTCAACAACAAATCATGCATATAAACAAATACATAAATTCTAATGATGCGGAATTGCTACTGTTTTCGTGAACTAACCTCTTGGAGTGGCAATGGTCTCGTTGATAAGTACACACCAAGAAGCCTTTCCAAATATTCCCTAGTCCTTGCTCGTCAATCCGGTGGAAGGAAACTCGCGAACAATTAACAAAAGGGAAAATAAAAATTTGTTGCACCACCTTTGTGGATTTACTAATTTTTCCAGCACATGGAATTGTACTTGGGAATGAAACACTCATCCCCTATTTATAGAGGGTGTTGGTCGAATTTTTAGTGATAAAATAATATGAGAAAATATTTTTCTTGATCTCCAAGAAATCTTGAATATTTCTCATATATTCTTTTCTCCATAATTAAAATATTCCACAAAAATCCCAACTCCTCTTGTTATGGAATTTTCGAAAAAAAATAAGGATCAAGATTCCAAGATTTGGATCTTCTTGAATTTATGAGATATACTTGTATTTCAAGAAATACATATCTTCCATAATATCTTTTTCAAGAAAATCAAGAAAATCTTTTATTTCCTTATTCTTTGAAAATTTCGAAAATCTCACCATAAATAACCAAGTGGGAGATTTCTTGAATTTAATGAGATAATCTTGTATTCCAAGAATACATATCTTCATTCCATAACAAAATTCAAAGAAAATCTTTCTCCTCTTTTTATTTATGATTTTCTAAAAAATATGAGAAAAATAAGCAACAAAATTTATTTTATTTTTAAAACACCTTTTTCGCTATTGGACTTTTATGTTTGGCTACTACTTGGGGGCCTTTAGGAGAATTGAGATTGACCTTCCAATGGATCATGAATTATCAATATTGAGCCACAATATTATTCAAGCCCATAAATATTAATTAATCCCACTACATAATTAATATTAACTATCCATCTTAACCCATATTACAGTTAATATGGCTCCTGCTTATTATTTCCGTGTTTAAGATTATCTAGCCCATTAATTAATTCAAGCCACTGAAATAGCTTTTCATTAATTAATATCTTTTATCCTTGGTTAAGAACGGTTCAACATTATTATCCATACCTAAAACAAATTCCACTTGCAAGATTTGGTATGATAATTCTTATGAACCTCCCAAAATCGAACAAAACGATTTGCACACGATTCTCCGATAAATCTTAGCAATCAAACCAATAATATTGCCCAAGATATAAAGTATTGAATCTCCTTGATTCTCTACCCGTAATAAGTCAAAGCAATAGTTACTAACCACACATAAATCCTATTTAAGGAATGAGATTAAGAAATAATAACCACCGAGGTCTAATTTTCCTAGTTCATCATCAAGAATTTGTCCTCCTCAGAGGTCCTCTTCAATGCATCATTTTGGGATTATATAAAGTATGCTTTACTTTATAATCAAAACCAATTTCTAACTTATTTAAAATAAATTGTTTATCACCGATGCTTTAAGTATCATCGAATGTTACATATATTTATTGCATAATTGTTCATTAAATAGTACGTGTTACATTGAGTTAAATTTAGTGATATTAGATCACGTAAGATTAAATTAAATAATTCCCTTTGTAACTAAAAAGTACACCATTCACGACCTAGATGGAAATGAACAATCCATCGTGAAAGGTTGTTGAAGTGTAAGGCCTTGATTGGCTTTGTCTTGACCAAGAGATTACACTAGTGCATGACCGATGCAATCAATAGGACCTACAGAGGATAAATTCTCCAAATCCAACAAGGAAGAATTAGACCTCAAAGGGTTCGTTATTTCTTAATCTTCATTCCTTAAATAGATCACGGTGGTTGGGTAACTATTGCTTTGACTTATCATGGGTAGAGAATCAATGAGATTAATACTTTTTATCTTGGGCAATATTATTGGTCACATGCGATTGTTAAGATTTAATACGGGTTAATCGTGGTGCAAGACGCTTGTTCGACGGTTCCCTTTGGGAGGTTCATAAGATTTATCATACCAAATCTTGCAAGGAACTAGTTTTCAAAGAAGGATAATAATGTTGAACCGCTTCCTTAACCAAGGACAAAATATATTAATTAATGGAAAACTATTTCAAAGGCTTGAATTAATTAATGGGCTAGATAATCTTAAACACGAGAAATAATAACCGGAGCCATATTGATCGTAATATGGGTTAAGATGGATAGTGCAATATTAATTATGTAGGGGATTAATTAATATTTATGGGCTTGAATAATATTGTGGCTCAATATTGATAATTCAAGATCCATTGGAAGGTCCAATCTTAATTCTCCTAAAGGCCCCCAAGTAACCCAACATAAAAGTCCAATAACCTAAAAAGGTGTTTAAAATAAAATAAATTTGTTGCTTATTTTTCCTCATAATTTTCGAAATTTATGGATAAAAGGGAGAAAAGATTTTCTTTGAATTTTGTTATGGAATGAAGATATTCTTGAATACAAGATTATCTCATTAAATTCAAGAAATCTCCCACTTGGTTATTCATATACTGATATTTCAAATTTTTGATAATTAAGGAAATAAAGATTTTCTTGATTTTCTTGAAAAGATATTATGGAAGATATGTATTTCTTGAAATACAAGAATATCTCATAAATTCAAGAAGATCCAAATCTCGATTCTTGCCCTAAATTTTCGAAAAATATTTGCCATAACTTGATAAGGTGGAATTTTGTGAATATTATAATTATGGGAAAAAGAATATAGAGATATATTCAAGATTTCTTGAGATCAAGAAAAGATTTTCCCACATTGTTTTTTTCCTAAAATGTCGCACCACCACCCCGCCTATAAATAGGGATGATTCTTTTCATTCCCAAGTACAATTCCATGTGCCGAAAAATTAGTAAAATCCACAAAGGTGGTGCAACAAAGTTTATTTTCCTTTGTTAATTGTTCGCAAGCATCCTACCACCGATTGTCGAAAGCAAGGATTAAGGAATACTTGGGAAGGTTCTTTTTGGTGTGTTTAATCAACGAGGCCATTACCATTCCAAGAGGTACGCTCACGAAACTCGTAGAAATTCGTGCATGCGTAGGATTTACGGAATTGATTGTATGCATGATTTGTTGTTGAATTATTATTTGAATTAATATAGATTAATACATGCTAGTAATAATTATCGTAATTAAATTTGTATTTAAATATTTATCCCTAATAGATCCGCAAACTTATTCCCCAACAATCGGTATCGAGCCCTCTGCTTTGCTCAATTTTTAAATTGTAATTTAATTCATTTTCATTAAATTTGAAATCGATAGTAGAATTGCTAGATCTGCTTTTAAGGTGTATCCAATTGTCATGGAATTTAATGTGTTTATTTATGCATGCATATAAATTGTGGTTTTTAATTCGATTCGCTCGATTCGCTTTTGCCTCGGAGAAAATTCACGCGGTAGATTAGAATTTGTTTGATTTGATCAATGTATTGACAACAGATTCAGTTTATTTATTTTTTTATAAATAAATTATAAACCGGATCGAAACGGAGGTGGAGACGAAGAATTAAAGGATAGATCCGTAACCAGAAATGACGACGCTAAGATCGCATAAAACGCGCTGCGGAGGCACGCAGACGACGCTGGATGTCGCCATTATGCACACGGGCGCGACGCTAAAGCGCCGAGCCGATTCTCCGATGCACGCGTTAGACGGGCAGACGGGCGACGCATGAAGAAGGCCATACGCCGGGCGCTCGAGGCGGACGTGAAGGCGAGGCTGAAGGGCGGAAGGCCGAGCCGAGGTTTGCATGCAGGCGCCAGGTTCGCCATACAAGGCTGACGCGGCTGCTGGCTGCCGGGCCGAAGCCGCCGCTTTGGTGCTCGAGACATCGGGCGCGGCCGAGGCCGACTGACTAAGGGGCGGCTAGATGGGCGTGCATCCCGATCGCGAGCTATTTGGCGCGGCATTTTGAGACAGAGTTCTTTTCGAGACGACGAGGGAGAAATTCAAGACGACGCTTTCTTCAAAATCAAGCCTAAAAAAATCAAACCATGACAATTGATAATTTGTGCCTAATATATTTATTTTTCCGCTTTGCTTGATTTATTATCGTGTTTTCGTGCTTTATTTAATTTGTTTAAATGTGTTTGCATGAGAGTTGCCCAATGAAAAAATCTCACCATCAAAAATTACTAAGCATGTTTAAATAATTAATTGAGAATTTTATTCCTGATAATAAAATTGAATTAATTTTTTGACTCCATGATTTATTTATTTGTGAATTCTTTTGAGAAATTCCCTATCGACGGGTCAAAGTTAGCTTTCACATTAATGAATTCAAAAATGGATGATTGTGGATTATTACTAGTGGCTTATTTATGACCATCCCCACTGCAGGCTCGCTCAAAGCGAAATAATAATTTCAGATTTAATCATGGTTATTACTTAGGTATAAAATTGATATGCATATACTTCCCCAAGTCCCCGCAATTTTATATTGGTCGTGGGAGCTAACTATTAACTGATATTAAAGGTTTAATAACCGTTTTGTTTGTAACTCGTTTGAATGTGTTTTAAATAATGACCCACCCCACGGACTTATTTAAACTTTTTTGAGATGTTGGCTGATGCATGTTCATATTTTTTTGAGATTTTAATATGAAATATGTGATCGAACCTTGTGATATATTTATGCTTACATATTATTATTTATTTCAACCAAAGATGTCGTAAACTTTTAATCCACTACTATTATACTTAAAGTCAATAGAATAAGTATGGAAACTATATTGATTGGAAACAAAAATTATAATTGTCCTAATCGCACAAAAAGCACAAGTGGATTCTTGACACACCAAAATCGATGATGAGCCAACCGACGAGTCAAAAATGCGAGACTCACGGATCACCTTATGAGAGATGTCACCATCGAAATTGGTGGAGGGCAAACCCGTAGGGATTACATCCTCAAAATTGATGGCCCATCCAACAAACTTGAAGTTCTCGAAAGATTTATAACTGAGACTCGATGAATTTGGTACTTCATTCTCCGCCCAAAAGTTTTCGAAAGCAATTTTGCCTCGCAAGTCGATTTGTTGCAAGCTTTGGTCTCGCAGAGATGTTGATAGGGCACCAAACTCAAGCTTTGACGGCAAGTGGTCCGCCTTCATCTTCTAGCCAAGGATGGCAAGAAGAAGAAGGTGACCAAAGGCCATAAGCAATCGACTCAAACTGCTTTCCCAAGGGGCAATGATAGGATGATTTAATGTCCGGTGGTGTCAAGGAAAATTCAAAGAGGAACCGATTAAGTCATGGTGAAAGAGGACAATGGAGGTTTGCCTGCTCCAACCCCAAAAGGGCCGGAAAGAAAGGTAATTTCACGCACTAATTGTTGAAACTTGTTTAGCGGCGATACTTCTCATTCGTGGGTAGTTGATACGGATCCACTAATCATGTTTGTTTCACGTTCAAACCGATCCGACAACTTAGTGGAAGTGAGATCCTCATCACACCGGGCGATGCTACGAGAGTGGCAAAAACAAGCAAAGGGAGAAGTGCACCTGTCTTTTGAAGACAGAGTTCTAATTTTAAGAGATGTTCTTTATGTTCCCAGTTTTAGAAAGAATTCACTTTCAGTTTCTAAAATTCTATTAATAGACACTTAATTTCTTCTAATAAGAATGAAATCATTTCTTGAAATGATGAGTGTATCTCGTTATGGGACATTGATGGAAAATCTCTATACAATTAATCGGGCACACCACTCACGAAATGCATCCTATAACACATCAATCAAGCTTTAGAGTAAAGAAAAACGTGAACGAGACACTTCTATGGCATCTAAGATTGGGACATATTAATCAAAAGAGGATCCAAAGGTTGGTAGAAGTAGGTTCACTGGAGTCTCTCCAAGTTGAACCAATTCCAACCTGCATGAATCATATTTGGAGAGTAAAATGACCAAGAGGGCATTCGGAGCCAAGGAATAGAGCCAAAGAAGTGTTAGAAATCGCTCACACGTATGTATGTGGTCCAATGTCAACCAAAGCAAAGAGGAGGTTATGAGTATTTCGCTATTTTTATTGATGACTACTCAAGGTACGGCGGTTATGTTTTCCTTATGAAGCATAAATTTGAGACCTTTGAGAAATTCAAAGAATTTAAGGCTCAAGCAGAGAATCATAGGAAAAAACGTATCAAGTCTCTACGATCCGATCACGGAGGCTTAATACCTCAAATGAGTTTTTGAACTACTTGTTCCGATAAAGGGATTGCATCCCAAATAATCGCACCCGAACCCTCAACAAAATGGGGGTTGCAGAGCGAAGAAACAGTAACTCTTTTGGAAATGGTTAGATCTATGATGAGTTATGCGGATCTTCCCAAGTCGCTCGGGGTCATGCCTTGGAAACAAAGCAGCCTTTCACATTTTGAACTTGGTGCCATCCAAATCGGTTCCCAAAACTCCCAAAGAATTGTGGACCCAGGCAGCTTGCCCGCTTTGAGACACATGAAGATTTGGGGTGTCCGCCTACGGTTGGACAAGGAAGCTTCTAGAATTGGATCCTCGATCGTAATTAAGGTTGTTTGTGGGATACCCCGAGGGAACAAAAAAGGTGTATGTTCTATGGTCCTCAAGATCAAAAGGTGGTAATAAGCACCCACTTTAGATTTTTGGAAGAAGACTATATCAACGAAAAGAAGACCCGTATTGAGATTACCTTAAATGAGCTAAGGGGGCTAACCTCAACTAACCGTGATAAGATGACATACCAAGTCTTGATGAAGAGATCTATATGCAACAACCCCAAGGCTTCATTGAAAAAGGCCAAGAACGCCTAGTTTGTAAGCTCATGAAGTCCATTTACTTGACTCAAACAGTATCCAGAGCTTGGAACCAATATTTTGATCATGTTATAAAGTCTTATGGGTTTGATCAAAACGAGTTCAAAAAGTTGTGTGTACAAAAAGTGTGGTTTCGAATCGCATTGGTATTCTTAGTACTATACGAGATTTACATTCCGATCATCGAAACGATGTAAAGGTGTTATCGACGAAGTACATGGCTTTCAAAAAAAGCTTTGATATGAAGGACTTAGGGAAGCCGCACACATCCTCGGGATCAAGATCACCGAGATCGCAAGAAAAGAATGATAGGCTTATCGCAAGCTTCATACATAGTCACCGCCTTTGAACGATTCAAATAAGCAGATTCCAAGAAAGGCTTCAGACTTTTCGTATACATGGAATCCATCTATCCAAGAAAATGTGCCCTAAGACACAAAAAGGAGATAGATGACATGAGAGACATTCCTTATGCTTCTACCGCCTAAGCCTTATGTATGCAATGTTGTGGTACGAGACCGATATCCGCTTCTTTTAGGCATGGTGGCAAGATATCAAAGTAACCCGGGAAAGAACAATGGATTTGTAGTTAAAAAAACATTCAAGTATCCGAAAAGAACTAGGATAGAATGTTAATTTATCGCATCGATAAATTAATTCCCATCTTGCCACACATTTTACTCGGATTTTCAATCGAACTTAGATTCCGTAAAAATCTACCTCCCAGAGTGTGTTTTGCATGGGGATGAGCCATGACATGGAGAAGCATCAAGGTAAATGCATCGCAGATTCTACCATGGAAGCCTTTAATATGTAGTCAAGCTATGAGGCAAATGAAAAAAGTTTCTGCTTGCTCAAGAACTTCCTAGTGGATTTGGATGTAGTTCCGAATTTGCCTAAACAGAATCATCATATTGTGACAATGCTTGAGCAAATTTGTAAATTCAAGGGAACCAAGAGCCCACAAGGCCAAAGAAAACACATTGAAAGGAAATACCATCTTATACGATAAATCGTTAAGAGATGAGATATAGAGGTGGCAAAAATCGCGTCGCCGAAGACAACCCAGCAGATCCATTCACAAAGGGTCCGCCTCAATACATTCGAGACATGTGGAAGGAATGGGTGTCAAGACCGCTTGCTAACTGCTTTTAGTATAAGTGGAGAAACTATTATGTTCGTGGCAGGTGACATTAGATGTCACGACAGAACTACACGAGACATGTTGTAGTATACTTAAAAGCGTATTTTGAGTATAAGTGGAGATTGTTGATTATAATCGAAAGTATGCTTTCACTTTGTATAATCAAAACCTAATTTCGGACTTATTTATCAAATCAATTGTTTATCAATGATGCTTTAAATATCATCGAATGTTACATATATTTATTGCATAACTGCTCATTAAATAAGACGTGTTATATTGTAGTTAATTTAGTGATACCGCATCACGTAAGATTAAATTAATAAATCCTTTGTAACTAAAAAAGTACACCATTCACGCATCTAGATGGAAATGAACAATCCATCGTGAAAGGTTGAAGTGTAAGGCTCTTGATTGACTTGTCTTGACCAAGAGATTACACTAGTGCATGATGACCGATGCATCGAATAGGACCTACAGAGGACAAATTCTTCGAATCAACAAGGAAGAATTAGATCTCAAAGGTTCGTTATTTCTTAATCTTCGCCTTAAATAGGATCACGCAGGTTGGTAACTATTGCTTTGACTTATCATGGGTAGAGAATCAACGAGATTCAATACTTTTATCTTGGGCAATATTATTGGTCACATGCGATTGCTAAGATTTAATACGAAGAATCGTGGTGCAAGCACGCTTTGTTCGATTTGCCCCTTTGGGAGGTTCATAAGATTTATCATACCAAATCTTGCAAGTGGAACTAGTTTCCTAGACGGATAATAATGTTGAACCGCTCCTTAACCAAGGACAAAAGATATTAATTAATGGAAAGCTATTTCAAAGGGCTTGAATTAATTAATGAGCTAGATAATCTTAAACACGGAAATAATAATCGGAGCCATATTGACGGTAATATGGGTTAAGATGGATAGTGCAATATTAATTATGTAGTGAGATTAATTAATATTTACGGGCTTGAATAATATTGTTGCTCAATATTGATAATTCAAGATCCATTGAAGATCCAATCTTAATTCTCCTAAAGGCCCCCCCAAGTAGCCCAACATAAAGTCCAATAACCTAAAAAGGTGTTTAAAAATAAAATAAATTTGTTGCTTATTTTTCCTCATAATTTTCAAATTTATGGATAAAAAGGAGAAAAATTTTTCTTTGAATTTTGTTATGTAATGAAGATATGTATTCTTGGAATACAAGATTATCTCATTAAATTCAAGAAATCTCCCACTTGGTTATTCATACTTGATATTTCGAAATTTTTGATAATTAAGGGAAAGAAAGATTTTCTTGATTTTCTTGAAAAGATATTATGGAAGATATGTATTTCTTGAAATACAAGAATATCTCATAAATTCAAGAAGATCCAAATCTTGGATTCTTGCCCTAAATTTTCGAAAATATTGGCCATAACTTGATAAGGTGGGATTTTGTGGAATATTATAATTATGGGAAAAAGAATATAGGAGATATATTCAAGATTTCTTGAGATCAAGAAAAGATTTTCCCACATTGTTTTTTTTCCCTAAAATTTCACCACCAATTATCTATAAATAGGGGATGATTCTTTCATTCCCAATTACAATTACATGAGCCGAAAAATTAGTAAATCCACAAAGGTGGTGCAACAAAGTTTATTTTCCTTTTGTTAATTGTTCGCAAGCATCCTACCACCCTGATTGTCGAAAGCAAGATTAAGGAATACTTGGGAAGGTTCTTTTTTAAGTGTGTTTAATCAACGAGGCCATTACCATTCCAAGAGGTACGCTCACGAAACTCAAGAAATTCCTCATGCGTAGGGGATTTACGTGAATTGATTGTATGCATGATTTGTTGTTGAATTATTATTTGAATTAATATAGATTAATTCATGCTAGTAATAATTATCGTAATTAAATTTGTATTTAAATATTTATCCCGAATAGATCCGCAAACTTATTCCCCAACACATCACCATGCACTAGTGTAATCTTCGTCAAGACAAACCAATCCGAGCCTTACACTTCAACCTTTCACGATGGATTGTTCATTTCCATCTAGGTCGTGAATGGTGTACTTTTAGTTACAAAGGATCATAATTTAATCTTCCGTGATCCGTATCACTAAATTAACTACAATGTAATACGACTATTTATTGAACAAATTATGCAAAGAAATATATGTAACATTCGATGATATTTAAAGCATCGATGATAAAACAATTTATTTCAAAGAATAAGTCCTAAATTCAGTTTTGAATATATACAAAGTAAAAAACATACTTTCCAAAGATAATCCCAATGAATGCAGAGCGACATACCAACATCTAGTAAATCGAATGTTCGCCGATGAAATAGGAAAGTCATGGAGGTACATATCGATTTACATCGTGGTAAAAAAAAGCGAGAGAAAGGAAGACCATCTTGTTGGAATTTTGAGGCACGTAAACACGTAATACATGCGCAGCGGAAATAAATAGTTCACCTACAACGAATAATTAATTGCATAATTGAATACGTATAAACATAAAGAGAAACATTACAAGAATCGTGACGATATTTCTACTATGGTATCCGCCAGAATCCCCGCTCACGACTTGCATGATTTTGCAATAATCCTCCCGAGACGAATTTGCTAGGAAAATTCTAACTCTAGATCTTATAGAGAAAAATATGAATGAACATTGTTTGAGAATTCCTAAGAGCTCATATATATAGGGAAGGTCCAGCTTAAATCTTAAGCTAACCTCATTTGGAAATAAAATCCCTAATCTTATAAAATAAATCTCTCAGATTTATTTTCCATGTATAAAATCTCTACGGATTTAATTCCCATGTATATCAAATCTCTACGAATTTGATTCCATATATATTAAATCTTATAATAATATTTCATATATTATTATTGGGAATCCTATTTAATTAAATCCAATTTAATTAAACATTAATAATAATTAATTCCAAATTAATCTATTATTAATTAATTCTCCATAAATTAAATATTAAATCCAATTTAACATTTAATCAACCAACTATAATCCGTAAAAGGGAACTACTTATTGTGTGACCCATAGACCCTCATATATCGAGCGATTAGTCAAACTAACGGTCTTAATTAAACTCTAGACAATAAATTAGACATTCTCAATATATGAGGTACGCCAGAGAAACGTAACTACACCAGAATCAAAACATGGGCTATTACGATTTCCTCCTTTCATTCGCGAATACTCGATTAAGTCTTGAACATGATGAAGTGTCTATTCAAATAACTTAATCATATTGTCTCTATTAACTAATTGATCATGTATGTCACACTTAGCCACAAAGTCTAAGTTGACGTGCATCGGTCGATGACTTAGATCCAATTATTACGAGAAGATGAATATTCTCTCTAAATCCACTTTGAGGAATGAATCCTATTATTGGATCAACTACCACGCACACGCACTTCGTGATGAACCCAATCCAAGCCATATCTACCCATGGAAGTGTGCAAGCGCTTGGTCATGGTCAAAGTTCATCATCCCACATGTCGTATGATTGACCTCAAGTGAAAGGAGTATCGCATCGGGCTCCCACTAACCGAGACACCCGTAGACATATTTTGTGGACTTACATCAAACGGTTTCTCCGATGGGTATACCAATACCCTCTAAGGTATTTGTGCATCCATCATGAGATACCTAGTATCTCATAGTAAGTGAGATCTTACTACACTCTCTAAGAGTATGATGCAGATCGCACACCAATCTCAATTGCATCATCAATATCTCATTCTTGATGATCCTTGATCGGGGCCATTTGAGAATCATGCTTAAGTCATTTGAGTTCTCACAACCTCAATGACAGTAATGACTCATGGAAACACTTGCATGAATAAATGCGAACAATCAAACATAATATTCAAACAAGTGTATTGCCATACATTAATATTAAATGAACTATAATACTAAATCAAACTGAATATCATCGAGTATTATGTTCTTACAATAGATTGTCTCTAGGACACTAACTCTAACACATCTGGGTCACCTAGCCCGGACTTTTGACATCTTAAGGAAGTTTAACATGCAGTTAAACTCAAAGAAGTGCAATTCCGTAGTCGGTTCAGGCAAGTTCTTAGGTCACATCATCATCACCAAATGAGGTATTGAAGCCAATCCAACAAAGATCAAAGCCATCATGGACATGAAGCCACCTCGCAACATCAAGGAAGTCCAAAGGTTGACCCAGATGTCTCATGACCTTGAACAGATTCGTGTCCGTAATGGGAGATAAATGCAAGTCTTTCATCGGCCATGAAAAAGGAAAGTTCTCATGGACCCCAGAGTTCCAAGCCGCATTTTTGAGCTCAAGGTATATCTCTCCGACCCCCAAATCTTAGCAAAACCTGCTCCCCAGAAGTTTTTCTTATACTTGGCAAACCTCGAGTCCGCTTCTTAGTGCAAGATTGGTCCGAAATGAAGGTCAAGATTATTTACCCATATACTTCGGTCACCAAACCTTGAATGATACCGAGCTCAAGTATCCACCACTCGGAAGCTCGCCCACGCCTTGGTCATGAGTGTTCAAAAATTCGGCAATATTATTTTTTGATCAACGGATAGAAGTCCCAAACTACCATAACACTAAGACAAGTTTTTGTCCGACCGATAAAGTCGATTGTTGAAGTGGTCCATTCATTAGGTTTTAAATCACTTTCCAATCAATCAAAGCTCGTGTCCTCACCGACTTCTCACCGAGCTCACCTTTCCGCAGAAGACATCGGAGGCAATTGACATCCCTTGATGTTGCAAAGCCCCGGATGAGAGCAGAGTACGAGGCCTTGATAATGGTCTTGAAATGGCAATGGCCATTGGTGTATGAAAGTTGAAAGTCTTTCTCACCGGGTCGATGCCGATGTCCGGAGAGTACGAAGCACCTGGGCAGGAGATGGTGAAGTACTAGCAGATAGCAAAAGAGCCCTCATCAAAAGTTTGAAGAAGTGCAAATAGAACTAATACCGCGAGTAGATAACACGCAGACAAGTGCATTGGCTCTTTTGGCCACCTCAGAGGGAGCCGTGGACATGGACAACATTGCAGTTACCAAGCTCATCACCCCTCGCATGTTGCGCACCATCGGCGTAAAGGAGATAACTTGACAAATCGTAAGCCCATCAAACACCCACGTAGAAGTTTTTCAGATCACAACCCCAGAAGACAATTGGATGACCGACATCAAAGAGTACATCGGGAAAGGGACACTACCAGAAGACAAGGTCCCCGCTCACCGACTACAACTGAGAGCGGTGAGGTACACCATAAACGATGAACAACTTTTTGCAAGCGAAGTTTCATTACCACTATTGAAGTGTATCCGCGCCGTAAGGCCAAGTGGTTTTGAAAGAAATCCACGAAGGAGATTGTGGAAATCATACTACGTAAGTCTCGCCTACAAGATAATCGATAAGGTTATTATTGGCGTCCTTGAGGAAAGATGCGATCGATACAAGAAAAAGTCTGGGCCAATGCAAATTTTACGCCCCACCAATTAAGCAAGCTCCTAAGAGCTCACCTCGATCTACATGACCAACGGCCGTCAAGGAAATGGGGATCGACCTGATTGATCCTTTCCCAAAGGCCCCAGCAAATGGTTCACCATGGTCGCGGTAGCTTACTTTACCAAATGGGCGTAAGAGAGCCATTAGCTACTATCACTCAGAGAAGAAGATCATCCGATTCATCCGAAGAATATCGTTATGTCGTTTCGACCTACCACAAGCGATCATCTCAAACAATGGGAAATAATTTGATGGTTTCGAGATCGATGCTTTCTTAGCAAAGTGGAAAATCGTGAAGTTATTTTCCACTCCATACCACCCCCAATCAAATGGATGTGTCAAGTCGGGAAACAAGATTATAAGACACTTTGAAGACCCGACTTGATGATTCAAAAGTATGGGCATACAAACTTCCTAGCATCCTATGGTCATACAGGACTACATTTCAAAATTCAACGGGCGAAACACCTTTCGCTTTAAATTTTGGAAGCGAAGCAGTCATACCAGCCGAAGTCATTGTCCGAAGTCACCGGACATCGCAAACAATCACAGAAGACAATGATGAGGCCATATCCCTCGGCCTCGATATCTTAGAAAGAAAAAGACTCGAAGTTGATCCGAAGAATGCAAGTTACAAATAGAAATCTGAGAAATATTACAACTCAAAAGCAAAAATCAAGATTCAGAGTTGGCTACCCTCGCCTTAAGAAAAATCCTGAGTCCAAAAAAGGTTAAGGTTCGACCGACTTAAGGTCCAATGAAAATCTCGAAGTGCCTACCAAATGGGGCTTATGAGCTCGAAGACATGGAGGGCATTCCCGGGATGTACCCATGGAATGCGACCTACCTGAAGAAGTTCTACCAAGAATCATCTATTTTCAAATATGCATCATGTTTCTTATAAAGCATTGTCAAAGTTAGAAATAAAATCAAGTTTGTTAAAATTTCTACGAAAGTTACAATTTATCGCAATTTTTACAACATTTCACATTCATGAACTTGGGGATCGTCCCCACCTCTCACGAAGTTCGGGTCAAAAATAGGTTCGCAAATGAAAAAAGATAAGTCAAACATTTAGAAAAAAAAAATTCTAAAGACTAGGGACGGGATAGAGAGGACCTCCCATGGAGTCACCCCAACAAAAATTACTTGTCCAAAGTCTTTAGAAAGGAAATCGTCGTCGATACCATCTATAAGACGCCGTACATATGCCCCATCTAAGTCAACAAAGCTAAAAACTCCAAAGGGTAATCAAGTCTAATACCCATCTATAAGAAGACCTCGGTCGCATGCCCTATAGAAGTTGAAAAAGCCAAAACTCCAAAGGGCAATCAAAGATACCATCTATAAGATTTACCTCGGTCTTATGCCCTATAGAAGTCGATAAAGCCAAAAACTCCAAAGGGCAATTAGGTCGATACCATCTATAAGATGACCTCGGTCGATGTCCTATCTAAGTTAAATAAAGCCAAAAACTCCAAAGGCAACCAGTCGTGATACCATCTATTGGGGACGATCTTGGTCGACGCCTATCTAAGTTTTATTAAAGTAAAACTCAAAGGGCAATCGTCGACATACCATCTATAAGACGACATTAGTTGCATACCCTATCTAAGTCGACTAAGCCAAAAACTCCAAAGGGCAATCAAATTCGATACCATCTATAAGATGATTCTTGGTCGCACGCCCTATCTAAGTTTAATTAAGCTAAAAACTTCAAAGGTATACCATCTATAAGATTTACCTTCGGTCGCATTTACTTATCAAAGTCGACTAAGCAAACAATTCAAAGGCAATCGGGTCACATACCATCTATAAGACAATCTTGGTCGATGCCTTATCGCCTAACAAGCATTTATCATATTTCATAGTTCAGATATCGAACACACAAGCCAATCAAGCTTCGGAAGTGCACATACAAGATGCATCACGAAAAAATACTAAGGCACGTAAAGAACACGCAAACATTCAGAAAAAATACAAGACAAATGATGTAGAAAAGGCAAAAAGACCATTAATTGACAAGAGCCCGGCGGTAACAAAGCAAAAATGCCCAAGGCAACATGATATACATAAACGCCCATGCAAACAAACACTTACTTAAAACCCCGAGGGGCAACTTAACCAACCAATTCAAACCCCCGGCGATGCGCTTATAATGAATGCCCGAAGGTAAAATGGCATACTTGCCGCAAAAGCTATAAGGATTTCAAATTTCGCGGAGCATCCGAGGCCCCTCATTAGGTTAATCGACATTTTGTTCGACCATGAATCTCAATGCCAAGCCGATCTCCTTCTCCACCTTTGAACTCCTTCGCCGACACCATCAGTCCCCGACCTCACCACCTCCATCTTGCCCATCCCCCACCTCTTCATTCAAAGAATCCGGGGAGTTCCACAGATCGTAAAGATTGGCATCGCAGGGAGGAACCGGGAGTCAACACCATAAAGCGGGTCCTAATGGGAGATCCTTCTTTCTTCAACAAGATTGTTGAGCATATAGGCCATGGCATTTCTTTTCATCGCGATCGCGCCCCTTCAAGATCATCCACCCGATGGCACGCCAGATTGCGTTGGAGAAAGAATGGATATAAACATACCGAGGCATGATGGCAATCCAACTTGATGGTAGACGGGGTGATCTCCTCTCGCCTTCTAGACCACAACATCGGGTCCTCCACCCTACTTTTCGTTTCGGCTAATGGTCCGCCCCCATATCGCCCTTTCCTGCACTACTTGTTTGTATTTCTCCTCGACGCGACCTGCATCGATCAGATTCTCGCCAAGATACCTCTCCGTGTCTTTCCTCGCCGTCACGCGCCTCGATTTGTTACCACCGCAATCTTCCTGTCATATCGCCCCGACTCTTCTCAAAGAAGGCCCAAGAGTGGCATAGATGAGTGACCCTAAGTCATATTCTCGAAAGGATTGAGTCCGGGCTTTCGCAACGCCAAGGTCCGGTGACTTTGAGCATCATCGAGATCCGTCGGAGATAGGCGTGTTAGACATCATTGGCAGCAGAGCCCGCCACCGTAGGTAGTTATGGGTAGCTTGCCCCTTGAAAGATCCCATTATCCAGCTTTATACCGCGAGGTAATCATCTATAAATACGTGACTTCAAAAAAGAAAAACATAAATAATGAAAAAGAGGTTCAGAGATCGAGTTTATCAACGGCTAAAATCGGGACTCCAAAATTTCGTAGTTGCATCATCACCCGGCCTCGGATCCCGGGCGACGGTGAGCTCAACCATCGATTAAGGTTCCCCGCGACCCTCGTAAGCACCATCTTCCCACATGGAGAGCTCAGAACGGATCCATGTCCATGAGGCTCGAAGTTTGTTTCAAGAGCTCCTCCCATCCCCATACTCGCCGACTCTTTTCCCTTTCGACCTCGGGGGCAAATAATTTTGGCCTTTGAGGTTGTTGGGATTATAATTGAAAAAGTATGCTTTTACTTTTGTATAATCGAACCTAATTTCAAACTTATTTAAATAAATTGTTTATCATCGATGCTTTAAATATGATTGAATGTTATATATATTTATCGCATAACTGCTCAATAATTCAGACGCGTGTTAATCAGAAGTTAATTTAGTGATACCCGATCACGTAAGATTAAATTAATCCCTTTTGTAACTATAAATACGCCATTCACGATTTGACCTAGATGGAAATGAACAACCATCGCGAAGGTTGAGGTAAGGCCTGGATTGGTTTGTCTTGACCAAGAGATCACACTTTAGTGCATGATCGAAGACAATGAATAGGACCTGATGAGGATAAATTCTTCGTGAATCGAACAAGGAAGAATTAGGGCCTCGATGGTTCATTGTTTCTTAACCTTCGTCCTCAAATAGATCACGTGGGATCGGTAACTATTGCTTTGACTTATCATGGGTAGTGAATCGTAGAGATTCAATACTTTTTTATCTTGGACAATATTATTGGTCACATGTGATTGCTAAGATTTAATACGGAATCGCAGCAAGCACGCTTGTTTGATTTGCCCTTGGGAGGTTCATAAGTTTTATCATACCAAATCTTGCAAGTGGAATTAGTTTCCGTATGGATAATAATGTTGAACCGCCTTCTAATTAAGGACAAAAGATATTAATTAACGGAAAGCTATTTCAAATGGTTTGAATTAATTAATGGGCTGAATAATCTTAAACACGGAAATAATGACCGGAGCCATATTGATCAGAATATGGGTTAAGATGGATAAAGGAATATTAATTATGTAAAATGGATTAATTAATATTTATGGGCTTGAATTATATTGTGGCTCAATATTAGTTAGTCAAGATCCATTAGAAGGTCCAATCTTAATTCTCCTAAAGGCCACCCGAGTAGCCCAAATATATAGTCCAATAACCGGAAAAGGTGATTAAAATAAAATAAATATTGTTGCTTATATTTCCTCAATTTTTTTAGAAAATTATGGATAAAAGAGGGAGAAAGATTTTTTCTTTTGAATTTTGTTATGGAATGAAGATATGTATTCTTGAATACAAGATTATCTCATTAAATTCAAGAAATCTCCCACTGTTATACATAGTGAAATTTCGATTTTTTTTGAAAATAGAGGCAAAAAGATTTTTTGATTTTCTTGAAAAGATATTATGGAAGATATGTATTTCTTGAAATACAAGGATATCTCATAAATTCAAGAAGATCCAAATCTTGGATTCTTGCACTTAGTTATTTTTCAAAATTTACTCCATAATAGAGAGGTTGTAGGTCCCGCGGGTTAAGTGAAGGCGTAAGTCTAGAGGAGGTGAATAGATTAAAAAATTTTTTTTTCGCGAGGTGAGAGCATAGCCTAGATCAGAAAGTGAAGTGAATTGGTATGATAACTAATCTCAACGCCGGCGGTCAGATCGATTAATTCATCGATTAACCGATTAAGCTGGAAGCTTAAGTTTTACCCGTGAAAACCAAATTTTGTATAAATCGATTCCAAGTTTTATCTTTTAATCGATGTCGAATCAGTCCGATCGACATCGGAAGCTTGGTGTCATCGATCTAACTTAGAAATGTATGCGCTTTTAAGATTGTGCGATGTGAGAGAGCAATCAAAAGAAGAAAGCACCAAGATTTATAGAATAAGTTCGGACAAAACCATCCCACGGGCCCACTCTTCCCTTTCACAAGGCACCAACTTAACCGACTTAACCGACCGGACTTAGATTAGTGTGTTAGTCCAACACAAGACACCAACAGATGTTTTAAGAGTTCTCACTCAACCGATCCCGTAAATCAAGATTAAAACCTGAGATCGAATTCATAAACAACTTATCCTAACTTGGGGGTTTGGGTAAGATTGTTGAGGTTCCAACTATGAAATCTTTCCTTATGATAAGCAACCGATAAATAGATGAAAAGATTTCTTGCTAAGAACTTATGGGATGAACACAATATAAAATAAGCTTGTAGTTGTGTTCTTCGTATAAAATCGACTATAGTTTGAGCTTCTTGATTATGTTGTTTGTCCAAGCATTTCCGTTTTCACTCAAGTGTGATCCCATATTTATAGACCCTTGAGATCAAAGAGCCGCTGGAGAGCAATTTGAATCTCAAATTTATTTTAGGTAGAGTTGCAGTTTGATTGATGTGGCGTCTTGAACGGCATGGCCGAAAGTTATAGCCGTTTGAGAGAGCAACATCGAATCCCGCTATCATCACTGTTCATACGTGTTTCTTCCTTATTGGATGAAAGCCTTGCTTTGCGTTGTTGTTCCTCCAACTAAGGTTTGTATTCATCTTGTTCGGATCGCAGACGTATGATAAGATGAAACATCGGGCCATCTTATGATTCGATCCGATGCGATTGAATGATCACCCACCGATGGAGTCTTCGGTGCCCGCTGACTTAGTTTCAACTCGCCGAATTCGCTGATGTAGGTCTTCCGTCTTATCTTCCGAAGTCATCCGCTTTTCTAAGATAGAGGTTTGAGCTTCACGACTTCACTGAAGTTATCCGACTAGATCAATCGATCCGATCTTCCGCTCGTTTTAGCGCTCGCTCGCCTTGATATCGGATTCTTCCGATTCTTCAGATTCGACCTTTACATATTGAGTTCCCCCTCAATATGTGACCCATCTATTACATCGGGTTTTTCTATACAAACATTATCAACCGGTCTCCTAAAGCAAGAATGTAAACATCACTACCAACGTGTCCGATCGTCCTATTACATGTGTTTTGGAACTTTCATCAAACTATAAATTTCCCAACAATTTCCCCCTTTGATGAAAACCAAAAACACTTGAGAAACCAAACAATTGATAAGTATAGAAATCAGTTAAAGAGCAAGTAATCGAAGACAAAGAGATTTTGTCTTTCGAATCTAAAAATAAACTTTTCATTAGATATGATGATTACATGTTACATCGTAAAAGTTTTGAATTTAAAAAGCAAATGATCCCTAGACGCCTTCCTCAATCTTCACCCTTGGGCTTGTATCCTTCTCGCATTTCTTTTTGGTCTTGTGGAATGTTGAAAAATCCATAGAGTTTCCATTTTGACATCGATTTGTCCGCACTTGATCGGGCTTATCCGTGATTTGCTCAAGATGTCAAAGTAGAATCTCTCAAATGCCAACACAAACGAGCCATCCGCCTTCTTTTCGAGTATATTATTAATGATCATACTCTTGGCAGATATCTTTACATTTATAAGCTTACCTCATTTTCCAGATACTTCGTAAAGTCCGATATTTATTCTCAGAACCAAATTGAGGAACTCATCATCTCGGGTGATTTTCTTTTGGAACAAGATCAAGGACAAAGGCATCTAGAAGCCATTCACTTCGATCTTATTCCATTCTCAAACCTCTTAAATATGGTAAGCAGATTTTTTGGTATGATCTCAATAGACTCTTGTCGCAACCGAGGTTCAAAAGCGATTTTCCAGCTTAATCCTTTCTTAGCCCTTCGATTTGAACTTCGCTTCAACCCTTCGCTTTTGTGCCCGCTTTTTTCTTCTTTCTTTCTTCTTCAACAATCGCTTGGACAATTTACATAAATCCTTATCACCAGATCTGATTAGTCAGGTTTCCTGACTTTCCCCGGTCCTGAGTAATCGGTCCAGATTTTGATGTCCCAAAGACCAGGCAAAGAAATTTTTCTTGCAATCGAGCTTTGTCCATGGGCCTTGTCTTCGATGTGTCAGCTTGGTTTCGGGATCCTTCCCTTTTGGTTTGATCAAAGCGATTGAGGTGGGAGGTCGAGACCCAAAGTTGATCGACAATGCCCATTTATGATCATTAGCAGATATAAACCTCAAGATTGAGTCACGATTTTGAACAGCTTGTAATCGCTTCTTTCTTGGCGCTTCCATTGTAGCGTAGAGTGTCCAAATCATTTTGTCAAATTTCTTCGATAACTCGAGAGTTTTTCGAGCGCCGTAAAAGAAGATCGATTTTGATCCAATTGCTTACAAATTGTCATCAACCGATTTTGTAAGCTCAAAGCAGATATGGGCGGTCATAGATCGGGAGAATCGACCGATTGCTTCGATTTGTTTGAGACCCATTTGTCTCCGACGCTTATCACTCCCTCAATCTCTTTTTCAGAGATCTTTGAGAAAAGATCCCATCTCCGGTTGATCAAAGTGATTTGAGATGAGGAATCGATCCATCACTTGATCGTGTTCAGTTGTTTGTGCCTCCAGTTGGTTGGTCGAATCGCAAAGACCAGCTCCACTTTCATCGGCAACCCGCATTCACCATTTCACTGCTCTGAGAGCTTTTGAGCAGCTCTCTTTCTTCCGCAATCCCAACTTCCCGGATCGTGAGCCACAGATTTTATCGAGACATGCAGCTCACCGGTGATCCCACTTCGCAGCATTCCTCATATCGTCAAAATCATAACTCATCCGCAAGACCACCCATCCGCTCACAACAAGTAAGATAAGATCCGAGAAGCTTTTTAACTGAGATCTCCAAGTGAGGATCTCCATGACTTCTTCTTTATACAGACGGGCGCATCAGCCAGGATACATCTCATCAATCTCTCGTTCAATTCTTAGTCCTACCATTTTTCCAGCCGATATGTGTTTGCTTGATCCGGATAGAAATGATCCGGCCTGCATTCTGGCTGATGAGATGTGGAAGCCCTCACAGCTTGAGTCGGGCGGAAGTTGTCCTGATTGGTTCGACCAGCAAGGGTTCTCACAGAGCGTGGCAACTTGTATCCGGTTCAGTTCATGAGCAGTGAATCCAAAGAAAGAGACATGCTCGCAAATTTCTTAGTCCGAAAGCGGTGAATCACCTTTGAGGTTGAGGGAGAAGTAGATTTATCAGCTTGTGCTTCTACTCAGACGTTCCGCCAGCCCTCGCGCTGAGAAGTTGCCGCCCTGGATTGGTTTTTGCTGCGCAAATCAGACTGCTCGGGCGCTTTTTTTTCTTCTCGACGGCTCATCTTCTAATTTTTAGAGTCGGTAGGCTGCTTTTTTGGCCTCTTCTCCCAGGCCTTCACCGGCTTTCGCTTTTTTCGAGCAACCGGTGATGAGGATTCTTTGCTCTTTCCTTTTCTTCGCTTTTGTTGATGGGCTCCTTGTCATCGTCAGCGGCTCATAAATAATCGTTGATGAGAAGGAAGGCATTGTAGGACTTCACCATTCTCGATTCCATTCAAAGGCTTGGCGGTGTCTTTCAATATAACCGCAACCTTTGTTGAGATTGTCTCTTTTTTCGTAGAAGACCGCCTCGATTCATTGGACTCCAAATTTTTCGTGTTCTTGGAGCAAGATGGCTTTCGAGAGGCGCGCACTGATTGATGTTCTCGGTGCCCCATCAATTATTGCGCCATATGGCATACATTTTGACTGATGTGTGAGAGCATCCGGCTAAATGAGATTCCTATGATCGCTCTTGATAAATGTCAAACAACAATGCAGTACTTTCTTTTTGAGCATTGCTTTGATGAATCCGGCCGTCGATGTTTGTCTGCCTCTAAGAGCTCCTCTCTTTCTTCTTCATCCTCATTCTCCTCAGAAATCACGCAGTGAGATTCATTTTTTTGGCAGCGAGATTTAGTGATGTCCTCCATTTGTCATACCGATTTCTTCTCCATCTTGGATCGTCGACATCGATTACCGTCTCTGGTTTTTCTCGATCCACACTCAAATTTTGCAAGAATTGAATTGTTTTATACCGCATCACCGATCGCGTAAAGGAGCGTAGAAAAATATGTTTCAGTCGGCCTTTCGAAATTTGTTCCACCTCCATGGATTCGTAATCTCGCTGGTTCCAAACCAACTTTATCCTCAAAGATCTTCGTTGCCAATTCCGCATAATTGCACACGACATCTTTTCCAAGTCTACGAAAGGCCATCTACAGGTGAGATAGACTCATTAAATTTGTGATAATCAATATCAATATCATTCCTCATGAAAAAAAAAAGGCAATGAAGCAAAAAATTCAAAAACAACTTTTGAAAAAACAATGTTTTAACGGAAAGAAAGATTCATCATTGTTTAAAAGAAAATATTACCGTATTCAAATTTTCGAGAAGATTTTGAACTCTAAGAAATCGCTTTTGAAACGAGAGAACAATTTGAAGTTTTTCAAAGGAGAGTAATGCAGTTTTGTGAAAAAAACTCGTAAGGTTTGATGAATCTTATATAGAGGCGAGGGTACAATAAGACAAGATTTTGAAGATCAATCGCTTTTGAAAGATTGGTAGACGCTCCAGATGAAGGGTTTTGATCGTAGGTTTGAAAACGACGTACACAAAAACTTTTGGATTTAAAAAGCACGATCAAGTAGCAAATAGCTAATACATGTATTCCACGTCCAAGATTAAATGATTTGCGAGTACACGCTACATGGATAGTGGGTACAAGAAGGCAAATAATATCGAGATCTGATCCGATAAATAAATTAAGAACAAGAGAAGAGATCGTGCTCCCCGGTTGGTGATGTTGTTGTCGATCCAATATTACTTGTCGATGTTGATTCAACATTGATCTTAATCATTACCTTTAAACCTTAGAAATTTCTGGCCGGTCAACACCTGGCCAGTCTTCTCGATTTATCTGATTTGTTGAAACTTAAAAGCAGTGATCTTTCGCCAATGCGTCTGATTTCCCCAGTCCTCCTTGATCGGTAAGTTACATGACGTGTTTACGACATAGTGATATGTCGATTTATTGGGTTTCAAGCTCGAATCTCTCTCATCGATCATGTATAAGTAATGAATTTTAGTTGACTCATCGATTCTTTTTGATTAAAGCGATTCTTAGGATAAGTGTTCTGTGGCTTTTCGAAATGCAGAAGTAATGGCTTCTATTCACTGAAAATGGCGTGGTCAGCATCACGTAAATATAAATGCGAATCTCGATGTCGTCCAGCGTAGAATTTATCAATTATCGATCGCGTGATTTCTACGCATTCGTCCTTTTGATGCAAATTTCTTTGATGCTTTTGAGTCGACAATTGCATTTGCATCCTTGTTTTTGGCCTCTATAAATTGGACCAATGTTTATACAACATCACCCATTCACCATACTTATCTTTCGTAGAATCATGTATCTGGTGAACCTTGTTTCCTTGAGACTTCCTAAAAACACTTTTACACCCTTTTTTATGGTTTCATCTTCTCAAATCGGCTTCCTTTTGCATCACTGTACTGTTTCTTCTACATGTCTTGATTTCATCACGATTATTTTATAGCTTCTCTACCACCGGTAGTAGGATCTGGCTGTTAGCGAAGACACTTCTCTAACATTACCTTTTACCTTATTGTGTCCTATCACGGATAGCGTAACCGAACCATCAAAATTAATTTTGGTATAAAATATAAACTACGTGTGCCCGTGGTCGATGTGTGACCAACTCTTTTTGTACCGATGCTCCACATTTAGCAGTGGAGAGCCCTCTTCTTTCCTCGCTT
>JBBCBC010000021.1:23745089-23880086 GCA_037126765.1 Stenogyne calaminthoides
TTTCTTTATCTATTTTGGGGCTTCTTTTTTGAGGGGGAATTTTTTTCCCTAATCCATCTATGGTTAACATTTTCAATAGTAAATTACCTTATGATATCTGTCATCTAATGAAGTCAATTGGCCAATTCAACTGAATGATAAACAAGAAAGAGAAGGAAGCTTATAAGCTTCCACACAATTCAGAAACAAAGTAATCACATATTAACAATTGGATTTCCTAAAGAAAAAAAAAGTAAAGGAAATATTACCATCCTCTGTATAATTCTCCATTGCTGATAGTCCTTCTTTCCAAAACACAGCAACATCAGGCTCAACAATATTAAACAGCTTGGCTACAATAGTTGCAACTCCTCTAAAGAAAACAGGCCTACTATTCCCGACAAACCCTTCTCCAATTTTTCAACTCACGATCCATGTCTCGTGATGACATTCCACTATTTTCCACAAGACACCACCTTTCCTCTAACCAGTCATTATCCTTCACCTTATTTTCTGAATCCGTAAGACCATAATCGTATAAATTTTGTGGGTGGAAAACAACATCAACACGCCCCGCAATATTCTTCGTTAGTGAATATCACCGAGAAAATCTGAAGGAGTAAGTAGAGGTCCTAGATGGGGAGAATTGACCTGGATTTACATAAATGGAGACAACAGTGACCTCAAGCGTGTTTCTTTGATTCTTGAATAGAGAAAGATGGCCTTCATGGAGATACCCCATTGTGGGGACTAACCCGATCCTCTTGCCCTCGTGCTCTAATGGACCTTGACCACTCTCTCATCTGATCTTTGCCTGTGATTATCAAGCTTTTATTCATATATAAAGCCTTTCCTAAGACTGGAAAGAGGACAAGGAGATGTTTATGAATCTAAGCAGTCGGAGTTTTTTTCTTCATATAGAAACTAAAGCATAGTTGTTTAGGGCTAAGGCCCAAGGCACACCGAGGGCACAAGAAAGTGTCCGGCGCTGGCCGCGCCCTCGCCTTTGACCAAAATGGCTAAACCTAATATAACCTTAACTTAAACATATTTGCATCTAAATAACTAATAGATTGAAGTTCAAAAGCACATAAATTACACAAATTAAAAAAAACATGTATGTACTAGTCAAAAAACTTAAATAAGGGAAAATGAAAGAAGTGCAAGTAGCAAGCCGGGAAGGGGCGCTTGTAATTTTTTCTTTCAGTCTTAGAAGTAAAAACCCAGTTTTACACTTCTACTTATGGCTAAAAGCGTGTGTACTATTCTGAACCCTAGAAACATGTTTTTTCTTTGCTAAAGCTATTTGAAAAAAAAAGTGTTTTTAGACCTCGCCGCCTCACACATGGAGAGGCGCAGGTCGTGAAATATTGTTGCGCCTTACTCCCGCCTAACAACAAAAAATGAGCTCAAAAATTGAACACTAATGTGACCCAATATTCAGCAGATAACCTATGCTTTTGCATCCAACTTTTTGTCCATACCTATACTAAAAGAAACTCACATATCAATTATTTAATCACACTATCACACATGATTTCAATTACATAGAGCTGAACATAAACATCAGTATAATAGAAAATCTGAATTTGAGCTCAAAATTGAACACTAATGTGAAAATTATGTTACTAAGGCTGATTTCACTGTTTATACAACAACTAATACTGCTTCTTAATCTGTTGCTAAGGATGATTTCACTGCTGATATTGATTCTGGTTACTAATATTGTTACTAAGGCTGATTATGATACATTTAATAATTCTGATTTATGGACTACAAAAGATTCTAGTGGTTCAGTTGTTCATCTTATCAGTTTTGCTCCCAAGGATACACCTATTGAATATATACAAAAATGGGTCCCTGACAAGTGTCTCAATTTTATGAAGGGATACTTATATGCTATTTAAAGTTGACTTAGAAATAACAAAGCAAACAGAAAAGAGCACTCCCTTGAAATAAAAAGTAGGTCAGTGGATCTCAAACACAATAATAAAGTATTATCACAGCTACCTCATTTTCTTATCTATATATCATGATTTAAATATAGCAATTAACCACCAACTACAACCCCAAATATATTAAATTCCCAAATCTAACCTTGACTTACAAAAATCGAGTTTTTGTTTTCTCTCAGAAGAATTAATAGCGGGCTGTCTGAACTCTACTTCCAAGCTGAAGAATTATCACCTGAAAATGAAATAGAAGCAGATATAGGCATAAAAGACCAATTGACTTGAAAAAATCAATGTAGATCACTTTTGTATGAGATAATGAAACATAACTCTTATGATAATGAAACATAACTCTTAGATATCAAGAAGATTTATTCAAGAATGTCTCTAAAATCTATAAAAACCATCAAATATATCATCATATCTTGTTACAGAAGCATTGCTGCAATTATCATGCAAGGGTAGAAAAGAAAAGGCTATTAAAAAACTACTAGACTTAAATCCGGAATGAAATTCACTGTAAGTGCAGCCATAAACATGCTTCTGTGCAGGACCAGTGGGAACCATGTGCCGTAAAATCAGAAAAACTTGCCTCATATAAGGTAGAGCTGAAGCATCAAGATATGGAATAAACTTACTTTAAAGAATAGGCACAGTTTCAAACATTCATATCTATTAGTTGCACTCACAAACTGAACTGAGAATACTTTAAAAGTAAACAAGTAGGTAAAGAATGTAATATGAACTAGGCGGATAAAAGAAGTGGAAAGAACAAACTAATCCAATCAGAAGTTATGACTTGTGAAAAAAAACCATAGTCAACAACAGCAAACAAAATGAATGTTATCCTAAGAGCACGGCGACCAATAGTAATCTGATCTAGACTTTAAATACAAAAAATCAGGTTTTGGAGGTAGACAATGATGGGCGTGAATACAGTTCAAATAAAAAGCCTAACCTAAAATAACTTCAGCATGAATACAATTCAGCTATCGGTTCCCGCATCCCCCAGCAGCAGCAGACCACCCGTGCTGCTTTTTACGATCATGATTCCCCGACCGCCCCTGGCCCTGGCCATCTCACCAGAGGATTGAGTCCCTTGCGAGAATATTAAGACAAACAGGGACAGGAGATGACAAAAAAACAAAAGTGGCGACGACCGCGCCCTCTCAATTTCTCCAAATCCAGAGATTCTACTCCAGATGTCTTGTTAAATTCAACTAATGTAAGCATTAATCGTACCATAGCCAAATCTATTGATTTCATTGAGCTTAGCTAGCTGCAGTTTATTTCTCATGCATGTATGTATAATGTATGCATAGTTATTGCAGGCGCCAAAGCGCAAAGCTGCGCCTGATGCCTTAAGGGCGCCTTGCATCCCTGCAAAAAGCAACATAAAACCTTGAAAATTTCTTAGTAAACCTAACCATAGAAAGTAAACCTAAGTTAATCATACTAACATATAATTAACTAACAAGTTGAAGGTTAAAAACATATAAATCACACAAAATAAAGACATAAACTTCAAACCATAGAAATGCGATAATAACAAGCAAATAAATATCTGACTTAATCACGAGATTAAAGACATAAATAACCAAACTAATCAACTCCATCGAATTCATCAAAAAGCAAACTCCTCCTCCTCCTCCTCATAACGTGGATCGTCCTCACGAAATTCTTCTTCCTCCACAAAGTTAAATTCAATTTCATCTTCATCTCTAAAAGGCCGCTAAAAGATGATCCTCTCACACTCACACCCCTTGCCCGCTGGCTGGGCCGAGGCGAATTTCAGACGGTGGCGGTGTGGGTGGGCTTAGGCGTGGCGGGAAAAGGGAGGAAGAAGTGTTTGCAGATTTTTTTAAAAGTGAAATGAAACCCTAGATTCACGATTGACTTAAATATTAAGACTTTAAAGATATTTTTTTTATTACGATATTATTGGACACATAAAAAAAATGTTTTTTATTTCAAACAAATAGTAAAAAAATAACATTTTTATGCCATATGGTTGATTCAACAACAACAATCGGCGAAAAATTTCTGAATCAACAACAATCAGTGAGTTCTTCTTCAATGGAAAGCTGAATCAACCACACTATGAGTTTTCCTCTCTGAATCCATAGAGCTTCTGAACTCAAAATTGGTTTTGATCTCGATTCAGAGCGAGGCGAATGTGGAAGTGTGGCGGCGGCGATTCTTGTGGTCGAGAGGCTGAGATGGTAGTGGCAGCGTCGAATCGATTGATTCTATCTACGATTTGGAATTGGTTGATTGGAGGAATCGATTGATGGTGATGAATCGCTGGTTGATTTGGATGAATGGCTTGATGGCGATGATTCGCTGGGGATGAATCGAGCAGTGAAATTTGCATGTGATGAATCGAACAGTAGGAAAAGAAAAGGGGAAGAATAAATTCTGGTTTTTTTATAAAATTGCTTTTAAATTTTAATAACAATAATAATTATTATTAATAAAATTAATTATATTAAAATAATAATTGAACCTTTTTTTATAGTAAAATTATAATTGAATTAGAAAAGTGTATTTTGTCAAGTGTGCAATAGATGAAAATAGTGGATTATATTTAATTAAGTGCCCCAAATTGTTGTTTAGAGGCATATAAGTGAAAATTTAGCATTGGGACCTGAATATCCAAGGCAAAAATATGAGACCACAGAATTCATCAAAGTCTCAAGCAAGAATAAGCAGTATGAAAATATAATTGATAAAAGACTCAATATCAAACATCTCTTTTTCATAAATTACAACACTCAAAGAAAAAGAATTCTTCTACCCTTTTTTCTAGTTTATGCACTTCTTAATCCTTACTAAATTGCATATTTATTATTTAACTTCCACTTTTATGGCAGAATTTAATGGATATTCCTTTAAGCAGTACAAAAAACAGATACTGCTGGAAATTAATTCAGACTGAGGAATATTGGTCCTTTAATGGTGGCACTCATATTAACAGAGCTAATCTTTCCAGAAAAATGGTCGATACTGAGAATAATGGGTCTTGATTGGAATGTCGTCAAGAATTTTTCCAATTAATGCATACATGAGAGAAGAAAAAAAAACAATAGAACATTTTCTAAACAATAAATCTCTCGAAACTTGGAAAAAAAGAAGGTGAAATAAGAAGAAAGAAGATTATTACTAGTATTCTCAAGCAGTCCTTTAGAGTTTATTTCAGCATGGCAGAAACGCAGTTAGAGCCAATTCACGTGAAATGTAGTCTGGTTTCCTTTAATGAAAATTATCAGTATTAATATTTCCCAAAACTTTTACAATTTCTTAACATAGATATTCTGATCTCAATACCGAATGAGGATTACCCCTCAAACCATACAAGTAACCCTAATTCTAAGAGAATCGATCGAATTGTTACCTGAAAAATCTCTGAGTCGCAGGTGGTGGCGACAACTGTTTGAAGAAGACCGCTACTCCTCTGTCCTTGTTGAGGAGCTGCTCTATTTCTTCTTCACTCCACGAGTTGCTCTGTTTCTTCTTCACTCCACGAGGTTGCTCTGTTTCTTCTTCCTCCACGAGTCAGTGGGGCAGCTGCGTTCTGCCTTTTCATGCTTAATCTTATATTATAAAAAGTAGAATATACTTACCGCCAAATGCTGGCAAGTGTAAATTATCTAAGTTGCTGCGGCGTATTTTTTTTTAACATTTTATCGTGACTAATAAAGTCTAGAAGATTAATATTATGAAATGAATTGATTGGTTTTAATCAGGCAGTTCGTATGCCGAAATCTACTTTCTAAAATTGAAAATAATAATTGTAATCTAAAAAGACTCTTTGGAAACTTTATTCACACCTGATTATACTAAATAAATGTTGCGTACAAATTTGCTTTCTAAAACCAAAATTAATAATTGTAATCTGAAAAGGCTCTTTGGAAACTTAATTCAGCGACTTTTCATTTTCTATGTGTGTTAAATACAGAAACATTAAACCATTTGTTCATTTCACTCCCAATTTTCAGATCGAAGAATCAAAGATTATAGTTTTGTAGCAGGTTTGTTATTTTAAGAATACTTCATTTTCCAGCATAAGCCAAATTAAACCCCAATTTTTCAATTGCAGATATTAAACTTGGCAACAACCTTCAAGGTGGTGAATGTTATAGATTCTTATAAAAAAAATGAAGAGGCATCTTATTTGAGTGTATCAGTACTACCTGCAAATAGAAGCATGGAAATACAACTCATAAATGTTTGCAATTTGTTTTCAATGATTCAGAGGTATAACTTTTATGTACTTCAATTTTTTAGTTGATAACAATATAAGTCATTTTGCAGATAATGATTCAAATAAATTTTTCAATTGTCAGGAAGTTCGAGATTGAATCCAACAAGCTGCAAACCGCAGACCCAATCATTTATAAACTGAATAACTATAAGTAAAAGCACCCTAAGTTATACAAATAGGAATATACATGGCGTTCGAACAAACCTAACATTTAGGGACGGATACAGGATTTCTTCCCAAGGGGCCGGGGCGGATCCACCCATAGAACAAAGGGGCATACTACATCCCCAAAATTAAAAAACTACAATGATATATAAATACATATATATATATATATATGACATTTCTTTTCTCTGGAATTGCTTGAGCTGAATTCTGTTTTGCTTAAAGCCAATTTTATGTTATATATATCTTGGCTATATTGTGCAAGTGAGTTTTTGTAAATTACACCCCCAACATATTAGTAGATACAAAATATGGAACGATCGAAAATCATATATATATATATATTTTTTTTTTAGACTAAAATCAGTTGAAATTAACGAATTTCGATTAAGAAATAAAAAAGAAGTAGAGCGTAACTTTTACCAGAGATCTGAGGGGAAAAGAGAGCGAGTTGCGTGAGACCGGAGAGAGGAACAGAGGCGGCGGCCGACGGCTTGGAGCAGCAGCCGATTGAAGAAAACTGGAAAATGTAGGAAGATACAAAAAGAATTAGGATTTTTTAACCTTTGGTTTTTGGTTTTTGGTTTTTTTCATCTCAGCCCATTTATCTCTTCTTTGCTTTAACAATTGGGTCGGTTATTCACCGTTCGCACCACATTATTAGAAAATCCTAAAATTCCATTTGGATGACAAATTTGAAATCAATTTATTTCACACATAAATCATTATTTTTTTTCATTATTTTGTTTTGTATATTACAATTATTATTGGGGGTAAATAATTTGAGTTAAATTGTCTATGAATATTTATGAAAATTGTGTATATGATCCTCTATATCAATTTGTAAATTATAACATGATTTATTAATTTGAAATGAATTTATTTTCCATTGCAAATTCAAAGGTGCTCCTAAAAATTAAGGGTATGTTTGTTTTGAAACTCATGCGGATGGACTTAGAACTTTTGAAAACCCAGCGTCCCATTATAGTTTGAGATTTAAAATTAGGCTTGAAAATCTTCTTTATAAAGTACACATACACCCTTATTTTTTCACAAAATTAATCTGATCACATCAATATTTTTCTCGCTTTCAACACACAATATAATAATATCATATCAATCATTATTAAATTTGATTTGACGTAAAAGTAAAAAATCTCACCTATCAAAATCTACAAACAAACACATATTTTTTACCATTTATTAAAGACTTTCAAATCATAGGATTTGAAAGTCACGAAATTTCGATGAGAACGTAAAACGTAAAAACACAAATAATCTAAAAAATAATAATAATTGTTTGCCCAGCGTAGATTGACAAAAAAAACAATTAGGGTTTACAAAATCGTCAAAAGAAAATCAATATTATTAACGTGCGAAATAAAGAAAAACACCCTCAAGTACTTATAGGGCAAAAAAAACTTGACGGATTCAAAAAAGGATTTGAATCTCACAAACCTATCTGACTCAAATTCCAAAAGATATCTTAATATATAAGATAAAGACTAAAACGTAAAATAATTAATTAAACAATAATCTAAGATAATTTATTTGATCTTGTAACTAATCTTGTCAAGTCTTGGACTCGCTTCTTGGGTGATAATTATGGGACACTATCTTCTTGACATATCCTCTTTGCTTGGCTCTTTTCTTTGTCCCGGTATTCCGCCCTATTGACGGACCCCACTTGGCCGCTTTCCTAGCCCTTCTCGCCCAATAGCACCGATTCTCGGACCCCACTTTCCTTGTTCGCATCAATCGGCCCTCTTCAAGATCGTCCTTGTCTGAAGGACTAAATCCGGAAACGCGTTTCATTTCCATCAAAATTTCCACGTATCCTTCCCCTTTGATTTCGCGATTTCAATGTAACCATACCTCCTTCCCATCAAACTCCATTGTACCCTTCCCATAATTTGTGCTAAGCGGTCCCCAATTCCTTCGGCCATTGAATTCCCAAAGGCGATATCAGGCCCCCACGGTGGGAGAGCAAATAAATCAACCTCGTCTCGATCCTCTTGCGTATTCATGGGGATATCTTTGTACACAACATTGCATTCTAATTCTTTGCCACAAGCAACCCTCGCATTAAATGGTCTCGCTCTTAGTCTTGGTCAAGCTTGCTCGCCAATTCTTGATTAATGAAGTTGTCGTCCACCATTATCCGAGAACCTTATGTAAGTGACTCGACGTGTAATCAACTTCGGCCGGCCTCGGCGTTCTCTCGTCATCGCGTGCGACACCTCCGCGTCCCTTAGTCATCATAATCGATTCCATGGGTTCAATGAAGCGCTTTGTCGCGGTTACACCTATGCGGTGCGAACCTTTCATCCGTGATTAAAAAGCACAATCCGCTTCTCACGCCCGTTTTTGCATCTCGTCCCATAACAATCGTTTGATTCCCGAAGTTCTTAGAAACCCGGATACCGTTGCCCGAATTACCATTACCGCCAAGTTAAGCCTCCTGTCGTTATTTCCTTACCTTGAGCGCATGTCTGGCCGCCGTCGAGTCTCGGCGTAGCCCTTTCTTCATAGCGATAAGATGGGTCGATCGAATGTCGAGCAATCTCGATGATTTCCAAAATGCGTCTTAGGGGCGATAGACCACAACAGTGACAAGTTACGTTTTAACCCTCGATAAAAGCCCCAACTAACGCCTTTTTCGGCCCGATCTCGAGCGACTCGCTAGTTTCTCGAACTCGCTTTTGATATTCCCTCGATGTCAGGCACTTGATGTGGCGAGAGCCTCACAGCCATGTCCGTGTATTAGATGGTCTGGCGAGTCATTAATTCTTTCTCAAAATCTTTCGACAAAAGGTTTTGTGTCATGTTTTCGTAAATACTGGTAACCCATTGCCACCATATGTTAGCCTCGCCTCCATATAGTATCTGGTTGTATTGTACATTATCACCTCATTTGATGTCATGCAAATCGAAATCTTGATTAAAGCCTACTTTCGACCCGAAATGGAGATCTTCCCCTTGAATGTTTGGTATTGAGTTTAGGCGATGGGTCGTCGTCGGTCCCCCCTTGTGTCCTTTCTCGCTTATATTGACCTCCTTGAATCGGTTTCCATCGCTCCATTTCCTCCGATGATGAGCGGTATCGCGTCTTCCTCCCCGTCGAAGGCTTCCGAATTCGGCGCCGTGCTCGCCAGCGTTTTGCACACCGCATCAATCTTGGCGTTGATGGATCTCATCTCGATCCGCGATCTGCAACATCAGTTTGATCTTTGGCTTCGTCGGCCTTCCATCGTTTGAGTCAAACCAGCGCCTCAATCCGGTCTTTGTGAGTTTCCGTCATTGCTTTCGTGTACCTTTTCGATTCTCAAATACTCTCAATTAAAGCACCAATTTGATGAGAACCACGATTGCAAAACACAAATAATACACAAGAACAATAATAATTATTGCCCCAGCGCGGGTTGACGAAAGCAATTAGGGTTTGACAAAGTTGTCGAAGAAAATCAATATTATTAACGTGCAAAATAAAAAAAAACACCCAAAAGTACTTATAGGGCAAAAAAAACACTGGATTAGATCGAAAAAGGACTTAATCTCACAAACTATCTCTGACTTCAAATTGAAAGATATGCTAATATATAAGATAAAAGACTAAAGCGTAAATTAAACAATAATCTAAGATAATTTGGCCCAATCTTGTAACTAGTCTTGTCGAATCTTGGACTCCTTCTTGGGTGATAATGCAGGACCACTATCTTCTTGCCATATCCTCTTTCGGCCCTCTTTTCTTTGTCGATGTTGTCGCCTATTGATTGGCCCACTTGGCGCTTTTAACTCTAGCCCCTTCTGCCTAATAACATTAATTCTAGGGCCCCTTTCCTTATTCGCATCACTTCCCCATACATCTAAATCCAAACAAACATACCATAAGGAATTTCACTCTGAGATAGTGCTTAGCCTTACTTTACCTTTGTGTTGGCGTGTGTATAGGATTGCAATGCATTGGGAAGCGTTTGGAGGTAGTTTTTTTATTTTCATGGAAGAATTTATCATGTTTATGTTGCGACTTTGGAAAGATTAGAAATCTGAGGGAGATGATTGTCGTTCTTACGAGGGTAAATAATCACTTCTCTTATTCAAGTAAGTATTGAGTTACGAGTTGGTTATAAATGTTTATTGCAATAGTATAATTAAATTAATAATTTTTTAGTATATTAATTGTAAGAATTTGAGGTAAGTAATTTGAATTTATATTGATTATAATTATTTATTGCAAGTGTGACGATGAGAATGTCACGTCGACTAAAAATCGATGATGTGTGGACTTTTAAGGTTAGATAGATTATTTTGCTCCCTGCTTTTTTGCAAATTTAAACTTTGAATATACTACTCCTTATTTATTTTCTATTATTGTGATATACAATTCATAATTTTTTTATAGTTAATAACATTCTTCTAATTTGATGAATGATTTTTGCTTTGTATATTGTAGGGAGTAAAAAATTTATACTAAAGCAAACTTTAGTAATTACGTTATTTGTCTTATTAAGTAAAAAAAACCAATGATTTGGCTCATCATTTTGCTTAGGCGTTTGGATTATTTCAAGTCCTTATTATTGGTCAGTCTCATTGTTGTGGATGACCTACTCGATATTTATTGTTTTTTGCATTTAAGTTATAAAAATTATTTTTATTTAAAAAAAAATGTTTTGAATTAGTTATGAATGTATATTGCACCTTTATAATTAAATTAAATTTTAATTTAGGTTTCTTTTTTTTTGTTCATAATGATCAAGTCAATCCTTTTATTTTGTATATTGCTAATTTCGTTAAAATATATATTTTACAAAATCTTTGAAAAATTTAATTATTTGAAGGATTTTTTTTTTGACAGAAATTATTTGAAGGATTTTTAAATAATTATAATTAATATATCTACAACATTTGCTATATTTGTACTAATTTTTTTTTTAAATATTGGTTTAAATTAAATGGAATTTATATTTATTTTTATGTGTACAATAAACTTTTAATGATAACATTTTTTTATAAAAAAACACAAACACACGCACACATATACACACACATACAATTAAGAGTAATATGTAGTTAAAAAGATGTCGGTGCTTGAATTATCAATGTTGTAAAAATACAATTATTATACATACCCGATACCTTCGTGTTGGCTTTCAAGAGAGAAGATCTAATTGTTTTAAAGATTTTCAAAATTTATAGTTAATTATATTTATGCACAATTTAGTATATTCTTTAAAATATCAATGCATGTTCAAAAGAAAATTCAATTTTAGTCATATAATGTGTGTATATATATATATATTTATATTTGACAATATTTCTGGAGAATCGAATTTGATCATATGCCCATAGGTGGACACAAACTTATATGACCACCGCTTATGTGGCGCGCCACATTTGCAAGCCCCACCATCATTTAATTAGTTTCTTTAATTAATTCAATTCTTCTCATTAATTATATAAACATAAACTCTAAACCATGAACCATAAACCCTAAACTCTATACCCTAAACCATGAACCATTCGGGCAGGGTGGACCATGAACCACTTGGGTCGGGTTCGAATTCGGGTCAGATTGGTTCGGGGTCGGGTAGTTTTTTTTAATGAAATTAGGTAAAATATGGAATATATATAAATGAGAAGATTGAATTAATTAAAGAAACTATTTAAATGATGGTGGAGACCTTGCATTGTAGCGGCCCACATAAGCGATGAGTATATAAGTTTGTGTCCACTTGCGAGCATATGATCAAATATGTTCTGGAGAATCTAATTATTTCAAAGATTTTCAAGATTCATATGATCATATCTAAGCAAGATATGGTATATATATTTCATCAATAAATTTATCAACCAAATTTCAAAATGCTAAAGAATTTTTTAAATTGGTAGATAAGTGATGTGTTGTTGGTTGATAGGATGTGTAAAAGAAGTGAAAAGTTGGAGAAAGAAAAAACAAGTATGTATTTTAAAATTAATTGAGTGGCAATTGACATAACAATGAACAAAAATAAAGATTATTATTAAGAAAATTGGAGCCCACAACACCATAGGAAATGTAAAGCTCTATTTAGGACTCACAAAATGACAAGATGTAAAAAAAAAAAAAATGGAATGGAAGTATATTACATATATATAATATTAAACAAAAATATTTTTATAATTAAATTAATTAAATATTTGAAGTGTTTAATCTAAAATATACTCCTCCGTCCCACTATAATTTTCTTTTTTCTTTTTATGGACGTCACTATAACTTTCTCATTCCATAAAAGGAAAAAATAACTCCATCTACCCATAATTTTTATTAAGCTTTTTACCTGATATTACAAAAAATGTCATTTCCTTCTTATTTCATTACCCCCATGTACCTTTTCCTCTCTCCCAATACCTAAAACTTCCCTTCATTTTTATTATTTTATTATTATTTCTTAAACAAACAACAAAAAAGGGGACAATTACTGGGGACGGAAGAAGTATATTCTAAAAAAAAATTCAATCTCATGAAATTCACGGGTAACATGCTAATATATAATATACACATATATGTCATGAATTTCAATATTATAAAATTAAATGGAATGTGTATTTGTTTTAAAGAAATATGTGAATCGAAATATTAAAGTTAAAAAATATAGATGGTGAATATGATACTATAATATATGTATACACCAATATAGTATCTCACATTTTATATAAAAAAGCCAAAGTTAAATTAAATTTGGAAATGGTTACAAACCTTTTAATATAATCTAATCCCATGATTTTAGGCTATCATGGGAATTGGGAAAACTAATACACTAAGGTCCTACTAGATGAGATAGATACAGAATGTTGGGAAAAACATGTTAGTTTGATTTGATGGATAAACCCGAAAAAAATCATGTAGAGTCAATTAATACCATGTGTTTGGTTTGGGGATAAATATTAAAATATGATGCTTTTGACTAATTTGCCCTTCACACAAAACGCAAAAGCTCCCCCAATGCTCTTTGTGTTCTTTGTTTTAGAACAACACTCAACAAATAAATAAGGTTTTTTTTCAAATTTGGTAGGTCCGCGACTTTTAACTTAAAAAAAAGCGCTTAATAGCTTTTTTACTTGTGATTGAAAACCACTTTGTATGTATCGAATCGATTTCTTTGTCCATCAAAAAATCAATAGGCGAATTTACGGTGAATCGCCATTTTGAAATTGGTTCATCGAATCTTCGGATCTCAACTTGATGGCATCCGATACATCGAAGCAAAATGAATTCTTGAGAAAAATTATGTACGATATTCGATCAAAGGCATCTTCGTATGTGTTGTAAGAATATTGTGCGAGGTCGGTTCTCCGGCCTTAAATACCCTAATAATGAGGATGAAATTTGCTAAGGAAAAACACGCCGGAGGTCGGCGGGGGTTTGTCACGAACAACAAGAGGACTGCGACCGGCGAGATCTTATGGACATCGGATGATACAAATGCGGGGCATTAACTACGATTAGGCAGCGGTGTCGGCGGGACGACGAAGAACCTTGCAAAATAGGCTTAAATTAGAGATAAAAGCGGCAAGGGCGATTACGAATGTGAGGATGAGATGTTTAGGCGGCTAATTGCACCGCAAACCTAGAGATTGCCTCGGCAACCTCAAGCGACCTCCGCGTAAATCACATCAATCTTGTAGCATTTAATTCCCGATGGAGTTGCTTTTGGCTAGTTGTACTTGTAACCTGGAGAGTGAGTTCCACTCTCCCAAACATTATAAATGGGGCTCATTTGTGACCCAAAGGCGGGGAGAATTGAAATTTTTTACCAAACCTCTTGCAAATTCATTACTCAAGCTCTTATATTCTCAAACAATCATAAATCATAAATGCATTCCATATCTCATATTTATTATTTGTGTTACTAAGATCATTAAGCCACATCTTAATCCTAATCCATATATTTTAACACAACAATTGGTATTTAGAAAAAGGGTACTCTTTAAGAAATATCGAGTTAAGTTCTTAGTGTTTTCTCATTGGGTATTCCTCACGAATCTTCGATATAAATCCATCTCGTTCACCCAAATCTCTCTCAATATCACCCAACCATGTCTCAAGCAACTTTCATCTCCAAGAAAAAAGCTTGCATAACTTCATATTTGCTCGGTGGAAGCGAGGGTTGGCAACTTGACGTGCCCAACGCAAAGATTGGGGGACCTTGCGGAATTGCTCAACTCGAACAAATCCGCACCCTAAGGACATTGATGGCCGCCATCGGCGAGTTATGCGAAAACAAGCGAAAATGAAAATCCTGGCGACCCTGCGCCCTGACTGAACAGAAAGCGGAGTAAGGGCAAGGTCAAATGCGAGGATCCTCACAGGGAGAAGTCTGCATGAGGACCATCGCTACGGATCTCCTTGAGAGGAGCGGGAAGCAAACTCCCGTGGGACCCATTGCACCCCAATCTATCGGTAGCAATCCGAGCGAGGCAAATCCCATCCTGACGTTTGTTACCGAAAGTTTTGATTTAATGGCCACCAAGCTCACGGATCCCCAGCGAGATCAACCTAGGCGATCGCACCATAGTCATGTTGAGCGAAAGATCCTATTAGGGATCGATGGCAAAGCGGAACCCAAAACAAATAATATCGATGAAGGGCCAGGCCTAAGCGAAGTGTTGGGATAACATTTGTCGGGGATCTGTCGGGATGACCTCATAAACACAAATTTAAATTAACAATTATTACTAGCATGAATTTACTAAGTGAATTCAAATAATAATTACACCAACAACGACATAAAAATAAAATTCACGTAAAGAGTCCTAGCGTGCGGAAATTCTAGGAGTTTCGTAAACATACCGATTGGAGAGACAATGCGAGATGGGCCGAGGATTAAGTATCGGCTACCAACCAAAAGTCCTTGTCAAAGTATTCCCAAGTCCTCGCTCAATAACTTGGGTTGGGAGGTTTCTCCGATGAGCGATTTATAAAACAAAGGAAAAAATAAAATTGTTGCACCACCTTTGTGGATTTATAATATTTCGGCAAATGGAATTGGTGTGGGATGAATGAATTCATCCCCTATTTATAAAGGTAGGGTTCGAAATTTTGGGGTCCAAAATTAGGGTTTGGAAAGATCTTTTCTTGGTCTCGAAATCTTGAATATACCCAATATATTCTTCTTTCCATGTGTATTTTTCCACAAAAATCCACACCCTTATTTATCCCAAATTTCAAAAAATTACAAAAGAGTATTTTCAAGATTGGATCTTTCTTGAATTTATGAGATATTCTTGTATTCGAGAATACATATATTTTTCCATAAAATCTTTCCAAGAAAATCAAGAAAATCATTCTTCCTTTCTTATACAAGATTTTTTGAAAAATACTAATAAAGAGGCCAAGTGGGAGATTTTCTTGAATTTATGAGATAATCTTGTATCAAAAATACTTATATCCTTTCCATAAAATCTTTTCAAGAAAAAATTATTCTCCCTCTTCTCTTCATTATTTTCGAAAAATACAAAAATATTAGGCAACAAAATTTATTTTATTTTAAGCACCTTTTATTTATTGGACTATAGTTGGGCTACTTGAGGGGCCTTTAGGAGAATTAAGATGGACCTTCAATGGACTTACGAATTCGATATTAAGCCACAATATAATTGACCCATTAATATTAATTAATACCACTATATAATTAATATTGCACTATCCAATCTTAACCCATATTACGGTAATATGGCTCGGTTATTATTTCCGTGTTTAAGATTATTTAGTCCACTAATTAATTAAGCCTTTGAAAAAAGCTTTATATTAATTAATATCTTTATCCTTGGAGTAAGGGCGGACTCGGTTTTATTTTTATCCATCTGGGAAAATTAATTCCACTTGCAAGATTTGGTATGATAAAGGTTAAAGCCCCCAAGGGGACCAATCACGCAAGACTTTGCAAGCACACGATTCTCTGTATTAATCTTAGCAACCGTCGTACAATTAATATTATTGCCCAAGATATAGGGTATCGAAGTCTCAATGATTCTCTTCCCATTTATAAGTCAAAGCAATAATTACTAATCGCTTTGCGGTCCTTATTAAGTGACAAAGATTAAGAAATCAACAACCATTTTGAGGTCTAACTCTTCATCCCTTAAGTCGGTGCGAATGAGTTTATCCTCTCTGCAGTTATAACTTGACGAACATCGAATACCTTTAGTGTAATCTCTTGGTCAAGATAATGTTGGAAAATTAGGGTGTCGGGATCTATTCGAGATTATTTTTAAATACATATTTAAATTAAATAAATAATTACTAACATGCATTAATCTAAATCAATTCAACATAATAATTAAACAACATGCGTGCTGCGTAATTCCGTAAATCCTAAACATCTTGAACTAGGAGTTATGGGATTACTAACCTCTTATAGAAACAACTTTTTAGGCGATGTATCGACCCAAGAGCCTTCCCAAATATATCGGCGTCCCACGAGCGTTATCCGTTGGGAGGATTTGCCACGAACAATTTTAATGGGAGAGAAATTAAATATTTTGCTACCACCTTTGTGGATTTCTAATATTTTCAACAAATGGAATTGCCCTTGGGAATGAAGAGCTCATCCACTATAAATAGGGAGGAGGTGGTGAAATTTTAGGTCAAAAAATATAAGGAAGAAAATATTTTCTTGGTCTCCAAGAAATCTTGAATATATCTTATATTATTTTTCTCCTTAATTAAATTTTCCATAAAAATTTCTTTCCCTCTTCTACCTATTAATTTTGAAAATTACAAGCCTAAAGGAGTCAAGATTTGACTTCTTGAATTTATGGGATAATTATGTATTCTCTGATAATTATCTCTTTCCATAAAAATATCTACAAAAGAAAATCAATCTTTTTTCTTCCTTTTTTGGCCACAAATTTTTGAAAATATCTCTTGGAAATATAGCAAGAATACTTTCTTCAATCTCTCATTAATTGAACTTTATTTGGGGCTATTTGGGGGGCCTTTAGGAGAGTTAAGATTGGACCTTCAATGGACTATGAAGCTTTAATATTTTGGGCCAAATATTATTCAAGTCCATTAATATTAATTTACTCCACTATAAAATTAATATTGAACTATCCATCTTAACCCATATTACGATTTCACATATAATATGGCTCGTTACGTTATTTCCAGCGTTTAAGATTATATTAGTCCATTAATTAATTAAGCCACTTGAACAAGCTTTATATTAATTAACATCTTTGTCCTTGGAGTAAAAACAGACTCAACATTATTATCCATACCGGAAATAAATTTTCACTTGCAAGATTTGGTATGATAAAGGATATGAGCCCACCAAGGGGACAAATCAAGCAAGACGTACTTGCACGCGATTCTCCATATTAAATGTCAGCAATCGTCATGTAATTAATAATATTGCCCAATATATAAGATATCGAATCGCATTGACTCTCTTCCCATCATAAATCAAAGCAATAGTTATTAATTTCACGATCTATTTAAGAGCGGAGATTAAGAAATAACGCTGCCGAGGTCTAATTCTTGTATATTGATACCAAAGAATTTGTCCTCCTGTGAGTCTCGGTCAGCGCACCTAAATCTTGTTAGTGTGATCTCTTGGTCAAGACAAGCCCAATCTGGGTCTCACACTTCAGCTGTTCATGATGGTTCGTTCATTTCCATCTGGGTTGTGAGTTTGTACTTAATTACGAGGATATTAATTTGATCTTGGTGATGGGGTATCACCAAATTAACTACAGCGTATCGTCTTGTCTTATTGAGCAGGTTTTGCAATAAACATATATAACATTCATTCATATTTAATGCAACAATGATTAAATAATTTATTTTAGTAAATAAATAAGAATCGGTTTGGTTATACAAAGTAAAAGCATACTTTTCAAATTATACCCCCAATGAGACAAAAACCGAGACTTTACGTCAACTTATACGATAGGATGTTGAGTCTATCTAGGTTGTGAAACACGCACTAGTTTACAAGGGAACGTTAACGTGATCTTACGTGATCGGTATCACCCGTTAACTACAATGTAACATGTGCTATTATATGAAACGATTTTGCAATAAATATATATAACATTCAATCATATTTAAAAGCAAAAAGTGATACATAATTTATTCGATAAATAAGTGTTTAATACATAGGTTATACAAAATAAAAAGCATACTTTCACGTATAACCCCAACACGAAAGTCCCCTCACCTCCACAATTTGAGAGAACTCCATCGCCTTTGCATATCTGCCGAACTCCATCACCTAGCCAACGGGAAAAAAACACACCACCTCGCCCACATCACGACGAGGTCGCGGGGCAGAACAATTCTTGGTAGATGGCTTCCATCATCCAGAATATCAAAGATCTCCAAGAGCAGATGGCTAACAGAAACAACATGCCTACCACCACCAGAATCCCTGTTTCACCACTCTCACCCATGGTCATGCTCGCCCCAATACAAATCAAGATCAACGCGAACTCCATTGCACAGTACAACGACGACACCGACCCAATCAATCATGTAAGAAAGTATACTTCTTACATGAACTCAATGGGGGCAACAGATGCCACACAATGCAGACTCTTCCCACTCACTTTAGGTGACCAGGCCTACCGTTGGTTCAAGACCCTACCCCCGATCTCGGTGGAATCCTTCCGCCAGATGGCCCAGTTGTTCCTTACTCACTTTGCCTCATTGACCCCGCATAAAGGAACCAAACAGCGCCTGGCGAACATCTATCAGCACGAGGAGGAATCAGACCGAACATACATCGACTGTATCGACAGGCTCATCATGAAGGACGAACCGCTGGGAGACGAAGCCAAGGTCCTGGGGGTAGTCCACGGCCTAAAGAAATGAACCAAACTCTGGAAGATGATGAACAAAGATTACCCGACGAGCTACGCTAATTTCCGGCATCGGGCGGGCATTATGAGTACCAATGTCGAGATACTCGCATCTAGATTGGGTGAACAACAACCAAAAGCGAGGTGAAGAAATTTGAAGTCAAAAAACCGGATCGAAAAAAAAAAAACCATTCGGGAGGCTAGGCATAAACTTAGAGCCGGGGATATTCAAGCCGGTCGACAATGCACTTTCGAGGTAAAGCTCTCGAAACTATGACAATGAAGCGCAAAACCCAGATTTTCCAATCAATTAAGGCGGACAACAACTCCCTTGACCATAGAAATGATCCGGGACACTTCCAAGCTTAACCCGAAAGAAGTTACGCAACTATCACAACACCATCAGACTGCACAATTGAACATTGCGCGACTGAGAGGGGAGCTCCGGAAGTTATATCTGAAGAAGGAAAATTGGACAAGTTTGTTAAGGCAAGGCAAAGAACCAGCAGTCGTCGACATGCACCCCCTCAGGGAATCAAAACGACCAAGGCAGCGAGGTCGCAGATCTGGGAGGGTGCAAAAAATAAGTCATCCGCATGATTTGCCCGAGAGGGGGCACCTCGGAGGATTTTTCTCCGCGACATCCTTATATAACCCGGCTTCAAAAGGCGAGATCGCGAGCTCGACGAAACGCGCGTACTAATCTGCCTCCCAATCAACACCATTGCCCCAAATCGTAAACAACTCACCTTCACCAAGAAGACAAGGATGGAGTGGTCTACCTGGCCGGGATCCACTAGTGATCTCGGCCAGAATAATGGGGGCTCTGGTTCATCGTGATCATAATGTCGACAACGGGGCTTTACGCAACTTCCTTTTCAAGAAGACACTGGATCAGCTCGGTGATTTTCACTCCTACGTCAAACCCTGCGAGGTAGGGATCCGAGGGTTTGGGAATCAACCCGTCGAGGCATATGGAATGATTCATCTATCAGTAGAAATCACCTCAACTTTGAATGTCGAAGTGAAGGCCACCAGGCAGCTAGACTTTGTGATCATCGACATCCCCTCAAATTTCAACGCGTTTCTTTGGCGAACCCATTCGAGGCATGAGTTAAAGGCGTGACCTCGTCATTTTTCTATTGTATTAAATTTTGCGGATCTGACGAGAAAATTGGCACCATTAAGGGTGACCAGACTGCGATAAGAAAATGTTTGACTTACACTTGTGTTAGTTTAAATTCTGCATTTTATTTTGGTAGGAAATCCAGGGTGGGGCTAGGTTGTGCAATAGAACTCCACCTGGAAGAAAAAAAAAAATGATGAAATGGAAATAGATAATGTAATAGAAGAGAGTGTGACACCTATGGAAGTTGACATCGCTGACCAAAAGCGCCCAGACAAGAATTACGGTTAGAACCTCACCTCGTTTTTGAGCGATGGAGGTCGATTAGGACACGAGAATCCAACCTTGATCCAAGAATGGAAATAAATGATCAGTGAGCTACCCTGTCGAAAATTCGAGATAATCCCGATTGACCTCGGACCGGCGAATTAAGTGTAACTATCGGAACATAAATACCCAACGATCGAGAACTTAGTTGATGGGGTTCCTCAGCGAGAATCTAGGCGTGTTAGCATGGTGCATGCGAAGACATGATCGGCATTGATCAGAGGTCGCATGTCACAAACTTAACATTGATCGACAAAGCCCGGTTTTCGAGAAAAAAGAAAAGTTCGCCCCGAAGGAAATCATGACCTTGGCGAAGAGGTGAAAAAGATTCTTTGGAAAACAAGTTGATTGAGCAAGTAGACCATCCATGATGGGTGGCCAACATGGTCTTAGTGAAAAAAAGCAAACAACTCTTGGCGTCTTTGTATCGACTTCATCGACCTTAATAAAAGCGTGCCCAAAAAGATTATTTTCCTATGCCTCACATCGATCACCTCGGACATGACCTTCTTGGGCACGCGAGATGATGATCTTTTATGGATGCCTTCGTCGCAAGGGTACCATCGGATCGCCATGGGAAAAGATGATCAAAGAACATGACTTATTTTCTAACGGAGAAGAATGTGTATTGTTGGAAAAGAATACCTTTTGGATTGAAGAATGTGTTGGGGAATTATTTGCACGGATCTATTCGGGATGAATATTTAAATACAAATTTAATTCTAACAATTATTACTAGCATGAAATAATCCTATATTAATTCAAATAATAATTCAACAACAAATCATGCATATAAACAGTTCACATAAATCATACGCATGAGGAATTGCTACGGGTTTACGTGAACTAATCTCTTGGAGTGGCAATGGTCTCGTTGATAAGAACACACCAAAAAGCCTTCCCAAGTATTCCCTAGTCCTTGCTCGTCAATCCGGTGGAAGGAAACTCACGAACAATTAACAAAAGGGGAAATAAAAATTTGTTGCACCACCTTTGTAGATTTACTAATTTTTCCAGCACATGGAATTGTACTTGGGAATGAAACACTCATCCCCTATTTATAGAGGGTGTTAGTCGAATTTTTAGTGATAAAATAATATGAAAAAATTTTTTTTATCTCCAAGTAATCTTGAATATTTTCATATATTCTTTTTCTCCATAATTAAAATATTCCACAAAAATCCCAACTCCTCTTGTTATGGAATTTTCGAAAAAAATAAGGATCAAAATTCCAAGATTTAGATCTTCTTGAATTTATGAGATATACTTGCATTTCAAGAAATACATATCTTCCATAATATATTTTCAAGAAAATCAAGAAAATCTTTCTTTCCCTTATTCTTTGAAAATTTCGAAAATCTCACCATAAATAACCAAGTAGGAGATTTCTTGAATTTAATGAGATAATCTTGTATTCCAAAGTCTGCTTTTAAGTATACTACAACATGTCTCCTGTAGTTCTGTCGTGACATCTAATGTCACCTACGAACCTAATAATGTCTCCCACTTATACTCAAAGCAGATTGACAATGGTCTTGACACCCATTCCTTCCACATGTCTCTCGAATGTATTCTGAGGCAGACCCTTTGTGAATGGATCTGCTAGGTTGTCTTCTGACGCGATCTTTGCCACCTCTATATCTCCTCTCTTAACGATTTCTCGTATAAGATGATATTTCCTTTCAATGTGTTTGCTGGCCTTGTGGGCTCTTGGTTCCCTTGAATTTACAATTTGCTCGGCATTGTCCACAATAAATGATGATTGTCTTTGGCAAATCGAAACTACATCCAAGTCCACTAGGAAGTTCTTGAGCCAAACCGCTTTTCATTTGCCTCACTGGCGGCTACATATTCGCTTCCATGGTAGAATCTGCGATGCATTTCGCTTTTAACGCTTCTCCATGTCATGGCTCCTCCCCCATGCAAAACACACAGGAGGTAGATTTTTTCGGAATCTAAGTCGATTGGAATCAGAAATTCCGTGTGGCCCGATGGGGATTAGACTATCGACCGATAAACTAACATTCTATCTCGAGTTCTTTTCGGATACTTGGAATGTTTTTAAGCTGCGATCAATGTTCTTTCCCGGGTTACTTTGATATCTTGCCATCATGCCAGCGGTAAAAGAGATATCGGTCTCGTCACAAACATTGCATACATAAGGCTTAGGCGGTAGAAGCATAAGGAATGTCTTTCATGTCATCTATCTCCTTTTTTGTGTCTTAGGGCACATTTCTTGGATAGATGGATTCCATGTTTGAAAGGTACGAAGCCTTTCTTGGAATCTGCATCTTTGAATCGTTTCAAGACGATGTCTGTCTATGTATGAAGCTGCGATATAAACTATCATCCTTTTCTTGCGATCTCGAGTGATCTTGATCCCAAGGATGTGCCCGGCTTCCCCTAAGTCCTTCATATCAAACTATTTTGAAAGCCATGCTCTTTCGCCCGATAACACCTTTACATCGTTCGATGGCGAGCGAATGTCATCTACGATATAGTACTAAGAATACCAATGCGATTCAAACCACGCTTTTTGTACACACAACTTTCGAACTCATTTTGATCAAACTCATAAGACTTTATAACATGATCAAAACATTGGTTCCAAGCTCTGGATGCTTGTCTGAGTCCGTAAATGGACTTCTTGAGCTTACAAACTAGGTGTTCTTGGCCTTTTTCAATGAAGCCTTGGGGTTGTTGCATATAGATTTCATCATCAAGACTTTTGTTAAGGAAAGCCATCTTGACATCCATTTGCCAGATTTCAAAGTTGAGATGCGCAGCAATCGACAAGAGAATTCGGATGGACTTGAGCATTGCTTCAGGCGAAAAAGTTTCCTCATAGTCGATCCCTTCTTTCTGAGTATAACCTTTCGCCACAAGCCTTGCCTTGAAGGTTTCCACCTTCCCGTCCGGTCCTCTTTTTCTCTTGTATACCCACATGCAACCAATGGGTTTGACCCCATTAAGTGGTTCGACTAGCTCCCACACTCTGTTATGATCCATAGAACCCATTCAGAAGCTTTCATTCTTTGTTTTGCCAAGAAAGCGCATCCTTGTCTTGGATTGCCTCGTCATATGTCCATGGGTCGATTCGTCTTGTCAGGGGAATCAAGTCGAGGGACTCTCTATCCCATGAATCTCTCGGGCTGTCTCACAACCCTCCCACTACGACGAGGTTTCGGTTGTGAAAGTGTGTCGTTTGGTATGTCATCTTGTACAGTTGGAAATGAGGTTAGCCCCCTTAGCTCATTTAAGGTAATCTCACTTTTGGGTCTTCTTTTGTTCATATAGTCTTCTTCCAAAAATCTAAAGTGGGTGCTTATTACCACCTTTTGATCTTCGGGACCATAGAACATACACCCTTTTGTTCCCTCGGGGTATCCTACAAACAACCTTAATTCTGATCGAGGATCCAATTTTCCGGCTTCCTTGTCCAACACGTAGGCCGGACACCCCCAAATTTTCATGTGTCTCAAACTGGGCTTGAGCTTGGTCCACAATTCTTTGGGAGTTTTTGGGAACCGATTTGGATGGCACCAAGTTCAGAATGTAAGCCGCTGTTGATGGTCCCGAATTTAGTGGAAAACCCATGCGTGCTGAAGAAAACATGTCATGTGATGCATATAAAAACAGGGGTGAGGGCAGAGTGATTCCTATTTTTCGCGTTTTAAGTTCATGTGTGTTGTTTTGCTTATAATCAAATGCATATGACAAGTATAAACATAAAGCAAAGATAAAGAACACCGCGATTTTATAGTGGTTGGATGAAACCCATCCTACATCCACTCTTCCCTTCATGGGGCACCAACTTTAACCAACTTAACCATTTGGACTTAGTTTAACGTGTTAGTCAACACCAACATGATGTTCTAGGAGTTCACACTCAAGCGATCCGAGAAACTAGAATCCTAGTCCGAAATCTTGCACGGGACTTATATCTCCTCACGGGATTGCCTACCCTCCCTTTCGGGATTGCTAGATGTTTGGGAGTTCACACTTTCACCTACAAACTTAACCTATCAAACCGATTTGGGTAAAGGTTTGTTTGGTTTCCAACTAGGTTGAGATTTTTCCCTTACATTTGTTTAGCCTCAATGCTAAGGATGGGAAAATCTCTCTAAGCTTATGATATTACATTTGTGCTTAGATCTAGGGTAGAACACTCTTGAATATATGCGTGTATTTCTTGCTCTGTGTTCTATGGTGGGAATGCTTGAATATATGTCTTCTTAGCTCTGTAGCATTGTTTGCCACATTCTCCACACTCTTCCACACTTAATAATGAAGGAAGAACTTGTATTTATAGTGTGGATTTGAATATTACCGTTGGAGAGAATCACATTCAAATCCATACTAATACGTAGCTTTTGCGACTTTTTTTCGGGCTTGTCGTCTTCCTCTCATTGGTCGTCGAAATTTGAATCTTGGTATATATTCTTGATTTCTTAACGAGTCTCGGGATCTTGATTCTATCGAGCCTTGGTTATCGAGTCTCGGGTTACTCGGGGTTCTTGATTGGCGGAGACTTCTCTTAGCGGACCTTATACGTCGGGCATCTTGACACTTTCGGACTTCTTTGAGTTCGGCTCTTGGTCGAGACATCGATCCTCGGTCACTTGACTCGAAGCCTATCGATTTCTTCTTTTGTCGATGTTCATTTCGGTGCGTCGGATCAACATATCTTGAGGATCATCTCGAGGATAGCATCGGGTCATCTGCATCGAGGTTAAGCATATCGGTTTATCATATCTCGATCTTGATCCGCGTCGATCTCGTCGATCTCATCGCACGTCTTACGATCGCAACCTTCTCTCTTGATTTCTTTGGCTTTAGCTTTTCTTCATCGATTTGCACAACTCATCAGTTGATTAAGAACTCATCTAACTCATCGATTTGATCGGTCACATCTATGACCTAAATCGCGAACTTGATCATCTTCTTCTGATTTCATGTGTTCCCCCTCAATTTGTTCTCTCGTTCCCCCTTAACTTGTTATCTGTAATTAGCTTGAATAACACAAGTTAATAATGTTTTGGCATAAATTATCAAAATTAAAATATCCCAACAATTTCCCCCTTTTTGATAATGACGCCAAAACATTTAAATATATGCATTTATATAGAGATCGGGTTTTTGTTTTAAAATAGATCAGTTCAGGTGGTCACTTTGAAATCAGTCTCTTTTGAACTCCTGCTCTGATACCAATTTTTGGTATCAGTTCAGATGTTCACTTTGAAAATAGTGACCTTTTGAACTCCCCGCTCTGATACCAATTGATGGTCCCGAATTTAGTGGAAAACCCATGCGTGCGGAAGAAAACATGTCAAGTGATGCATATAAAAACAGGGGTGAGGGCAGAGTGTTTCCTATTTTTCACGTTTTAAGTTCATGTGTGTTGTTTTGTCTATAATCAAATGCATATGACAAGTATAAACATAAAGCAGTAAAGAACACACGATTTTATAGTGGTTCAGACGAAACCCGTCCTACATCCACTCTTCCCTTCATGGGGCACCAACCTAACCAACTTAACCAACTAGACTTAGTTTAACGTGTTAGTCCAACACCCAACAGATGTTTACCGAGTTCACACTCAAAGCGATCCCGTAAACTAGAATCCCTAGTCCGAAATCTTGCAATGGGGACTTATCTCCCTCTTTGGATTGCCTACCCTCCCTTTTCGGGATTGCTAGATGTTCTGGGAGTTCACACTCAAACGATCGAAACTAGAATCCCTAGTCCGAAATCTTGCAACGGGACTTATCTCCCTCACGGGATTGCCTACCCTCCCTTTCGGGATTCTTTAGATGTTCTGGGAGTTCACACTCACCTACAAACTTAACCTATCAAACTGATTTGGGTAAATGTTTGTTTGGTTTCCAACTAGGTTGAGATTTTTCCCTTACATTTGTTTAGCCTCAATGCTAAGGATGGGAAAATCTCTCTAAGCTTAGGATATTACATTTGTGCTTAGATCTAGGGTAGAACACTCTTGAATATATGCGTGTATTTCTTGCTCTGTGTTCTATGGTGGGAATGCTTGAATATATGTCTTCTTAGCTCTGTAGCATCGTTTGCCACATTCTCCACACTCTTCCACACTTAATAATGAAGGAAGAACTTGTATTTATAGTGTGGATTTGAATATTACCGTTGGAGAGAATCACATTCAAATCCATACTATTCTGTAGCTTTTTGCAGCTTTTTCAGGCTTGTCGTCTTCCTCTCATTGGTCCACGTCAGCTGAATCTAATTTATATTCTTGTTTTTCTTCCCGAGTCTCGGGATCTTGATTCTATCGAGCCTTGAGGTTATCTGAGCCTTCAGGTTATCTGAGTCTCAGGTTACTCAGGGTTCTTGATTCAGCAGACTTCTCTTTAGTGGACCTTATCGTCGGGCATCTTGACACTCGGACTTCTTGAGTTATTCTTACGAATTGGACATCGACCCCTGGTCCTTGACTCGAGCCTAGCGATTTCTTCTTGCGTCCGATCGTCGGCTGTTGTCGGATCAACATATCTTCGAGGATCATCTCGGGATAGCATCGGTCATTACGCATCGGGTTAGCATATCGGTTTATCATATCGATATTGATCCGCGTCGATATCGTCGATCTCATCTGCTTTCGTCTTACGATCTGCAACCTTTTCTTACGATTTCTTTGGCTTTAGCTTTTCTTCACATCGGTTACCTGACTCATCCAGTTGATTCGAACTTCATCGATCTCGTCGGTCTAAATCTACAACCTCGTCTGAACTCGATCATCTTCTTTTGATTTCATGAGTTCCCCCTCAATTTGTTCTCTCGTTCCTCCTTAACTTGTTATCTGTAAATTAGCTTGAATAACACAAGTTAATAATGTTTTGGCATAAATTATCAAAACTAAAATATCCCAACAGCTGTTTCCAAGGCATGACCTTTAAGCGACTTGGGAAGATCCGCATAACTCATCATAGATCTAACCATTTCCAAAAGAGTTATGTTTCTTCGCTCTGTAACCCCGTTTTGTTGAGGGGTTCCGGGTGCAGTTAGCTGGGATGCAATCTCTTTATCAGACAAGTATTTCAAAAACTCATATTTGAGGTACTTTCGCCCTCCGCGATCGGATCGTAGAGACTTGATCGTTTTTCCTATGATTCTCTGCTTGAGCCTTAAATTCTTTGAATTTCTCAAAGGTCTCAGATTTATGCTTCATAAGGAAAATATAACCGTACCTTGAGTAGTCATCAATAAAAGTGACGAAATACTCATAACCTCCCCTTGCTTTGGTTGACATTGGACGACATACGTCTGTGTGAACGATTTCTAACACTTCTTTGGCTCTATTCCCCTTGGCTCTGAATGCCCTCTTGGTCATTTTACCCTCCAAACATGATTTGCAGGTTGGAATTGGTTCAACTTGGAGAAACTCCAGTGAACCGTCTTTCACCAACCTTTGGATCCTCTTTGGATTAATATGTCCCCAATCTTAGATGCCATAGAAGTGTCGTTCGTTCACGCGTCGATGAACGTTTTCTTTTCTCGGAAGCAGTTGATATGTTATAGGATGCATTTTCGTGAGTGGCGTGCCGCGATTAATTGTATAGAGATTATTCGACAATGTTCCATGACAGATAAATTTATCATAAAGAGAAATGGTAACAACTTTATTAAAAGTAACCGAATATCCATCAAGGTGAAGTTTAGAAACTGAAATTAAATTCTTTCTAAAATTCGGAACGTAAAGAACATCTCTTAAAATTAAAACTCTGTCTTCAAAAGACAGGTGCACTTCTCATTTCGCTTGTTTGCCACTCTAAATAGCATTGCCCGGTGTGATGAGGATCTCACTCTCACTAAGTTGTTGGGTCCGCTTGAACCCCTGTAAAGTGAAACAAACATGATCAGTGGATCCCGTATCCACCACCCATGAATGGGAGGCATACGCCGCTAAGCAAGTTTCAACAACTAGTGAGTGAGAATTACCTTTCTTTCCATTCCTTTTGGGATTGGAACAGGCTGACCTCGAACGTCCTACTCCACCGCTTTCCAAAACTTTCCTCATGCTTGATTCCATGCTCTTATTTGATGTTGAGTCTGCTTGGTTCAACTTTCTTCTCTTTTCATCATCCTTATCATCACTTGACCTAGGATGAAAAAAGAAGATTTGTTTTCCCAAGTTCTTTTCCTCTCGCTCCCTTTTCCCTTTCAACCAAAGTGAGAGCATTTACAAGATCATCCACTGTAAAATCTAGATCTTCCAATAGATACTCAAGATAGTGGTGATTATAGCTCTTTGGTAAGGATTGGAGAATGAAATCAATCTTAGTCTTGAAATCACATTTTTCGCCGAGGATCTCAAGCTCCTCAAATAGCACCATAACCTAAGAACGTCTTTGCCTTTGCGATCGTTCCTTTTTCCATTTTAATTCAGCAATTTCTTGCTTCACACTTTGGATTGCCATATGGGTATGATGTGCGAACATAAGCCGAGATTCTGTAAGATGTCTGCGGTGACTCATATTCTTGATGAAGGCGTTTCAGCGATCGTCGGAGATGTGCGAAGCGTATCCTTCATCAATTCATTTGCCGACTCCCATTCACCATATAACATCTCGTCCCATATTCCGGCGTCCTTGCATTTGGTTTTTGGGTTTTGGTGTGTCAAGTACCCATTTGGAAGATGATGAGGCTAGGGCGGGTTTTTAGTTTGTATATCAATCAAAATAGTTTTTACCAAGTAAGCAAATTGTCTTTAAGTATATTGAGCAGTGGATTAAAAGGTTGCGACATGATGTTGAAATAAATAATAATATGCATAAGCACAAATATATCACAAAAATTTGATCACATGTTTCATATTAAAATCTCAAAAAAATATGAACATGCATCACCTAACATCTCAAAAGCAGTTTAAATAAACTTGGCGTGGGGTGGGTCATTATTTAAACACATTCAAGCGAGTTACAAATAAAACGGTTGCAAACCTTTAATATCAGTTAATAGTTGGCTCTACTTGACCAATATAAAAATTGACAGGGGACTTGAGGGAAGTATATGCATATCAATTTTATACCTAAAGTAATAACCATGATTAAATACATAATTATTATTTCGCTTTGAAGCGAGCCACCGTGGGGAGGATCATCGCCGCCACTAGTAATAATCCACAATCATCCATTTGGAATTTATTCATGTGAAAGCTATCTTATGACCGTCCGTGGGGAATTTCTCAAAAGAATTCACAAATAAATAAATCATGGAGGTCAAAATTAATTCAATTTTATTATCGAGAATAAAATTGTCAATTAAGTGTTTAAGCATACTTAGTAATTTTGAATGTGAGATTTTTCAAAACATTTTCTCATGCATCATAAATTTAAACACAATTAAATAAGCATAAAATAATGCATAAACATCAAAACAAAAAGTAAACATATTGGGCACATTTATCCAATTGTCATGGTTAATTTTTGTCATGTCTTGATCTTGAGAAATCGTCTTCATAGCCTTCATCGTTCGTCTCGAAAAGCTCCCACTTGACCGTCTTAAAAAAACGCCTTGTCAAGCCATGTCATCGACCCATTTCATGGTCGAGTGCCCCTAGCACTCCCGGCCGTGTCTAAGTGGCGTCCGTCTTGTAGCGCTAAAGCGCCCAACGCGCATGTCGCTGACGGGCGTGTCACGCTTCGGCGACCCTCGACCTCGCCCGTCCATTGGCGTGCCTCGCCCGTGTCTGCCCGATCGAACACGGTCTTGAAGCGAAATAAATGTCTGCAGTCGACGCCGATCACCCATTTCGGCCCTCGACCTCGCCCTTTTAGGCGTGCCCTTGGGTTAGGATCCATTGGTCTTTAATTCATCGTCTTCGACTTGGCTCACGATCCGGTTTCAATTTATTTACAAAAATAAATAAACCTAGATCTAGACTAGTCTATTACATTGATCAAATCAAACAAATCCTAATCTACTCGTGGATTTTCTCACGAGGCAAAACGAATTCGAACGAATCGAATTAAAAACCACAATTTATATGCATGCATTAATAAACACATTAAATTCCAAGACAATTGGATACCTGCAAAAAAGATCTAGCAGTTCTACTATCCAATTTCAAATTTAATGAAAACGAATTAAATTAAAATTTAAAAATCAGAGCCCGAAACCGAGGCTCTGATACCAGTTGTTGAAGAATTATTTGCACGGATCTATTCGGGATGAATATTTAAATATAAATTTAATTCTAACAATTATTACTAGCATGAATTAATTCTATATTAATTCAAATAATAATTCAACAACAAATCATGCATATAAACAGTTCACATAAATTCTACGCATGCGGAATTGCTACGGGTTTACGTGAACTAACCTCTTGGAGTGGCAATGGTCTCGTTGATAAGTACACACCAAGAAGCCTTTCCAAATATTCCCTAGTCCTTGCTCGTCAATCCGGTGGAAGGAAACTCGCGAACAATTAACAAAAGGGAAAATAAAAATTTGTTGCACCACCTTTGTGGATTTACTAATTTTTCCAGCACATGGAATTGTACTTGGGAATGAAACACTCATCCCCTATTTATAGAGGGTGTTGGTCGAATTTTTAGTGATAAAATAATATGAGAAAATATTTTTCTTGATCTCCAAGAAATCTTGAATATTTCTCATATATTCTTTTCTCCATAATTAAAATATTCCACAAAAATCCCAACTCCTCTTGTTATGGAATTTTCGAAAAAAAATAAGGATCAAGATTCCAAGATTTGGATCTTCTTGAATTTATGAGATATACTTGTATTTCAAGAAATACATATCTTCCATAATATCTTTTCAAGAAAATCAAGAAAATCTTTATTTCCCTTATTCTTTGAAAATTTCGAAAATCTCACCATAAATAACCAAGTGGGAGATTTCTTGAATTTAATGAGATAATCTTGTATTCCAAGAATACATATCTTCATTCCATAACAAAATTCAAAGAAAATCTTTCTCCCTCTTTTATTTATGATTTTCGAAAAATATGAGAAAAAATAAGCAACAAAATTTATTTTATTTTTAAACACCTTTTTCAGTTATTGGACTTTATGTTTGGCTACTTGGGGGGCCTTTAGGAGAATTGAGATTGGACCTTCCAATGGATCATGAATTATCAATATTGAGCCACAATATTATTCAAGCCCATAAATATTAATTAATCCCACTACATAATTAATATTGCACTATCCATCTTAACCCATATTACAGTTAATATGGCTCCCGGTTATTATTTCCCGTGTTTAAGATTATCTAGCCCATTAATTAATTCAAGCCACTGAAATAGCTTTTCATTAATTAATATCTTTTATCCTTGGTTAAGGAACGGTTCAACATTATTATCCATACCGGAAACAAATTCCACTTGCAAGATTTGGTATGATAATTCTTATGAACCTCCCAAGGGGGCAAATCGAACAAACGTACTTGCACACGATTCTCCGTATTAAATCTTAGCAATCGCATGTGACCAATAATATTGCCCAAGATATAAAGTATTGAATCTCCTTGATTCTCTACCCGTAATAAGTCAAAGCAATAGTTACTAACCACACACAATCCTATTTAAGGGAATGAGATTAAGAAATAACTAACCACTGAGGTCTAATTCTTCCTAGTTCAGTTCTGAAGAATTTGTCCTCCTGTAGGTCCTCTTCAATGCATCATTTTGGGATTATACTGGAAAGTATGCTTTTACTTTGTATAATCAAAACTGAATTTCGGACTTATTTACTGAAATAAATTGTTTATCACTGATGCTTTAAGTATCATCGAATGTTACATATATTTATTGCATAATTGTTCATTAAATAGTACGTGTTACATTGTAGTTAAATTTAGTGATATTAGATCACAGAAGATTAAATTAACAGTCCCTTGTAACTAAAAGTACACCATTCACGACCTAGATGGAAATGAACAATCCATCGTGAAAGGTTGAAGTGTAAGGCTCGGATTGGCTTGTCTTGACCAAGAGATTACACTAGTGCATGACTGATGCACTGAATAGGACCTACAGGAGGATAAATTCTCCAGAACTGAACAAGGAAGAATTAGACCTCAGTGGTTCGTTATTTCTTAATCTTCATTCCTTAAATAGGATCACGTGTGGTTGGTAACTATTGCTTTGACTTATCATGGGTAGAGAATCAATGAGATTCAATACTTTTTATCTTGGGCAATATTATTGGTCACATGCGATTGTTAAGATTTAATACGAAGAATCGTGTGCAAGTACGCTTGTTCGATTTGCCCCCTTGGGAGGTTCATAAGATTTATCATACCAAATCTTGCAAGTGGAACTAGTTTTCAGTAAGGATAATAATGTTGAACCGTTCCTTAACCAAGGACAAAATATATTAATTAATGGAAAACTATTTCAGTGGCTTGAATTAATTAATGGGCTAGATAATCTTAAACACGAGAAATAATAACCGGGAGCCATATTGACTGTAATATGGGTTAAGATGGATAGTGCAATATTAATTATGTAGTGGGATTAATTAATATTTATGGGCTTGAATAATATTGTGGCTCAATATTGATAATTCAAGATCCATTGGAAGGTCCAATCTTAATTCTCCTAAAGGCCCCCCAAGTAGCCCAACATAAAGTCCAATAACTGAAAAAGGTGTTTAAAATAAAATAAATTTGTTGCTTATTTTTCCTCATAATTTTCGAAATTTATGGATAAAAGGGGAGAAAGATTTTCTTTGAATTTTGTTATGGAATGAAGATATTCTTGGAATACAAGATTATCTCATTAAATTCAAGAAATCTCCCACTTGGTTATTCATACTTGATATTTCGAAATTTTTGATAATTAAGGGAAATAAAGATTTTCTTGATTTTCTTGAAAAGATATTATGGAAGATATGTATTTCTTGAAATACAAGAATATCTCATAAATTCAAGAAGATCCAAATCTTGGATTCTTGCCCTAAATTTTCGAAAATATTTGCCATAACTTGATAAGGTGGAATTTTGTGGAATATTATAATTATGGGAAAAAGAATATAGGAGATATATTCAAGATTTCTTGGAGATCAAGAAAAGATTTTCCCACATTGTTTTTTCCCTAAAATGTCGACTCACCACCACCCCGCCTATAAATGGGGATGATTCTTTCATTCCCAAGTACAATTCCATGTCTTTGGAAAAATTAGTAAATCCACAAAGGTGGTGCAACAAAGTTTATTTTCCTTTTGTTAATTGTTCGCAAGCATCCTACCACCGGATTGTCGAGCAAGGATTAAGGGAATACTTGGGAAGGTTCTTTTGGTGTGTTTAATCAACGAGGCCATTACCATTCCAAGAGGTACGTTCACGTAAACTCGTAGAAATTCTGCATGCGTAGGATTTACGTGAATTGATTGTATGCATGATTTGTTGTTGAATTATTATTTGAATTAATATAGGATTAATACATGCTAGTAATAATTATCAGAATTAAATTTGTATTTAAATATTTATCCCGAATAGATCCGTGCAACTTATTCCCCAACAACTGGTATCAGAGCCTCGGTTTTGGCTCGAATTTTTTTAAATTGTAATTTAATTCATTTTCATTAAATTTGAAATTGGATAGTAGAATTGCTAGATACATTTTGCGGTGTATCCAATTGTCATGGAATTTAATGTGTTTATTTATGCATGCATATAAATTGTGGTTTTTAATTCGATTCGTTCGGATTCGTTTTGCCTCGTGAGAAAATTCACGTGTAGATTAGAATTTGTTTGATTTGATCAATGTAATAGACTAGTCTAGATCTAGGTTTATTTATTTTTTATAAATAAATTATAACCGGATCGGAAACGGAGGTGGAGACGAAGAATTAAAGGATAGATCCAGAACCGTAAGCGGACGATGTGCATCGCACAAAACGTGCCAAGGGAGGCACGTGCACGACGCGGATGTCGCCATGCACACGGGCGCGATGCTAGGCGTCGAGCCAGGATCACTCGATGCACGCAGCAGACGCTTATTGCCTACGGGCGAAGGTACCATACGTTGCCGTCGCCGGAACCCTTTGGCTGCGCGATCTGTAGCGTTACTGCTTACAACGCAAACTGCTTTGCGTTCGCCGAATGTCTTTGCCTTGGTGTTCGAGACAGGCGGCGACGAGGTCGACTCGACTGCGGGGCGGCTAGATGCGGGCGTGCATCCCGACTGCGAGCTATTTGGCGTGGCATTTTGAGACAGAGTTCTTTTCGAGACGATCGAGTGGGAGAAATTCAAGACGACGTTTCTTCAAAATCAAGCCTAAAAAAATCAAACCATGACAATTGGATAATTTGTGCCTAATATATTTATTTTTCCGCTTTGCTTGATTTATTATTGTGTTTTCTTGTGCTTTATTTAATTTGTTTAAATGTGTTTGCATGAGAGTTGCCCAATGAAAAATCTCACCATCAAAAATTACTAAGCATGTTTAAATAATTAATTGAGAATTTTATTCCGGATAATAAAATTGAATTAATTTTGACCTCCATGATTTATTTATTTGTGAATTCTTTTGGAGAAATTCCCCCCACGGGACGGTCAAAAGTTAGCTTTCACATTAATGAATTCAAAATGGATGATTGTGGATTATTACTAGTGGCGACGATGACCATCCCCACGAGGCTCGTTCAAAGCGAAATAATAATTCTGTATTTAATCATGGTTATTACTTAGGTATAAAATTGATATGCATATACTTCCCCGAAGTCCCTGTCAATTTTATATTGGTCAAGTGGGAGCTAACTATTAATCTGGATATTAAAGGTTTAATAACTGTTCTTGTTTGTAACCTGCTTGAATGTGTTTAAATAATGACCCACCCCACGTGACTTATTTAAACTGTTTTGAGATGTTGGCTGATGCATGTTCATATTTTTTTTGAGATTTTAATATGAAATATGTGATCGAACCTTGTGATATATTTATGCTTATGCATATTATTATTTATTTCAGTTCAGCATGTCGTAACCTTTTAATCCACTACTATTATACTTAAAGTCAATAGAATAAGTATGGAAACTATATTGATTGGAAACAGAAAATTATAATTGTCCTAACTGCACAAAAGCACAAGTGGATTCTTGACACACCAAAATCAGATGAGCCAACCGACGAGTCAAAAATGCGAGACTCGTCAGATCACCTTGCGAGAGATGTCGTCACTGAAATTGGTGGAGGGCAAACCCGTAAGGGATTACATCCTCAAAATTGATGGCCCATCTGAACAAACTTGAAGTTCGAGTCTGATTATAACTGGAGACTCGGATGAATTTGGTACTTCATTTCTACGCCCAAAAGTTTCGGCAATTTTGCCTCAAAGTGATTTATTTGCAAGCTTTGGTCTCGGCGAGAGATGTTGATAGGGCACCAAACTCAAGCTTTTGGCAAGTGGTCCGTCTTCATCTTCTAGGCAAGGGATGGCAAGAAGAAGAAGGTGACCAAAGGCCATAAGCAATCGAGACTCAACTGTTTCAAAATGATGATAGGATGGCCGAATCTTTGGTGGTGTCAAGGAAAATTCAAAGAGGAACTGATTAAGCTGCGGTGAAAGAGGACAATGGAGGTTTGCCTGTTCCAACCCCAAAAGGGCCGGAAAGAAAGGTAATTCTCACGCACTAATTGTTGAAACTTGTTTAGCGGCGTATACTTCTCATTCGTGGGTAGTTGATACGGGATCCACTAATCATGTTTGCTTCACGGGTTCAAACCGATCAAACAACTTAGTGGAAGTGAGATCCTCATCCTGTGGCGATCTGTTACGAGAGTGGCGGTGAAGCGATGGGAGAAGTGCACTGTCTTTTGAAGACGAGTTCTAATTTTAAGAGATGTTCTTTTGTGTTCCGATTTTTAGAAAGAATTCACTTTCAGTTTCTAAAATTCTATTAATAGACACTTAATTTCTTCTAATAAGAATGAAATCATTTCTTGAAATGATGAGTGTATCTGTTATGGGACATTGATGGAAAATCTCTATACAATTAACTGTGCACACCACTCACTGAAATGCATCCTATAACACATCAATTTGTTTTAGATAAAAGAAAAAGCGAAGAGACACTTCTATGGCATCTAAGATTGGGACATATTAATCCAAAGAGGATCAAAGGTTGGTAGAAGTAGGTTCAACTGGAGTCTCTCCAAGTTGAACCAATTCCAACCTGCGAATCATATTTGGAGAGTAAAATGACCAAGAGGGCATTCGGAGCCAAGGGGAATAGAGCCAAAGAAGTGTTAGAAATCGTTCACACAGATGTATGTGGTCCAATGTCAACCAAAGCAAGAGGAGGTTATGAGTATTTCGTCATTTTTATTGATGACTACTCAAGGTACGGTTATGTTTTCCTTATGAAGCATAAATTTGAGACCTTTGAGAAATTCAAAGAATTTAAGGCTCAAGCAGAGAATCATAGGGAAAAACGTATCAAGTCTCTACGATCCGATCACGGAGGCGAATACCTCAGCGATGAGTTTTTGAACTACTTGTCTGATAAAGGGATTGCATCCCAGCCTAATCGCACGGAAACCCTCAACAAAATGGGGTTTGCAGAGTAAGAAAACAGAACTCTTTTGGAAATGGTTAGATCTATGATGAGTTATGCGGATCTTCCCAAGTCGTTCTGGGGTCATGCCTTGGAAACAGCAGCCTACATTTTGAACTTGGTGCCATCCAAATCGGTTCCCAAAACTCCCAAAGAATTGTGGACCGGGCGCAAGCCCAGTTTGAGACACATGAAGATTTGGGGGTGTCCGGCCTACGTGTTGGACAAGGAAGCCGGTAAATTGGATCCTCGATCAGAATTAAGGTTGTTTGTGGGATACCCCGAGGGAACAAAAGGGTGTATGTTCTATGGTCCCGAAGATCAAAAGGTGGTAATAAGCACCCACTTTAGATTTTTGGAAGAAGACTATATCAACGAAAGAAGACCCAGAAGTGAGATTACCTTAAATGAGCTAAGGGGGCTAACCTCTGTGCCAACTGTACAAGATGACATACCAAGTCTTGATGAAGAGATCTATATGCAACAACCCCAAGGCTTCATTGAAAAAGGCCAAGAACGCCTAGTTTGTAAGCTCATGAAGTCCATTTACGGACTCAAACAGGCATCCAGAGCTTGGAACCAATATTTTGATCATGTTATAAAGTCTTATGGGTTTGATCAAAACGAGTTCAAAAGTTGTGTGTACAAAAAGTGTGTCGGAACTGCATTGGTATTCTTAGTACTATACGTAGACGACATTCTGATCATCGGGAACGATGTAAAGGTGTTATCAGACGTAAGGGCATGGCTTTCAAAACAGTTTGATATGAAGGACTTAGGGGAAGCCGTACACATCCTTGGGATCAAGATCACTCGAGATCGCAAGAAAAGAATGATAGGCTTATCGCAAGCTTCATACATAGTCACTGTCTTGAAACGATTCAGCAAGCAGGATTCCAAGAAAGGCTTCGTACCTTTCAGACATGGAATCCATCTATCCAAGAAAATGTGCCCTAAGACACAAAAGGAGATAGATGACATGAGAGACATTCCTTATGCTTCGGCTGTCGGAAGCCTTATGTATGCAATGTTGTGTACGAGACCGGATATCTGCTTTGCCGTAGGCATGGTGGCAAGATATCAAAGTAACCCGGGGAAAGAACAATGGACGGTAGTTAAAAACATTCTGAAGTATCTGAAAAGAACTAGGGATAGAATGTTAATTTATCAGTCAGATAGTCTAATTCCCATCGGCTACACGGACTCGGATTTTCAATCAGACTTAGATTCCAGAAAATCTACCTCCGGTAGTGTGTTTTGCATGGGGGGATGAGCCATGACATGGAGAAGCATCAAGCAGAAATGCATCGCAGATTCTACCATGGAAGCCGAATATGTAGGGCTAATGAGCGTGAAAAAAGCGGTTTGGCTCAAGAACTTCCTAGTGGATTTGGATGTAGTTCGAATTTGCCTAGCGAGAATCATTGTTTATTGTGACAATCTTGGGAGGCGATTTGCAAATTCAAAGGAACCAAGAGCCCACAAGGCCAAGCAAACACATTGAAGGAAATACCATCTTATCGACAAATCGTTAAGAGATGAGATATAGAGGTGGCAAAAATCGCGTCGAAGACAACAGCGAGATCCATTCACAAAGGTGGCCTCGAATACATTCGAGAGACATGTGGAAGGAATGGGTGTCAAGACCGATTGCCCTATCTGCTGGAAGTATAAGTGGGAGAAACTATTATGTTAAATGCGGTGACATTAGATGTCACGTATTAGGAACTACACGAGACATGTTGTAGTATACTTAAAAGCGGACTTTGAGTATAAGTGGGGAGATTGTTGGGATTATCTTTGGAAAGTATGCTTTCACTTTGTATAATCAAAACTGAATTTCGGACTTATTTACTGAAATCAATTGTTTATCACTGATGCTTTAAATATCATCGAATGTTACATATATTTATTGCATAACTGTTCATTAAATAGTACGTGTTATATTGTAGTTAATTTAGTGATACCAGATCACAGAAGATTAAATTAACAGTCCCTTGTAACTAAAAGTACACCATTCACGACCTAGATGGAAATGAACAATCCATCGTGAAAGGTTGAAGTGTAAGGCTCGGATTGACTTGTCTTGACCAAGAGATTACACTAGTGCATGACCGATCTTATTTGAATAGGACCTACAGGAGGACAAATTCTTCAGAACTGAACAAGGAAGAATTAGATCTCAGTGGTTCGTTATTTCTTAATCTTCGTTCCTTAAATAGGATCACGTGTGGTTGGTAACTATTGCTTTGACTTATCATGGGTAGAGAATCAACGAGATTCAATACTTTTTATCTTGGGCAATATTATTGGTCACATGCGATTGCTAAGATTTAATCTGAAGAATCGTATTGCAAGCACGCTTTGTTCGATTTGCCCCCTTGGGAGGTTCATAAGATTTATCATACCAAATCTTGCAAGTGGAACTAGTTTCCGGTACGGATAATAATGTTGAACCGTTCCTTAACCAAGGACAAAAGATATTAATTAATGGAAAGCTATTTCAGTGGCTTGAATTAATTAATGAGCTAGATAATCTTAAACACGGGAAATAATAATCGGGAGCCATATTGACGGTAATATGGGTTAAGATGGATAGTGCAATATTAATTATGTAGTGAGATTAATTAATATTTATGGGCTTGAATAATATTGTTGCTCAATATTGATAATTCAAGATCCATTGGAAGATCCAATCTTAATTCTCCTAAAGGCCCCCCAAGTAGCCCAACATAAAGTCCAATAACTGAAAAAGGTGTTTAAAATAAAATAAATTTGTTGCTTATTTTTCCTCATAATTTTCGAAATTTATGGATAAAAGGGGAGAAAAATTTTCTTTGAATTTTGTTATGTAATGAAGATATGTATTCTTGGAATACAAGATTATCTCATTAAATTCAAGAAATCTCCCACTTGGTTATTCATACTTGATATTTCGAAATTTTTGATAATTAAGGGAAAGAAAGATTTTCTTGATTTTCTTGAAAAGATATTATGGAAGATATGTATTTCTTGAAATACAAGAATATCTCATAAATTCAAGAAGATCCAAATCTTGGATTCTTGCCCTAAATTTTCGAAAATATTGGCCATAACTTGATAAGGTGGGATTTTGTGGAATATTATAATTATGGGAAAAAGAATATAGGAGATATATTCAAGATTTCTTGGAGATCAAGAAAAGATTTTCCCACATTGTTTTTTCCCTAAAATTTCGACCACCACCCTATCTATAAATAGGGGATGATTCTTTCATTCCCAATTACAATTACATGTCTGGAAAAATTAGTAAATCCACAAAGGTGGTGCAACAAAGTTTATTTTCCTTTTGTTAATTGTTCGCAAGCATCCTACCACCTGATTGTCGAGCAAGGATTAAGGGAATACTTGGGAAGGTTCTTTTGGTGTGTTTAATCAACGAGGCCATTACCATTCCAAGAGGTACGTTCACGTAAACTCGAAGAAATTCCTCATGCGTAGGATTTACGTGAATTGATTGTATGCATGATTTGTTGTTGAATTATTATTTGAATTAATATAGGATTAATTCATGCTAGTAATAATTATCAGAATTAAATTTGTATTTAAATATTTATCCCGAATAGATCCGTGCAACTTATTCCCCAACACATCAGTCATGCACTAGTGTAATCTCTTGGTCAAGACAAACCAATCCGAGCCTTACACTTCAACCTTTCACGATGGATTGTTCATTTCCATCTAGGTCGTGAATGGTGTACTTTTAGTTACAAAGGACTGTTAATTTAATCTTCTGTGATCTGGTATCACTAAATTAACTACAATGTAATACGTACTATTTATTGAACAGTTATGCAGTAAATATATGTAACATTCGATGATATTTAAAGCATCAGTGATAAACAATTTATTTCAGTAAATAAGTCCGAAATTCAGTTTTGAATATACAAAGTAAAAACATACTTTCCAGTATAATCCCAACAGAATGCAGGAGCGACATACCAACATCTAGTAAATCGAATGTTCGCCGATGAAATAGGGAAAGTCATGGAGGTACATATCGACGACATCGTGGTAAAAAAAAGCGAGAGAAAGGAAGACCATCTTGTTGGAATTTTGAGGCACGTAAACACGTAATACATGCGCAGCGGAAATAAATAGTTCACCTACAACGAATAATTAATTGCATAATTGAATACGTATAAACATAAAGAGAAACATTACAGTAAATCGTACGCATATTTCTCTACTATGGTATCCGCGTAATCCCCGTTCACGGACTTGCACAGATTTGCCAGCGTTTAATCCCGAGACGAATTTGCTAGGAAAATTCTAACTCTAGATCTTATAGAGAAAAATATGAATGAACATTGTTTGAGAATTCCTAAGAGCTCATATATATAGGGAAGGTCCAGCTTAAATCTTAAGCTAACCTCATTTGGAAATAAAATCCCTAATCTTATAAAATAAATCTCTCAGATTTATTTTCCATGTATAAAATCTCTACGGATTTAATTCCCATGTATATCAAATCTCTACGAATTTGATTCCATATATATTAAATCTTATAATAATATTTCATATATTATTATTGGGAATCCTATTTAATTAAATCCAATTTAATTAAACATTAATAATAATTAATTCCAAATTAATCTATTATTAATTAATTCTCCATAAATTAAATATTAAATCCAATTTAACATTTAATCAACCAACTATAATCCGTAAAAGGGAACTACTTATTGTGTGACCCATAGACCCTCATATATCGAGCGATTAGTCAAACTAACGGTCTTAATTAAACTCTAGACAATAAATTAGACATTCTCAATATATGAGGTACGTTGTGAGAAACGTGCAACTACCTGTAACTGAAACATGGGCTATTACGATTTCCTCCTTTCATTCGCGAATACTCGATTAAGTCTTGAACATGATGAAGTGTCTATTCAAATAACTTAATCATATTGTCTCTATTAACTAATTGATCATGTATGTCACACTTAGCCACAAAGTCTAAGTTGACGTGCATCGGTCGATGACTTAGATCCAATTATTACGAGAAGATGAATATTCTCTCTAAATCCACTTTGAGGAATGAATCCTATTATTGGATCAACTACCACGCACACGCACTTCGTGATGAACCCAATCCAAGCCATATCTACCCATGGAAGTGTGCAAGCGTCGGTCATGGTCAAAGTTCATCATCCCACACATGTCGTGCGTATTGACCTCAAGTGAAAGGAGTATCGCATCGGGCTCCCACTAACCGAGACACCCGTAGACATATTTTGTGGACTTACATCAAACGGTTTCTCCGATGGGTATACCAATACCCTCTAAGGTATTTGTGCATCCATCATGAGATACCTAGTATCTCATAGTAAGTGAGATCTTACTACACTCTCTAAGAGTATGATGCAGATCGCACACCAATCTCAATTGCATCATCAATATCTCATTCTTGATGATCCTTGATCGGGGCCATTTGAGAATCATGCTTAAGTCATTTGAGTTCTCACAACCTCAATGACAGTAATGACTCATGGAAACACTTGCATGAATAAATGCGAACAATCAAACATAATATTCAAACAAGTGTATTGCCATACATTAATATTAAATGAACTATAATACTAAATCAAACTGAATATCATCGAGTATTATGTTCTTACAATAGATTGTCTCTAGGACACTAACTCTAACACATCTGGGTCACCTCGCCCGGACTTTTGACATCTTAAGGAAGTTTAACATGCAGTTAAACTCAAAGAAGTGCAATTCCGTAGTCGGTTCAGGCAAGTTCTTAGGTCACATCATCAGCCAGCGAGGTATTGAAGCCAATCCAACAAAGATCAAAGCCATCATGGACATGAAGCCACCTCGCAACATCAAGGAAGTCCAAAGGTTGACCAGATGTCTCGCGACCTTGAACAGATTCGTGTCCAGAATGGGAGATAAATGCAAGTCTTTCATCGAAGCCATGAAAAAAGGAAAGTTCTCATGGACCCCGTAGTTCCAAGCCGCATTTTTTGAGCTCAAGGTATATCTCTCCGACCCCCAAATCTTAGCAAAACCCGTTCCCGGCGAGAAGTTTTTCTTATACTTGGCAGCCTCGGAGTCCGCTCTTAGTGCAGTATTGGTCCGAGCTGAAGGTCAGTATCATTTACCCATATACTTCGTCAGCCAAACCTTGAATGATACCGAGCTCAAGTATCCACCACTCGAGAAGCTCGCCTACGCCTTGGTCATGAGTGTTCGAAAATTACGACAATATTATTTTGATCACCGGATAGAAGTCCTAACTACCATAACACTAAGACAAGTTTTTGTCCGACCTGATAAAGTCGGGCGATTGTTGAAGTGGTCCATTCAATTAGGTCAGTTCGGAATCACTTTCGCGCCCCGAACTGCGATCAAAGCTCAGGTCCTCACCGACTTCCTCACCGAGCTCACCTTTCCAGAGAAGACATCGGAGGCAATTGACATCCCTTGGATGTTGCACGTCGACGGTTCCTGGATGAGAGCAGAGTATGAGGCCTTGATAAATGGCCTGGAAATGGCAATGGCCATTGGTGTATGAAAGTTGAAAGTCTACAGCGATTCTCAGCTGGTCGTATGCCAGATGTCGGGAGAGTACGAAGCACGGGGCGAGGAGATGGTGAAGTACTAGCAGATAGCAAAGAGCCTCATTGAAAAGTTTGAAGAAGTGCAAATAGAACTAATACCGCGAGTAGATAACACGCAGACAAGTGCATTGGCTCTTTTGGCCACCTCAGAGGGAGCCGTGGACATGGACAACATTGCAGTTACCAAGCTCATCACCCCCTCGGCATGTTGCGGCACCATCGACATAAAGGAGATAACTTGGACAAATCAGGTAAGCCCATCAAACACCCACGTAGAAGTTTTTCAGATCACAACCCCAGAAGACAATTGGATGACCGACATCAAAGAGTACATCGGGAAAGGGACACTACCAGAAGACAAGGTCCCCGCTCACCGATTACAACTGAGAGCGGTGAGGTACACCATAAACGATGAACAACTTTGCAAGCGAAGTTTCTCATTACCACTATTGAAGTGTATCACGCCAGAAGAAGGCCAAGTGGTTTTGAAAGAAATCCACGAAGGAGATTGTGGAAATCATACTACAGGTAAGTCTCTCGTCTACAAGATAATCAGACAAGGTTATTATTGGCTGTCCTTGAGGAAAGATGCGATCGCATACAAGAAAAAGTGCCGTCAATGCAAATTTTACGCCCCACCAATTAAGCAAGCTCCGGAAGAGCTCACCTCGATCTACAGCCAATGGCCGTTCGCGAAATGGGGGATCGACCTGATTGATCCTTTCCCAAAGGCCCCAGGCAGTTCGAAGTTCACCATGGTCGCGGTAGCTTACTTTACCAAATGGGCAGAAGCAGAGCCATTAGCGACTATCACTCAGGAGAAGATCATCCGATTCATCTGGAAGAATATCGTATGTCGTTTCGACCTACCACAAGCGATCATCTCAAACAATGGGAAATAATTTGATGGTTTCGAGATCGATGCTTTCTTAGCAAAGTGGAAAATCGTGAAGTTATTTTCCACTCCATACCACCCCCAATCAAATGGACAGGTCGAAGCCGTGAACAAGATTATCAAGCACACTTTGAAGACCCGACTCGATGATTCAAAAGGGCTATGGGCATACAAACTTCCTAGCATCCTATGGTCATACAGGACTACATTTCAAAATTCAACGGGCGAAACACCTTTCGCTTTAAATTTTGGAAGCGAAGCAGTCATACCAGCCGAAGTCATTGTCTGAAGTCACCGGACATCGCAAACAATCACAGAAGACAATGATGAGGCCATATCCCTCGGCCTCGATATCTTAGAAAGAAAAAGACTCGAAGTTGATCTGAAGAATGCAAGTTACAAATAGAAATCTGAGAAATATTACAACTCAAAAGCAAAAATCCGAAGATTCAGAGTTGGCTACCTCGTCTTAAGAAAAATCCTCGGAGTCCAAAAAGGAGTGTTCGGCCTGACCTGGGAAGGTCCAATGAAAATCTCGAAGTGCCTACCAAATGGGGCTTATGAGCTCGAAGACATGGAGGGCATTCCCGGGATGTACCCATGGAATGCGACCTACCTGAAGAAGTTCTACCAGTAACTATCTATTTTCAGTCATGCATCATGTTTCTTATAAAGCATTGTCAAAGTTAGAAATAAAATCAAGTTTGTTAAAATTCTCTACGAGTTACAATTTATCGCAATTTTTTACAACATTTCACATTCATGAACTTGGGGGACTGGTCCCCGACCTCTCACGAGTTCGGTCAAAAATAGGTTCGCAAATGAAAAAGATAAGTCAAACATTTAGAAAAAAAAATTCTAAAGACTAGGGACAGGGGGATAGAGAGGTGACCTCCCATGGGAGTCACCCCAACAAAAATTACTTGTCCAAAGTCTTTAGAAAGGAAATCAGGTCGCATACCATCTATAAGACGCCTCGGTCATATGCCCTATCTAAGTCAACAAAGCTAAAAACTCCAAAGGGTAATCAAGTCGAATACCATCTATAAGAAGACCTCGGTCGCATGCCCTATAGAAGTTGAAAAAGCCAAAAACTCCAAAGGGCAATCAGGTCGCATACCATCTATAAGACGACCTCGGTCTTATGCCCTATAGAAGTCGACAAAGCCAAAAACTCCAAAGGGCAATTAGGTCGCATACCATCTATAAGATGACCTCGGTCGTATGTCCTATCTAAGTCGACAAAGCCAAAAACTCCAAAGGGCAACCAGGTCGCATACCATCTATTAGACGACCTTGGTCGCATGCCCTATCTAAGTCGACAAAGCGTAAAACTCCAAAGGGCAATCAGGTCGCATACCATCTATAAGACGACATTAGTTGCATACCCTATCTAAGTCGACTAAGCCAAAAACTCCAAAGGGCAATCAGGTCGCATACCATCTATAAGATGACCTTGGTCGCATGCCCTATCTAAGTCGACTAAGCTAAAAACTTCAAAGGTATACCATCTATAAGACGACCTCGGTCGCATGACTTATCAAAGTCGACTAAGCAAACAATTCAAAGGCAATCAGGTCACATACCATCTATAAGACAATCTTGGTCGCATGCCTTATCAGCTAACAAGCATTTATCATATTTCATAGTTCAGGATATCGAACACACAAGCCAACTGGCTTCAGGAAGTGCACATACAAGATGCATCACGAAAAATACTAAGGCACAGAAAGAACACGCAAACATTCAGAAAAGAAATACAAGACAAATGATGTAGAGAAAGGCAAAAAGACCATTAATTGACAAGAGCCCGAAGGTAACAAAGTACAAATGCCCGAAGGCAACATGATACAAACGCCCCGCGGGCAAACAAACACTTACGAAAAACCCCGAGGGGCAACTTAACCAACCAATTCAGAAACCCCGAAGGGCGTTTACAATGAATGCCCGAAGGTAAAATGGCATACTGCCGCAGAAAAGCTATAAGGATTTCAGCTCGGCGGAGCATCCGAGGCCCCTCATTAGGGTTAATCGACATTTTGTTCGACCACATGAATCTCAATGCCAAGCCGATCTCCTTCTCCACCTTGAACTCCTTCGCCGGCACCATCACCGTCCCCGACCTCACCACCTCCATCTTGCCCATCCCCCACCTCTTCATTCAGCAATCCGAGGAGTTCCACAGGATCGTAAAGATTGGCATCGCAGGGGAGGAAACTGAAGTCAACACCATAGGCGACAAGGTCCTTAATGGGGAGATCCTCTTTCTCGCCAACAAGATTGTTGAGCATATAGGCCACAAGCATTTCTTTCATCGCCGATCGCGCCCCTTCAAGATCATCCACCCGATGGCATGCCTGTACTGCGTTGGAGAAAGAATGGATATAAGCCATACTGGAGGCATGATGGCAATCCAACTTGATGGTGACGGGGTGATCCTTTACCTCGGCCTCTAGACGACAACATCGGTCCTCCACCTCGGTCTTTCGTTTACTGGCTAATGGTCCGCCCCATATCGTCCCTTTCCCAGACCACTTCCTTGTATTTCTCCTCGGCCGCGACCTTGGCATCGATTGCAGACTCCCTCTCCTTAGCATACCTCTCCAGGTCTTTCCTCATCGTCACGCAGGCCGCCTCAGTTTGTTGCGCCTGCAATCTCGACTTGTCATACTGCTCCCGACTCTTCTCAAAGAAGCCCAAGGAGTGGCATAGATGAGTGACCCCCGAAGTCATATTCTCAGAAAAGGATTGAGTCTGGGCTTTCTCGTGCAACGTCAAGGTCCAGGACTTCGGAGCATCATCAGAGATCCGTCGGAGATAGGCAGGTTAGACATCATTGGCAGCAGGAGCCCGCGACCAGAGGTAGTTGCGGGTAGCTTGCCCTTGAAAGATCCCATTATCCAGTTTATACCTGCGAGGTAATCATCTATAAATACAGCCTTCAAAAGAAAACATAAATAATGAAAAAGAGGTTCAGAGATCAGAGTTTATCGGCGGCGAAAATTGGGACTCCAGCCCAGAAAGGTATCATCACCAGCCTCGTGATCCCGGCGACGGGTGAGCTCAACGACTGTATCAAGGTTCCCCGCCGACCCCGTAAGCACCATCTTCCCACATGGAGAGCTCCGCAACGGATCCATGTCCATGGAGGCTCGAGTTTGTTTCGAAGAGCTCCCTCCGACCGCTCGCGACTCAGTTGCCCCCCTTTTCTGACCTCGACTGGGGGCAACAATTTTGGCCTTTGGAGGTTGTTGGGATTATACTGAAAAGTATGCTTTTACTTTGTATAATCGAAACTGAATTTCCAAACTTATTTACTGAAATAAATTGTTTATCACTGATGCTTTAAATATGATTGAATGTTATATATATTTCTTTGCATAAGCTGTTCAATAATTAAATGACGTGTTACATTTGTAGTTAATTTAGTGATACCCGATCACGTAAGATTAAATTAATGTCCCCTTGTAACTATAAGTACGCCATTCACGACCTAGATGGAAATGAACAACCATCGCGAAAGGTTGAGGTGTAAGGCTCAGATTGGTTTGTCTTGACCAAGAGATCACACTAGTGCATGATCTTGTTGAATAGGACCTCTGAGGAGGATAAATTCTTGAGAAATGAACAAGGAAGAATTAGGCCTCGGTGGTTCATTGTTTCTTAACCTTCGTCCCTTAAATAGGATCACGTGGGATCGGTAACTATTGCTTTGACTTATCATGGGTAGTGAATCAGAGAGAGATTCAATACTTTTTATCTTGGACAATATTATTGGTCACATGTGATTGCTAAGATTTAATACGAAGAATCGTGTGCAAGCACGCTTGCTTGATTTGCCCCTTGGGAGGTTCATAAGTTTTATCATACCAAATCTTGCAAGTGGAATTAGTTTAGGTATGGATAATAATGTTGAACCGTTCCTCGACCAAGGACAAAAGATATTAATTAACGGAAAGCTATTTGGTGGCTTGAATTAATTAATGGGCTAGATAATCTTAAACACGGGAAATAATGACCGGAGCCATATTGATTTGTAATATGGGTTAAGATGGATAGTCTGATATTAATTATGTAGTGGGATTAATTAATATTTATGGGCTTGAATTATATTGTGGCTCAATATTAGTTAGTCAAGATCCATTAGAAGGTCCAATCTTAATTCTCCTAAAGGCCACCTGAGTAGCCCAACATATAGTCCAATAACTGAAAAGGTGATTAAAATAAAATAAATATTGTTGCTTATATTTCCTCAATTTTTTCGAAAATTATGGATAAAAGAGGGAGAAAGATTTTCTTTGAATTTTGTTATGGAATGAAGATATGTATTCTTGGAATACAAGATTATCTCATTAAATTCAAGAAATCTCCCACTTGGTTATACATAGTGAAATTTCGAATTTTTTTGAAAATAGAGGGCAAGAAAGATTTTCTTGATTTTCTTGAAAAGATATTATGGAAGATATGTATTTCTTGAAATACAAGGATATCTCATAAATTCAAGAAGATCCAAATCTTGGATTCTTGCACTTAGTTATTTTCGAAAATTTACTCCATAATAGAGGAGGTGGATTTTTGTGGAATATTTTAATTATGGGAAAAAGAATATATGGGATATATTCAAGATTTCTTGGTGACCAAGAAAAGTCTTTTCCCACATTGAAAATTCACTAAAATTTCGTTCACCCTCCTTCTTATAAATAGGGGATGATTAGTTCATTCCCAAGTACAATTCCATGTGCTGGAAATATTAGCAAATCCACATAAGTGGTGCAACAAAGTTTATTTTTTCCTTTTGTTAATTGTTCGCGAGTATCCTTCCACCGGATTGTCGAGCAAGGGCTAAGGGAATACTTGGGAAGTCCTTTTGGTTAGTCCGTCCGACCAAAGCCACCGCCATCCCAAGAGGTACGTTCACGTAAACCCGTAGATTCCGCATGCGTAGGTTTTACGTGGCTTTTTATATGCATGATATATTGTTGCAATTATTATTTGAATTAATATAGGATTAATTCATGCTAGTAATAATTAATGAATTAAATTTGTATTTAAATATTCACCCCGAATAGATCTGTGCGAATCATTCCCCAACAGAGGTGGGGTCCCAGCAGCCTCACCCGACGCGACCTCCTTCTTCTTGCCGGATTTCTATTTCGACAACGCTAGAGCCCGGGAAACTTTCTCGCGCATCTCCTCGGCGTTCAGATTCTCCATCGCTTTGAGTAATTTTGGGGAGGTAAATGAATGGGCTCGATGAAAGAAACTGGGAGAAGAAAGTAAAACAGCATCAGAATGAGGTCGCTATGCAAATTTTGAAATCAACATTGAGTGCTTGTGTTACTTACCGGGAATGGCGGGATCCAGAGAGGAGCGAGGTGGGATAGTCAGACCAACAGTTTCCCAACTCTTCAACCTTTGCAGAAAAACGAGAGATCCTTATCGGGATCGATTAGACAAATCTGAATGAGCCAAACAAGGAAATGAAGCGACAATTTTGACGTCTTGGAATTCTTGGGAGCTACGAGGAGAAGAAAGAGTTAAATCAGTACTATGAAAAAAGATGAGATCAAAAAGACTTACGCTTAAAAGTCACATAATCGCGAGGAATTTCGTGATATCCGAGCGATCCCAATGCGAAAACCGGACTCTGCCACGCTCCCCCCACTAACCACCATTTCTCTTTCCAATCTTGAACTTTATTTGGCAGGTCCTCGACTACTTCATGTGCAGGCGAACTTTCACATAATAGTATCCCGGATCTTTCCCCCACTTCGCCAGCGAAATAAGAGAGTTCATTTCCTTGGCGGAAGGAAAAGTTCTGGGCTGCACGCGACCAAAAAGCGACCGGAGTCCAATGATCGTACTCCACCCATTGGGAGTGATCTGAGTCGGAGCCAAACCCCAGAACCATAACAGCGATCTGATTGCAGGGTGAAGCGGGAAGCGAAGTCCTACCTTCATCGTGTCATAATTCATCCCCACACACCCATCGGGGACCTGGTCGGCATAATCAACCTTGTATCCGGGGACCCAGAAATGGACGTTGCTAGGGATATGAAATCTGTCCCTCCACACGAAGAGCTCGGCTTCAGTCATGAGCTAGTCACCTTTCTCGCGGCAAATATACTATCCTTTTGGACCCGAGTTGGTCTAGGAATCACATCGCGAGGATGAGCCAAACTTTCTTGAAGTCGCAATTTGCGATCTACCTCATCAACTTCATCATCCTCGCTAGGCACGTCGGGGATGACCTCATCTGACAAGAAATCGAATTCGTCAGAATCTATAGACCCCGTGGTCGGGGCACCAGCTTCGTTTCCCGCCTCTTCCAGAATTTGAATTTTCGACTCGATGGGATCAAGATCTCGGCTTTGAGGCTCATTCACGGCACAACGGCGCAAGCGGCGCCGCCTCTTGGATGTAACTTCACCACGAATCGATAGGGGCACCTCACTCACCATTTCCGACAAAACATTTACCACTGATGTTTCACCCTCGCCACAGCCCCGTCGCCACACTTCTCGACAGAATCCTTTCTCCAGAGGCCATTGTTTACAATACAAAGAAATAAAAAGAAGAAGAGAAATTTGTTTTTACCTTGGGATGGAAGGATAGGGATGAGCGAAAATTAGAAAGTTGATCGAATGCCAGAATTTTCGTAGAGAATAGCCGGAAAGCAGAAACTTTGTGAGCACTCGGAAGAGAGAAGTAAAGGAAAATGGGGGAATGAGGGCAAAAAACCTATTTATAGAAGAGGATTAGGGCGCGTGGGGCCAGGTCGCGACCTTTCACATCCAGCGCGTGGGCACCACACGCCATCATTACCTATTAAAATAGGCTCGACAGTTGAGGTGAACAACCGTCATCGTAACAAGTTCCAAGACGACAGACACGCGTACTCCAGAAGCCTTCCCACCTCGCGCTTCGCAGAAAAGACAAGTAGCTCATCTCCCCTGTTAGCATAGGAAGACGAGCTAGGGGCTCTTTTTGTAAGCATATCGCGCGAGGTCGGATCTCCGACCGCAAATGCCCACAATAATGAGGATGAAATTTGCTAAGGAAAGCACATCGGAGGTCGGCCAGAGGGTTTGTCACGAACAGCCAAGAGGACCTGCGACCAACGAGATCTCATGGACATCGGGCTGATACAAATGCAGGACATTAACTACGATTAGACAGGTGTCAGGCGGACGACGCGAAGAACCTTACCAAAATAGGCTTAAATTAGAGATAAAACGACAAATGACGATTACGAATGATAGGACGGGATGTTTAGGTTGCTAATTACCTCCAAACCTAGAGATTGCCTCGGGCGACCTCCCAGTGACCTCCGACGTAAATCACATCAATCTTGTAGCATTTAATTCCCAACAGAGTAGCTTTCGGCTAGTTGTACTTGTAACCTAGGAGATTGAGCTCCACTCTCCCAAACATTATAAATAGGGCTCATTTATGACCCAAAGAATGAGAGAATTGAATATCTTACCAAACCTCTTGCATATTTATTACTCAAACTCTTATTTTCTCAAACAATCATAAGTCATAAATACATTCCATATCTCATATTTATTGTTTGTGTTACTAAGATCATTAACCCACATCTTAATCCCTAATCCATATATTTTAGTACACAACAATATGCACATAGCAGAATACTCAAGTTCTGCACACATCGATGTTTTTGAATGGGTGGAGCAGCAATCAGCAAAGCATTAAGACATTGTACTCTATCTTTTTTTCAACTATGTAGTGATGAAATATAACAATTCAAGTCCTGAAGCTCCATTCCTGTTTTATATGAATCGTTTTTGCTTCGCTTCGTGTGTGACCTACAACTCCAATTCCCACCATAAATTTCAACATATTATGAATATATATCGCCGAAAATAAAGATAAAGCATCAGATCCGTCCAAACAAGTATAATACGATTGTAATATCATGAAACCAATACAGTCAACCAGAAAAGCACATTTATTCTATCAGTTTTTACAACATTTACTGAACCAATTTTGAACCCTCGTAAGAGAAGAGTCTGACAACGTTCGTATAGCTCAATTCAGCCAGTTCTTTCTCGTCCATCTCCAGTAAACGTGCCACATAAGCGAGCACATGATGAATGTTTGCTGGATGATTAATGTTCTCAGGCGCAGACACTTCCCCTTCATCATTAGACCTATCGTTGGAGGTACTCGTGTCATTTGAAGTCAAGTTATTTCCATCACCAATGAACTCTTTCGGAGGGAGAGCATCTGGTGCATCTGTCTCCGACAGAATCCTCTCACGAGGAATGGACTTCAACATCTTCTTCGCCTTGCTTTCTTTCATCGACATGAGGAACCCAGAAAACGAAAAGTAAGTACCAAGTTTGGACAACTCGGGAACCATCTCAGCAGAACCAAGATAAGAATTCAACACCAAACCAAAAGGAAACGACCCCATTGACTTAAGTATTTCAAGAAGATCGGCAAAAGCACGTACACAGTGTATCGAAGTTGGTTTCTTCAGCTTTTTCGCAAGTTGAAGCTGTTGGCGAAAGACTTCAGCTCGATCTGTGAAATATAGCTGCTTCCCCTTTGATCCTTTATCTAAGCCAATCTCTCCAACTGCAGCAGAGGGAGTAGCTGCAAGGAAATCCTTCAAAGTTTTGAGCCAATCTGGAGTCCTATCTGATATAAACCATGGATGAAGACCAAAATTGGGGACAACAGAAGGATATTTGTCACTCATCTCCTTGACCAAATGCCAGTCTTTCTCACACACTCCATTTACGGCGAAATGAGCAACACTGGTATGAAGGGCCTCTTTGATGAGTCTAGGAGCCACATTTAAAACTCTTGAATCTTGCAAGTGACAATGAGAATCAAATAGTCGAATCATTTATTCCCAGAAGGATAATAGCTTCAAAAGCAATATCTGCAAATGTATATGTGAATTGAGTACGTAGATACCTCAGAATCAGTAAATAAACTCACAAAGAATGGACCAAATACGCCTATCATTCAATCTAAACTTAAAAAAGATTCATTGTAGGAGTGGCAAAACAAACCCGATTATAAGTTAAACCTAGATAATACATTAATGAATGATCACAGAAAGAAATTTGAGAGTAAATTGCTTCTCAATAATAATCATTAAACTATCCCTATCTCTATAGAATCTCTGAAGGTCTGCTGACTGAAATCATCAAAAATATTTGAGTTAATTACATGAACTTTTTTAAAAAAATCAACTACTGAAAATCCAGTCAAATATAGCAAAAATATCTTAAAGTACTGCCAAATTTATGAAAAAAAAATCCTATTGATCACCGTGGATGTTCCCAGAAGGAAAAATTGAGGAAACAAGACAGAAATAGAGAGAATTAAGAAACCTGTACAGAGATCGAGTAATCCAGACGGTGATACAGCTGCAACCTACAAGTCTTCATTATAAATAAATAGGGAGCTTTATTTTAATCTTGTAGTCAAAATGTTCTTCACCATTGACCTCTCAATCCCCATACCTAAAGGCTTAAATGTTCTTCACCATTAATTGTTACTGCAAAAACCAAGAACCGAATCATCACATCAGAAACACACACACTACATGACATATAAACGCTTCAAGAAAGGATTACAAAACACAGAGTATGGGATTTTTTTGCCTTCATTTTTCTATCTTCTCTCACATCAAAACAGCTAAACAACAATGACAAACGAAAACAACGCAACATTACAAGATAAAAAAAGATGACAGAGAGAGAAAGACGTCACATTACATAGAACCAAATTTCTCGTTCAACAACCCCACCAAACTCAAAATGTAGAAAAAACTCAAAACCCAGATCAAGAAAACGAGCACGAATCAATATTTAACTCTCGGAAATTGTTGAAAATCAAATATCATAATGAAATCGCAATGAAAGAAATCGAATTACCCTAATTTTTCCAAAAACCCCCCAATATATTAAGTTTTGTGTTCCGACAAGAATAGTCGTTCTAAAGAACGAAAGAAGAGCATCAGCAAAAGGTCGAGAAGGGTGTTAATTGTATACCTTTCCCACCCAATTCTTGATTTGAATTGTTTTAATGTTGGTGTCAATATACGAACATGATGAAAAATTGTCCACAATTGCGAAGCATCTGTCTGTGGCAGATTATGTAATTATGCCCAAGGTTGTGTAGTTATGTAATATGTGTGATGTATAAGGGCATTTTAGTCCTAAATTTAAAAGGTATGGGGACAAAGATGTAATTTCGCACCTCAATTAATCAGATGAAAGAACGTGGATTGTTTATCTCTACCCTTGGCCCTGACCATTTATCACTTATTTGCATGATACATAGCATTTTTCGTACCGGACTTCAGTAATATCATGGGCCGGAATCTATTGAACCAAACACTTTGATTGGGCTGGACAATATATTCTGGTGGTGTTTCAGGACACGGTTGAAACCCAAGAATCACTTCTACTTTTTAAGTTGGGTCTAGTTAACTTAAATAATAAGTGCTTTTTTACTGTGCACTTGTTATTGAAAACAGGCACTCTATCACCCCTAATTCGGCAAAGAAAACGCGGGCTAAATTGACTCCACTAATTTTTTTTACTTAGGAAGTGGAAACTGAAAAATAAAGAAAGAAAATTCAAATAAAAAGCAAAAACCTAAATCAATTTGGGCCTTGACAGCTTAACTTGCGGCTGCGCCAATGCCTTTCATAGTTTCATGCGTTTCTTTATCAATTTTTTCATCCCTGTGTTTGTTCTCGCTGCTGCTACATCTTGTTTATATCCCACCTGCTCAAGACTTCTCCAATCAAATTCAATTTTGGCATATGCAGCAAAATCACCACAATTTTGGCATATGCAGCAGATGTTGGGGAATGGATTGTCCGGATCTATTAATGATGAATATTTAAATACAAATTTAATTCTCACAATTATTACTAGCATGAATTAATCATATATTAATTTAAATAATAATTCAACAACAAAAATCGATACAAAATCGTCACATATATCCAACGATGCGAATTAATTTTATAGAAGTTTCGTGAACTAACCAATTAACAAAAGGAGGAAAATGAAGCAGATTTTGAGAAGATGGATCCGATGAAAAAACATCCCTAACACACCAAAATAGCTTCTCAAGTATTCCTCCAATATATTCCTTGTCCAATAATCCGTTGGTAGGATCTTTCATTAAAACAATTAACAAAAAGGAAAATAAAATTATACATATTCATAATGACCACTTTTGTGGATTTAATTTTTCCAACACGTTGAATTTTTGGGGATGAAAAAATTCATCCCCTATTTATAATACTAGGTGGTGGCGATTTTTGACCTAGGAATAAGATGGGAAAATCTTTTTTTTTCGTTTGAATGTTAGAAATCTTGAATATATCCAATATATTCTTTTTCTCCATAATTAAAATATTCCACAAAAATCCCAACCTTCTTATATTAAGGGATTTTCGAAAATCTCAATTAAATGGGGGAAGAAATATGATCTTTTGACTTTTTCTTGAATTTATGGAATAATCTTGTATTAGAGAATACATATTCCATAAAAATCTTTCTTCGGAAGGAAACGACTATAGTTGAAAAAAAAGAAAATCTTTCCTCTTTCTTCCTTTAATTTTTTTGAAAATTTTGGAAAAATATGCAACAATAATTTATTTTATTTTAAACACATTTTTTTGGTTATTGGACTTTATCTTTGGAAATTTTGGTTTACTTGAGGGGCCTTTAGGAGAATTAAGATTGGGCCGGTTTTTCCAATGGATCTTGAATTTCAATATTGAGCCACAATATTATTCAAGCCCATAAATATTAATTAATCCCACTACATAATTAATATTAGACTATCCATCTTAACCCATATTCTTTTCTTTAATATGGTTCCATTTATTATTTCCGTGTTAAAGATTATCCGATCCATTAATTAATTTAGGCCATCTTGAAATAGCTTCATGTTAATTAACATCTTTTTTCCTTGGTCAAAAAGGAACGACTCAACATTATTATCCATGGCGTGTAATGCGGCGGATTTTTGGAAACTAATTCCACTTGCAAGATTTGGTATGATAAAACTTCTGAGCCTTCTAAGGGGACAAATCAAACAAGGCGCACTTGTACAAGTTTCACCGTATTAAATCTTAGCAATCGTCGTGTAACCAATAACATTGCCCAAGATACAAGGTATTAAATCTCACTGATTCTCTTCCCATCACAAGTCAAAGCAATGGTTAGTGATTCCAAATGATCCTATTTAAGGGACAGAGATTAAGAAATAATGAACCACTGAGGTCTAATTCTTCTATATTCAGTACTGAAGAATTTATCCTCTTGTAGGTCACATTCAGTGCATCATAATACACTAGTGCAATCTCTTGGTCAAGACAAGCCAATTTGAGCCTTACACTTCAACCTTTCACGATGGTTTGTTCATTTCCATCTAGGTCGTGAATTCTGTACTTTTAGTTACAAGGAACTGTTAACTACAATGTAACACGTACTATTTGTTGAACAGTTATGCAGTAAATATATGTAACATTCAATGATATTTAAAGCATCAGTGATAAATAGTTTATTTCAAAAAAATAAGACAGTAAATTGATGAGTCAAAATCCTGAACTCATCCGTTATACAAAGTAAAAACATACTTTCCAGTATAACCCCAACAATCTCCCACTTATACTCAAAGTCTGCTTTTAAGTATACTACAACATGGCTCGTGTAGAATCTACGTGACATCTAATGTCACCTACACGAACCTAATAATATCTCTCCCACTTATACTAAAAGCAGATTGACAACAGTCTTGACACCCATTCTTTCCACATGTCTCTCGAATATATTCTGAGGCAGGCCCTTTGTGAATGGATCTGCTAGGTTGTCCTCTGCCGCGATCTTTGCCACCTCTATATGTTGGAATTTATAGGCACATAAACACGTAATATATGCATGAAATCAAATAAAACAATTTTTAAAAATAAAACGGAAGGAAAAGATTCACAACAACGAACAATTAATTGCATAATTAAATACGAGTAAGCGTAAACAAAATTCTTCTGATTTTGAATTGTAGAGCGGTTTTTTTTTCTACTATGGTACCCACGTAATCCCCAATCACGGACTTGCACAGATTTGCCAGTGTTGAATCCCGAGATGAATTTGCTAGGAAAATTCTAACTCTAGATCTTATGGAGAAAATATGAAGTGATACTCTTTGTGAATTCCTAAGAGCTTGTATATATAGGGAGGCTTAGCTTATTTCCCAAGCTAGCCCAATTAGGGAAATAAAATCCCTAATCTTGAATTAAATTAATTCATTTTAATTTAATTCCCTAAATATAAATCTCTACGGATTTAAATGCCTTATATAACAATCTCTACGATTTATTTCCATATACATTAAATCCTACAATTATATTCCAAATATAATTATTGGGAATTCTTATTTAATTAAATCCAATTTAATTAAATATTAAATATTAATAATAATCAATTCCAAATTAATCTATTATTAATTACTTCTCCATAAATTAAATATTAAATCCAATTTAACTTTTAATCAACCAACTATAATCCGTAAAAGGGAACTACTTATTGTGTGACCCATATGCCCTCATATATCGAGCGATTAGTCAAACTAACGGTGTTAATTGAACCCTAGATAATAAATTGGACATTCTCAATATATGAGGTACGTTGCGAGAAAAGTGCAACTACCTGTAACTGAAACATGGGCTATTACGATTTCCTCCTTACATTCGCGAATACTCGATTAAGTCTTGAACATGATGAAGTGTCTATTCAAATAACTTAATCAATTTATCTCTAATCACTAATTGATCATGTATGTCACACTTAGCCACAAAGTCTAAGTTGACGTGCATCGGCCGAAGACTTAGATCCAATTATGATGAGAAGATGAGTATTCTCTCTTAATCCACATTGAGGAATGAATCCTATTCTTGGCTCAACTACCACGCACATGTACTTCGTGATGAACCCAATCCAAGCCATATCTACCCATTGACGGGTGCAAGCGTCGGTCATGGTCAAAGTTCATCACTCCAGACATGTCGTGCGTATTGACCTCAAGTCAAAGGAGTATCACATCGCTCCCACTAACCGAGACACCCGTAGACACATATAGTGGAAATACATCAAACGGTTTCTCGGATGGGTATAACAATACCCTCTAAGGTATTTGTGCATCCATCATGAGATACCTAGTATCTCGTAGTAAGTGAGATCTTACTACACTCTCTAAGAGTATGATGCAGATCGCACACCAATCTCCATTGCATCATCAATATCCCATTCTTGATGATCCTTGATCGGGGCTATTTGAGAATCATGCTTAAGTCATCTGAGTTCTCACAACCTCAATGACAACAATGACTCATGGGAACACTTGCATGAATAAATGCAAAAAATCAAACATAATATTCAAACAAGTGTATTGCCATACATTAATATTAAATGAACTATAATATTAAATCAAACTGAACATCATCGAGTATTATGTCCTTATAATAGATTGTCTTTAGGACACTAACACTAACAATCTCCCACTTGGACTAGAGTCAATCACTTACACGTCTAACCCCTAGACCATCAAATTTTTAGTGTGTACATGAACACACAGTGTTTCGGTGAAATGATCTGCCAAATTAAATATGTGGGAATACATTTTAATTCTATTTCTCCTATCGTTATGATCTCCCGAATCAAATGATAAGTGTAGGTACATGCTCATTTATGCTTGTTGATCTCGGTTCCTTTGCTTGTGCAATCGCACCAGCGTTGTCTCAATAAAATTTTATTGGATAACTGGCACTCGGAACTACCCCTAGTTCTCTTAAGAACTATAAAATCCAGACAGCTTCCTTAAGGCTTCTGATACAGCAATGTACTCAACTTCGATTGTTGAATCTGCGGTCCTTTTGCTTGGAACTACTCCAACTGATCGCCTCATTATTGAGAGTAAAATGTAACCTGACTGTAATTTGTAATCATCACATTCGGATTGGAAACTTATGTCAGCTTAACCAGTCACTACTAGTTCTGACTGTCCACCATAGACTAGAAAACATTCTTTAGTTCGTCTTAGATACTTCAGAATGGTCTTGACAACAATCCAGTGGGACTCACCAGGATTCTGTTGGCATCTACCAGTGATGTTGATAGCGTAGGCCACGTTTGGCCTAGTGCAAGTCATGGTGTACATGATTGACCCAATTGCATATGCATATGGGACATCTTTCATGTGCTTGATATCAGTTTCAACAGAAGGACAATCCTTCTTTGATAGCTTTATCCCATGATTTCCTGATAGAGATCCTCTCTTAGAGTTCTCCATCGCAAAACGCTTCAACACCTTGTCTACATAGATGGACTGTGACAGCTCCAACAACCTCTTGGGTCTATCCTTGTGGATCCTGATCCCTAGGATGTAGCAGGCTTCACCAAGACCCTTCATCGTGAAGGTCTTTAACAACAAATCTTTACCGGACTGCATTAACGGGATATTGTTTCCCAAAATCAATATGTTATTGACATACATGATTATGAATGCAATATTCTTCCCGCTGCGTTTACAATAAACACAAGGATCTTCCGAATTTCTGATGAAGTCAAATGGACTTGATAACTTCATCAAATCGGATATTTCAACTCCTAGAAGCTTGCTTCAATCCATAGATGAATCTCTTTAGCTTGCATACTAGATTAGAATTTGGCTTAGTTGTAACCTTCCGGTTGAGTCATAAACACTGCCTTAGCAATGTTTCCATTGAGGAAAGCTGTTTTGACATCCATCTGCCAAATCTCATAATCATAGTGTGCTGTTATCGCAAGTAAAATTCGAATGGACTTGATCTTTGCAACTGGTGAGAAGGTCTTATTATAGTCAGTGCCTTCGCGTTGACTATTACCCTTCACCACCAACCTAGCTTTGTAGGTTTGTACTTTGCCATTTGCAAATAGGTTTAACCCCTTTAGGCAACTCAACCAAGTCCCAGACTTGATTGGTGTACATCAAGTCCATCTCGGATTTCATGGCTTCATGCCACTTCCTTGAATCAATATCTAATATTGCTTCAGAGTAAGTATTAGGATCGTCAGGTCCACATTATCGAGTTTCTCCAAGAGGTAACCGTATCTAATGGGCGAATTACAATTCCTAATTGACTTACGGAGGCTGTGGTTGTGCAGGTTGTACATTCTGATCGTGAAAATTTTGTGGTGCATCGATTTCATCAATGTTCGAAGAGTCCTCAAGAGCTACACTTTCAGATGCCTCTTGGGCGGGAGTTTGAACTATGCTGTTCTCATTCAACCCACTTGGAGATTCTTGCACAGGCAAGCCAACTCCAATTACTCTCCCACTGGCTGAAAGACGATCACCTAGTGAAAGACTCCCACTGTGAAAGTTGTTGAATGCTCCCACTGATTCCTTGTCATGTTGCTTTGACAAGATATCAGTGTCTTTGTTAATTTGTGGTTCTTGAATTTCTTCAAGTTCTCTCAGCTTACGACCTCGTTCCTTAAAGACATAGTCTTCTTCGAGGAACTTGGTCTGCCTAGAAACAATCACTGATTATTTCTTAGGTAGATAGAAGTAATATCCTTTAGTTTCCTTAGGATATCCCACAAAGTAACCCTTTTCACCTTTGGATTCCAACTTGTCGGTAAGCATCCTTTTCACAATCACGGGGCAACCCCATGTTAGATATGTATAAAAGTTGGCTTCTTGCCACACCATGGTTCATATGGTGTATGCTCAAACGATTTAGATGGAATCCTATTCAGAATGTAAATTGAGGTTTGTAACACGTATCCCATAAGAATGTTGGAAGACAGGAAAAGCTCATCATGGATCTAACCATGTCTAACAGGGTTTGGTTTCTCCTCTCGAACACACCGTTTATCTTAGGTGTTCCGGGAGGAGTCCATTGTAAATGGATTCCATGTAACTTCAAGTAATCAGTGAATTCATCGCTAAGGTATTCACCTCCTCGATCTGATCGAAGAGTCTTGATACTCTTACCAAGTTACTTCTATATTTCAGCCTTAAACTCTTTGAATTTCTCAAAAGATTCGGATTTGTGTTTCATAAGATACACGTATCCGTATCTTGAGAAATCATCAGTAAAAGTGATGAAGTATCCGAAGTGACCCCTAGCTAGAGTGGACAATGTTCCACAAACATCGTTGTAGATCAACTCTAGAACTTCTTTGGTATGCACCTTTTCCCAGAAAAGGGTCTGTTGATCATCTTGCCCATGAGATAAGATTCAAAATTACCATAAGACTCAAAGTCAAATGGGGTTAAGTAGTCTAGCTTTCTTAACCTTGCAATTCTTTTATCGTTTACATGATCAAGTTCTACAATGCCATAAGTAAGTCGGGTTTTCATGATTACTAAGTTTTAGTCTTTTATTTTGTATATTAAGAACATCGTACCCACAATGCAACAAATATATGTTGCTAGTAATAGAAAGAACTAGATGACCATCATTAAGTTCCAATCTAAAACCAAAGGGTAAGTCTAACATACAAGTTCCCACATGTTTAGCAGCAACTCTTGCTCCGTTTCTACGTGTAAGACGACTTCACCCGCCCTAACTGTCCTATAACACATGAGCCCTTTCACATTAGTGAAAATGTGAGAGCCACATCCGGTATCCAATACCGAGCATTTAGCGTTATTAGTGGACATGTTTATCTTAATAACAAACATACATGTTCTAGTGCTAGAAGCACCTAGTGTCTTTCTTTTAGCAACTAGAATCTTATAGTCCTTCTTCTAGTGTCCTCTTCTACCTATAGCAGAGGCACACATCCTTGTTTACCCGCTCCTTCTTTTGAACACCATCTTAGTGATAGTGAATTAAAAAGTTTTGAGCACGTTGTGAAGTTTAGGCATGGTCGCATCCGTCTTATTCATATTGTAGTTCACAATGAAGCTAAAATATGAATCCAGGAGCGACTGGAGGATAGCATAAATGAAAATGTTGGTCTTTTAGCTCAAAGCCTAAATTACCAAGTTTTTCAATTAGGCCTATCATCTTAAGCACATGAGGTAAAATCTTCTATCCTTTAGCTAACCGACATTTGAACAGATCTCTCATCACTTCATAAATCTCATAACGAGATTCAGAATCAAAGAGATCCTCCAGATGCTTGAGCACAAAGAAGGGAGCCATTTTTCTCATGTTGCCTATGTACATCGGGAGTCATGCCGAACAACATCACATACTGAGTCTGGGAAGCATCCTCTTGATGCTTCTTCTGAGGTGCTACGTCAACGTGGCTGCCTCAGAGTACCAGCTTTAAGGGTAACCGAGATAGGCGTGTCCAACACGTACTCAATCTTTTCTTACCTTAGCATCAAACACATGTTACGGTGCCAGTCCAGAAAATTTGGCCTAGCTAATTTGTTTGTTTCTAAAACACATCTCAATACCAGTTATACATTTCAACTAATCAAGAGAAATAAATTAAAACGGGAATTAAAACACATAATACCTATGATCAATACTCAACAATCAAAATAAACATGGCCTTTCTTTTGTGTTTATTTTGTCTCCATTATTTTCACATACTTAACGACCTCATCGAAAAGTACGAATTTATATCTAATAAAAATCATAATGGACTAGGATCCACATTACTACTATTATAATCCCAGGGAGGGCTGAATATCACAATAGCATAAATGGTAGGTCTCTAAACCAATTGCAAACTGCAACTCCTAGTTCGTCGAACGTAGTTCGACTGATGTCCCTTACCCTTTGTCCCCGCGAGGGCTAGTTAAATAAAGTTAAGTTGGTTTACAACCATCAAGCGGCGACATTACATGTTCCTATAAAAGTTCCGTTAGAAGTAGATCCAAGCAAAAGACGAGGGCCTTAAATACTCATTGGAACGAAATCTCCGGTTTTCTTTTAATTTTGATGGAAGACATCTTATCAAATCAATGAGAAAACCATATTTTAGTGAGGAACACTTTAAAGGCTGGGGTATTAATTGCTTAACCGAGATCCAACATGTTAATCTATATCACATTTGAGCAATAATTGAGCGTCGCCTACCCAAACATGATTTTATACGGACTAACAAATATTGGGCGCCGTCTACCCAAACATTTAATACTGCGGACTATAAATGCATTAATAAATTAAATCGAATTTGAATGAATGAGTCAACTAAGTGGGATTTGGTAACCTTTGAAAACATTTGAATTTTAAATTCAATTTTCAATTATTTTAAAAATATTAATAATTAATCCAATTAATTATAAATAAAAGTCTAACTTTTATTAACACTCCTTTTAAATTTAATCCAATTAAATTTAAGGCAGATTGGTTTTATTAGTTTGAATCCTTAATTAATCCAATTAATTAAGTTTTATTAGTCCAACTAATAAACGTATTATTAAAACCCTAATTTTATTAATTCTATCAAATTAAATCCAATTTAATTTTAATTAATAAATATGGTGGCTCATGTGCAATTTCCAAAATTGCACGGGAGGGCCTGTCTCAAATCAAATTTGCAAACAACCCTCCTCGCATCACCGCCCAACCAAACAGGATCCAATCCGTAAACCGATATTACCCGAGCCAATTTCCAAACCAAATTTTCAGTTCATAGAACATCATTCAACAGAATCAATCGAAAATAATGAACAATCGAAGAACAGTTCAGAAAAGAATTGGAAACAGCTGTGAACGCAACACATCAGAAGACTGAAAACGAAGCGGCGCAAACGAATCGCCGCCGCGTGAACGCGACGCGACCCGCATCGCTCCCCAACTTTTCAGAAAACATCTATCACGCTCGCGCGCTGCATCGTTCAAATCGACTTAGCATAGCGGCGTGTGAAGGAAACCCCCACCGCAATACACCAGCGCGGGTGATTCCGCTCCACCGCTCAAAGCGTCTTTGCGAATCGCCGCCGCGTCACGGCCCATGCGATGAATTGCTCTTAGCGATGGTTCAGCGGTCGAACAACTCAGTCGTCGCTACAACTCTTCGATGCGAATTGATTTCGCCGAAGACGACGACGTGAATCGCCATCGCTCGCGAACCAGAGACGCTCCTCGGAGTCGCACTCGAGCAGTAGATCAAAAAATGCAGTGCCATGGTCACCGGCCTGAGAGTCCTCATGAAGCGTTGCGAGATGCGGGCCGCCATCTCGAGCGACATCGCGCCGGGTCTCCTTCGCCAGCGAAGTAGCGTGCGGCGATGATGGTGATTAAGGTTTCAAAAACCTAATTTGAGAGCCAACGAGGAAGATGAAACCAAAGGGGCAAAAAATAATGTATGAGCTATTAACAATTAAAACAACAAAACCTATTATCACAGCCCCACGTCAACAACATATTTGGTGCGGACATTAACAAAATTGACCGTACCGATTAATTTATAAAAATATTTTATAAATCAATTAATTCATGCAATTAATCAAGAGCCTGAAGCTCTGATACCACTGTTGGAATTTATAGGCACGTAAACACGTAATACATGCGCAACAGAAATAAACAGTTCACCAACAACGAATAATTAATTACATAATTAAATACGAGTAAACGTAAACATAATTCTTACAGTAATTCGTATACATTTTTCTCTCCTATGGTGTCCACGTAATCCCCAATCACGGACTTGTTGGGGTTATACTGAAAAGTATGCTTTTACTTTGTATAACCAAACTGAGTTTTCTTATTTCTTTACTGAAATAAACTATTAATCACTGTTGCATTAAATATGAATGAATGTTATATATATTTATTGCAAACCCGTTCAACAAGTCAGTACGTATTACGTTGTAGTTAATTTGGTGATACCAGATCACTGAAGATCAAATTAACAGCACCTCGTAATTAAGTACAAATTCACAACACAGATGAAAATGAACAAACCATCATGAAAGGTTGAAGTGTAAGATCCAGATTGGCTTGTCTTGACCAAGGGATTACACTAGCGCATTTAGGTGCGCTGAATAAGGACCAACAGGAGGACAAATTCTTCGGTACTGAATATACAAGAATTAGACCTCAGTGGTGTGTTGTTTCTTAATATCCGTCCCGTAAATAGGATCGTGTGAAATTAATAACTATTGCTTTGACTTATGATGGGAAGAGAGTCGATGTGATTCGATACATTATATCTTGGGCAATATTATTAATTACATGACAATTGCTGACATTTAATACGGAGAATCACGTGCAAGTGCGTCTTGCTTGATTTGTCCCCTTGGTGGGCTCAGAACCTTTATCATACCAAATCTTGCAAGTGGAAATTTATTTCCGGTATGGATAATAATGTTGAGCTGTCTTTACTCCAAGGACAAAGATATTAATTAATATAAAGCTTGTTCAGTGACTTAATTAATTAATGAACTAATATAATCTTAAACGCAGGAAATAATAACCGGGAGCCATATTATAGTGAAATCGTAATATGGGTTAAGATGGATAGTTCAATATTAATTTTATAGTGGAATAAATTAATATTAATGGACTTGAATAATATTTGGCCCAATATTATAGTTTCATAGTCCATTGAAGGTCAAATCTTAATTTTCCTAAAGGCCCTCAAATAGCCAAAAAATAAAGTCCAATTAATGAAAGAGGGAAGAAAATATTCTTGCCTAATATTTCTTGATACTTTCGAAAATATGTAGGGAAAAAGGAAGAAAAGATTGTCTTGATTTTCTTGTAGATATTTTATGGAAAGAGATAATCATTGTAGGAATACATAATTATCCCATAAATTCAAGAAGTCAAATCTTGATTCTTTATGCCTTGTTATTTTCGAAAATTTAGGAATAAAAAAGGGGAAGAGATTTTTATGGAAAATTTAAATAAGGAGAAAAGAATATATGAGATATATTCAAGATTTCTTGGAGACCAAGAAAAGATTTTCTTCCCTATTTTCGTAGCACTAAAAATCGCCCCCCCATTCCTATATATAGGGGATGAATTTTTCATTCCCAAGTGCAATTTCATGTGTAAATATTAGAAATTCACAAAGGTGGTAGCATAATATTTTTTGTTTTCTCTCTTGTTAAAATCGTTCGTGCGAATCCTCCCACTGGATTACGTTCGTGGACTTTGGGACATATTTGGGAAGACACTTTGGGTTGATCCATCGTCTCAAGGGTTGTCTCTACAAGAGGTATGTAATCTCGTAACTCCTAGTTCCGCATGTTTAGGATTTACGTGAATTACGTGTACGCATGTTGTTTAATTATTATGTTGAATTCATTTAGGATTAATTCATGTTAGTAATTAATTATTTAATTTGAATATATATTTAAAATCATCTCGAATAGATCCGGGTACCGATAATTTCCCAACAATTGGTATCAGAGCTCTGGTTTCGAGCTCTGACTTTTAAATTGTTATTTAAATTATTGTTGGACATTAAATTGAAATTGGATAGTAGAATTGCTAGATCTGTTTTGCAGGTATTCAATTTTCATGGTATTTAATGTGTTTTATTTTCATGCGTATGAATGAATGTTTTTTTTTAATTCGACTCGTTCGGATTTGTTTTTCTCGTGATAAAATCCACGAGTAGATTAGACTATTTGATTTGTTCAATGTAATAGACTAGTCGAAATTTAAGGTGTATTTATTTTTCGTTAAATAAATTGTAACCTGATCGAAGACGAAGATGGAGGCGAGGAATTAAAATGGATCCAGAACCGTACGTTGGCGATGTGTGCCGCGTAAAACGTGCCAAGGGAGGCACGCAGCAGACGGGCGCATGATGATCTCGCCGAAAGCGGCGAAGCTCGACGGCGTCAGCGTCAGGGTCTACAAGACAGGCCTTAGCGCTTAGTCCGCTTCGCGGATGGCGGAAGCAAAAGGCGACGCGTTCGCTCGGCGGCTTTTAAAGCGGACATTAAAGAAATCGATAAGGCGAGATCTTTGCCTCAATTTATCGTATTTACCGATATCTGGCGAAGCTTAGTGCGATCTTGTTGTGCCCTAAGCGACCTGCTAGTCGCGATAAAGCGGCGGCCGGCGGATCTTGGCGTGCATCATTTGCGGAAGTAGAAAACTTGGCGTGGCGCTTCGAGATGAATTTTTTTTCGAGACGAACGAGTGGGAGAAATTCAAGACGACATTTCTTCAAGATCAAGTCAAAGAAAATCAAACCATGACAGTTGGATAATTTGTGCCCAATGTGTTTATTTTCTGTTTTGATTGATTTATTGTTGCCGTATTTTCTTGTGCTTTATTTAATTTGTTTAAATGTGTTTGCATGAGAATTGCCCAACGAAAAATCTCAAACTTAAAAATTACTAAGTATGTTTTGATAATTAATTTGGTTATGAATCAAATTAATTTTGACCTCCATGATTTATTTATTTGTGAAATCTTTTGGAGAAATTCCCCTACGGGATGGTCAAAAGATAGCTTTCACATGAATAAATTCCCAAAAGGATGATTGTGAATTATTATCAGTGGCGACGATGACTCTCCCACGAGGTTCGATCAAAATGAAGTAGTAATTCTGTATTTGATCATGGTTATTACTTAGGTATAAAATTGATATTCATATACTTCTCCGAAGTCCCTGTCAATTTTATATTGGTCAAGTGGGAGCCGACTATTAATTTTCTTTAAAATTAAAGGTTTGTAACTGTTTGCTTGAATGTGATTTAAATGATGACCCTCCCACGAGGCTCATTTAAATCTATTTTGAGATGTTGGTTGATGCATGTTCATATTTTTTTTGAGATTTTAATATGAATCATGTAATCGAATTATGTGATTTAATTTTGTGTTGATCCGGATATTGATACAAAATGTTTGTTTATTTTCAGTATCATCATGTCGCAACGTTTTAATCCACTGAAATATATGCCCAAAGAAAACCAACTCACTGGTGAAAACTATGTCAGTTGGAAACGTAATATGTCTTTTGTCCTCACTGCACAAAAACATCATTGGGTTCTTGGCGGACCAAAACCTGAAAAATCATTGAAGGGTCATCAAGTTCGGAAAGATGTTTGTACAAAATCTGGGAGCAAGCAAATGAATCAATGAAACCGATAATCTTGACTTCAATGTCTGATGATTTAAGACTCATTCATGAGGGAATTGATTTAGCTGCGGAGATTGTTCAAAGTATTGAGGAAATGTTTTCCTCTGAGAGCTGTATGATCAAGGAGTTTCATCAAAATGGAGTTGAAAAGCTAAAAATGATTGAGGGAACGCACTTAAGGGATCACATTCTCAAAATTAGACGCCATTTTGAAAAACTTGCTTACCTAGGTACACGGTACTGTGATGAGGCTCAAATCGAATTCTTGTTCCTAACTCTTCCAAGATGCTTTAATGAGTTCTATTGTAATTTTGTGATGAATGATCACATGTTTATCATGGACACCCTACAAGAGATCTTGGAGACGGTAGAGAAACACTTGGGACAAGAAGACGAAGCTTTGGTGACTAAGAAACTGCTCTCAAGATCTAGACCAATGGAAGGTAAGATTGAGAAGGAGATGAATAGTCCGATCCAAAGCAAGGCCACCAACAAAAAGGGTAAGAAAGCCAGTTGGTTGAAGGTCCAGAAGATACCAAAAGGAAAATGTTTTAACTGCGGTGAAAAGGGACATTGGAAGTCGGCCTGTTCCAAACCCAAAAGGAATGGAAAGAAAGGTAATTCACACTCACTAGTTGTTGAAACTTGTTTGGTGGAGTATGCTACCCACTCGTGGGTATTGGATACGGGATCCACTGATCATGTATGTTTCACATTGCAGGATTTCAAGCAGACCCGACGACTTAGTGAGAGTGAGATCCTCATCACGCTAGGCGATGCTACGAGAGTGGCAGCTAAAGCAGTGGGAGAAGTGCACCTGTCTTTTGAAGACAAGACTTTAATTTTAAGAGATGTTCTATACGTTCCTATTTTTCGGAAAAACCTTATTTCTGTTTCTAAACTCTTTATTGATGGATATTATGTTCGCTTTAATAAACATGTTACTGTTTTTCATAACGATGTGATTATCTGTCGAGGAACTTACGGAACAATCTCTATATTATTAACTGTGCACATCACTCACAAAATACATCCTATAACACATCTGTTATTTCATGTAAAAGAAAGCGTTCTGCTGACGTGAAAGGGACACTTCTTTGGCACCTAAGAATAGGTCATATTAATCCGAAAAGGATTCAAAGGTTGGTGCAAGATGGTTCTTTGGGGTCTCTCCAAATTGAACCATTTCCAACTTGCGAATCGTGCTTAGAAGGTAAAATGACCAAGAGGGCATTTGGAGCCAAGGGGCTTAGAGCTAAAGAAGTGTTAGAAATCGTTCACACCGACGTGTGTGGTCCAATGCAATTCAAAGCTAGAGGTGGCTACGAGTATTTCGTTACTTTTATCGATGATTACTCACGCTACGGATATATTTTCCTAAAGAAGCATAAATCTGAGACCTTTGGTAAATTCAAAGAATTTAATGCTCAAGCAGAGAATCATAAGGAAAAGACTATCAAGTTTCTACGATCTGATCGTGGGGGCGAATACCTCAGCGATGATTTTTTGAACTACCTATCGGAAGAAGGGATCGCATCCCAGTTGACTGCACCCGGTACCCCTCAACAAAATGGGGTTGCAGGATGAAAAAATAGAACGCTTTTAGAAATAGTAAGGTCAGTGATGAGTTATGCGGATTTACCAAAATCGTTCTGGGGTTACGCATTAGAAACAACGGCTTACATTCTGAACCTAGTGCCATCCAAATCAGTACCTAAAACCCCGAGAGAATTGTGGACGGGGCGCAAGCCCAGTTACAGACACATCAGGATCTGGGAGTGTCCGACATACGTGCTAGACAAGGAAGCTGATAAATTGGATGCACATTCGGAATTAAGGATGTTCATAGGGTACCCCGAAGGAACTAAAGGATGCATGTTCTATGGTCCCGAAGATCAAAAGGTGGTAATCAATACTCACTTTAGATTTTTGGAAGAAGACTATATGAACAGTAGAAAGCCTAGAAGTGAGATTACCTTAGAAGAACTTAGGGGGCCAACTCCATTGCCAACTGTACAAAATGATATACCAATCATCACGCCTACACAACCGGAACCTCGTCGTAGTTGGAGGGTTATCAAACAACCCGAGAGATTCTTGGGGATCAGAGAGTCTTCGGACTTGATCTCCGCAGAAGAATCAGATCCATGGTCCTACAACGAGGCGATCCAAGACAAAGATGCTCAATCTTGGCAAACAGCAATGGAAGCCGAGATGGGTTCAATGGATCACAACAAGGTGTGGGAGCTAGTCGAACCACTTAATGGGGTAAAACCCATCGGATGCAAGTGGGTATACAAGAGAAAAAGGGGACCGGACGGAAAGGTTGATACCTTTAAAGCAAGACCAATGGCGAAAGGGTACACTCAGAAAGAAGGGATCAATTATGAGGAAACCTTTTCGCCTGTAGCCATGCTCAAGTCCATCCGCATTCTCTTGTCGATTGCTGCGCACCTAGATTTTGAGATCTGACAAATGGACGTCAAGACAGCTTTCCTCAATGGAAATCTTGACGAAGAAATCTATATGCAACAACCCGAAGGCTTCATTGAAAAAGGCCAAGAGCATCTGGTTTGCAAGCTTAGGAAGTCCATTTATGGGCTGAAGCAAGCATCCCGCGCTTGGAATCAGTGTTTTGATCAAGTTATAAAATCCTATGGTTTCGATCAAAACAACTTTGAAAGTTGTGTTTATAAAAAGCGTGACGGAACTGCATTGGTATTTTTGGTACAATACGTGGACGATATTCTGCTCATCGGAAACGATGTAAAGGTGTTATCAGACGTAAGGGCATGGCTGTCAAAACAGTTCGATATGAAGGATTTAGGGGAAGCCAGTCACATCCTAGGGATCAAGATCACGTGAGATCGCAGGAAAAGAATGATCGGGCTTTCGCAAGCCTCATACACAGATACTGTTTTGAAGCGCTTCAACATGCAAGATTCTAAGAAAGGTTTTGTGCCCTACAGACACGGAATTCATCTATCCAAAGAGATGTGTCCCAAGACACAGAAAGAGATAGATGACATGATGGGCATCCCTTATTGTTGGGATATTTTAGTTTTGATGAATTATGCCAAAACATTATCAACCTGTATTATTGAAGCTGATTTACAGATAACAGGTTGAGGGGGAACGAGAGAACAAATTGAGGGGGAACTCACGGAATCGGGCGTGATCGATCAAGATCGACGAGGTCAGCAGCGAGAATGATCGAGATCAGATGAGTTAGATGAGTTCCGAGTTAACTGATGAGCTGTGCAAAATCAGAAGAGAAGAAAAGCTAAGCCAGCTGATCAGAAGAATCAGAAGGTCAAATGATTAGATGGCCGGAAACGGTAACCGACCGGCGAAGATCGGAAGAAAAGGTTCGCAGATCGGAAGAGGGCGGATGGGGAGATCGACGAGATCGGACGTGATCGAGATCGATATGAAGATGAAAGCAGATGATCAAGATCGACGTGATTGAGATCGGATGTGCTAAACCGATATGCTAAACCTAATGAACCGATTCGATGCTATCCCGAGTTGTTGATCTCGAAGATATGTTGATCGATCGGTCGAAATTTGATCGGATCGAGCAAAGAAAAAATCGGATAGCTTTGAAAGTTAAAAGTAACTCAAGGTCGGGATGTCTCAGATTGAACCCGAACTCGGTCGGCTGAGTGTCGATTATGCTCGATCGAATAAGGTCATTGAAGAAAAGTCAATCAAGGCTCGGACGGACTGAAGGCTCGGATAGATCTGAAGGATCGGATGAAGAATCGAAGACTCAATTATGTCTCTCGATGACACTAAGGCTCGGAGATCTGAATGGTTCCAAGGCGAGGAATCGAGGAATATAGCCGTTGAATCGGTGGCGTGGACCAATGAGAGGAAGACAACCGACTGGAAAAGTGCGCAGAACTTACAGAGAGAATAGTATGGATTTGAATGTGATTCTCTCCAAGCGGTAACATTCAAATCCACACTATAAATACAAGTTCTTCCTTCATTATCGGTGTGGAAGTGAAAAGCGGAAATGAGAAGATAGCAACGATGCTCTGAGCCAAAAGAGAGTTAAGCTTTCCCCTTTAGAAACACAAGTCTATAGATATTCAAATATATTCAAAGAGTGTTCTAGAACCCAACCTAAGCAACCCACGATGTATCTTAAGCTTAGAGAGATTTTCCCAACCTTAGCATTGAGGCTAAATCATTTAGAAGGAAAATCTCACCATAGTTGGAGACAACACCAAATCCAAACCCCATGGTGAAGTGAGGTAGTTGTTAGGCAATCCCGTAGAGGGTGATAAGTCCCGTTGGAGTGTGAACTCGTTAAACATCTGTAGGCAATCCCATGGAGGGTGATAAGTCCCGTTGAAGGAATTTCCCTAGAGAGGGAGAGTGGATGTAGGACTGGTTGTCCAAACCACTATATATTGCTGTGTTGTTTACTGCTTTATGTTTACTTGTCATATGCATCTGGTTATAAGCAAAACACAACACATGTGCTTAAAAAACGCAAAAATTGGAAACACTCTGCCCTCACCCCTGTTTTATATGCATCGCTTTTAAAACATTTTGCTTCCGCACGCGCAAAATGGGTTTCCCATCGGGACCATCACTTATGCTTCGGTTGTGGGAAACCTCACGTATGCAATGCTGTGTACGAGACCGGATATCTGCTTTGCCGTAGGAATGGTGGCAAGATATCAAAGTAACCCTGAGAAAGAGCATTGGACTACAGTAAAGAACATTCTGAAGTGTCTGAAAAGGACACGGGACAGAATGTTGGTTTACAAGTCAGACAGTCTAATCCCCATCGGTTACACGGACTCGGATTTCCAATCAGACGTGGACTCCATAAAGTCTACCTCGGGTAGTGTGTTTTGCATGGGGGGAGGAGCCATGACATGGAGAAGCGTAAAGCAGAAATGCATCCCTGATTCTACCATGGAAGTCGAATACGTTGCTGCTTGTGAAGCAGCGAAGGAAGCGGTTTGGCTCAAGAACTTCCTAGTGGACTTGGACGTCGTCCCGGATTTTCCCAGCACGATCACGGTTTACTGTGATAATGCCAGCCGAGAGCCCACAAGGCCAGCAAACACATTGAAAGAAAATACCATCTCATACTGTGATAACGCCGGAGCAGTTGCATCGGAAGACAACCTAACAGATCCATTCACAAAGGGTCTGCCTCAGGGTACATTCGAGAGACATGTGGAAGAAATGGGTGTCAAGGACGTTGCCAATCAGCTTTGAGTATAAGTGGGAGAAATATTACCAGGTTCGTGTAGGTGACATTAGATGTCACATAGAACACGAGATATGCTGTTGTATACTTAAAAGCAGACTTTGAGTATAAGTGGGAGATTGTTGGGGTTATACTGAAAAGTATGCTTTTACTTTATATAACAAAAATGAGTTTTCTTATTTATTTACTTAAATAAACTATTAATCACTGTTGCATTAAATATGAATGAATGTTATATATATTTATTGCAAACCCTTTCAACAAGTCAGTACGTATTACGTTGTAGTTAATTTGGTGATACCAGATCACTGAAGATCAAATTAATAGCACCTCGTAATTAAGTACAAATTCACAACCCAGATGAAAATGAACAAACCATCATGAAAGGTTGAAGTGTAAGACCCAGATTGACTTGTTTTGACCAAGGGATTACACTAGCGCATTTAGGTGCGCTGAATAAGGACCTACAGGAGGACAAATTCTTCGGTAGTGAATATACAAGAATTAGACCTCAGTGGTGTGTTGTTTCTTAATCTTCGTCCCTTAAATAGGATCGTGTGAAATTAATAACTATTGCTTTGACTTATGATGGGAAGAGAGTCAATGTGATTCGATACCTTATATCTTTGGCAATATTATTAATTACATGACGATTGCTGACATTTAATACGGAGAATCGCGTGCAAGTACATCTTGCTTGATTTGTCCCCTTGGTGGACTCAGAACCTTTATCATACCAAATCTTGCAAGTGGAAATTTATTTCCGGTATGGATAATAATGTTGAGCTGTCTTTACTCCAAGGACAAAGATATTAATTAATATAAAGCTTGTTCAGTGGCTTAATTAATTAATGGACTAATATAATCTTAAACGCGGGAAATAATAACCGGGAGCCATATTATAGTGAAATCGTAATATGGGTTAAGATGGATAGTTCAATATTAATTTTATAGTGGAATAAATTAATATTAATGGACTTGAATAATATTTGGCCCAATATTATAGTTTCATAGTCCATTGAAGGTCAAATCTTAATTTTCCTAAAGGCCCCTCAAATAGCCCAAAAATAAAGTCCAACTAATGAAAGAGAGAAGAAAATATTCTTGCCTAATATTTCTTGATATTTTTGAAAATATGTAGGGAAAAAGGAAGAAAAGATTGTCTTGATTTTCTTGTAGATATTTTATGGAAAGAGATAATCATTGTAGGAATACATAATTATCTCATAAATTCAAGAAGTCAAATCTTGATTCTTTATGGCTTGTTATTTTCGAAAATTTAGGAATAAAAAAGGGGAAGAGATTTTTATGGAAAATTTAAATAAGGAGAAAAGAATATATAAGATATATACAAAATTTCTTGGAGACCAAGAAAAAATTTTCTTCCCTATTTTCCTAGCACTAAAAACTGCCCACACCCCCCCATTCCTGTATATAGGGGATGAATTTTTCATTCCCAAGTGCAATTCCATGTGTTGAAAATATTAGAAATCCACAAAGGTGGTAGCATAATATTTTTTGTTTTTTCTCTTGTTAAAATTGTTCGTGTGAATCCTCCCACCGGATTACGTTCGTGGACTTTGAGACATATTTGGGAAGGCACTTTGGGTTGATCCATCGTCTCAAGGGTTGTGTCTACAAGAGGTATGTAATCTCGTAACTCCTAGTTCCGCATGTTTAGAATTTACGTGAATTACGTGTACGCATGTTGTTTAATTATTATGTTGAATTGATTTAGGATTAATTCATGTTAGTAATTAATTATTTAATTTGAATATGTATTTAAAATCATCTCGAATAGATCCGGGCATCCATAATTTCCCAACAGGACTTGCACAGATTTGCCAGTGTTGAATCCTGAGATGAATTTTCTAGGAAAATTCTACCTCTAGATCTTATGGAAAAAATATGAAGATATACTCTTTGTGAATTCCTAAGAGATTGTATATATAGGGAGGCTTAGCTTATTTCCCAAGCTAGTCCAATTAGGGAAATAAAATCCGTAATCTTGAATTAAATTAATTCTTTTTAATTTAATTCCCTAAATATAAATATCTACGGATTTTAAATGTCTTATATGAAAATCTCTACGATTTATTTCCATCTACATTAAATCCTACAATTATATTCCAAATATAATTATTGGGAATTTTTATTTAATTAAATCCAATTTAATTAAATATTAAATATTAATAATAATTAATTCCAAATTAATCTATTATTAATTACTTCTCCATAAATTAAATATTAAATCCAATTTAACATTTAATCAACCAACTATAATCCGTAAAAGGGAACTACTTGTTGTGTGACCCAAAGACCCTTATATATCGAGCGATTAGTCAAACTAACGGTCTTAATTGAACCCTAGACAATAAATCAGACATTCTCAATATATGAGGTACGTTGCGAGAAAAGTGCAACTAGTTGTAACTGAAACATGGGCTATTACGATTTCCTCCTTTCATTCGCGAATACTCGATTAAGTCTTGAACATGATGAAGTGTCTATTCAAATAACTTAATCAATTATCTCTAATCACTAATTGATCATGTATGTCACACTTAGCCACAAAGTCTAAGTTTACGTACATTGGTAGATGACTTAGATCCAATTATGATGAGAAGATGAGTATTCTCTCTTAATCCACATTGAGGAATGAATCCTATTCTTGGCTCAACTACCACACACATGTACTTCGTGATGAACCCAATCCAAGCCATATCTACCCATAGACGGTTGCAAGCGTCGGTCATGGTCAAAGTTCATCACTCCACACATGTCGTGCGTATTGACCTCAAGTCAAAGGAGTATCGCATCGCTCCCACTAACCGAGACACCCGTAGACACATATAGTGGAAATACATCAAACGGTTTCTCGGATGGGTATACTAATACCCTCTAAGGTATTTGTGCATCCATCATGAGATACCTAGTATCTCGTAGTAAGTGAGATCTTACTACACTCTCTAAGAGTATGATGCAGATCGCACACCAATCTCCATTGCATCATCAATAGTGCAATCTCTTGGTCAAGACAAGCCAATCTGAGCCTTACACTTCGACCTTTCACGATGGTTTGTTCATTTCCATCTGGGTCGTGAATTCTGTACTTTTAGTTACAAGGGACTGTTAATTTAATCTTCTGTGATCTGGTATCACTAAATTAACTACAATGTAACACGTAATATTTATTGAACAGTTATGCAGTAAATATATGTAACATTCAATGATATTTAAAGCATCAGTGATAAATAGTTTATTTCAGCAAATAAGACAGAAGTTCAGTCTGGTTATACAAAGTAAAAACATACTTTCTAGTATAACCCCAACAGTAGAATCACCACCGAGCGATCGAGACGAACGACGCTTTGTCTTCATTTTTTTTAAATTATAAAAACTGATTCAACCTAGTCACTGGGTCGCCGGTGTTTGACCGATTACAACAAGCACGAGAGATCTATTCATTAAGTTTTAGAATTTTGTTGATGGTGTGCCAAGAAAAAGTCGTCTGACGATTATTTGTTGTCGCCGGATCTATGAAACACTCACGTTGAGTGTTGAAGATTCAAACGAAATTGAAGAAAGGGGACAAGGGTAGAAGCATAGAAATTGGGGGATAATTAGAAATGGTTATATCATTTATCATCCAATCTGCTCGTACAAGACCTGGAAGCTGGGCTTTATACTACTACCCAGTCCAACACTTACAAGTTGGGCCGAAAATACTAATACGGCCCCCTTAACATTGCTTGTCCCCTTAACATTGTTTGTCCTCAAGCAAGGAGATGAGTATACTTATGCAGCACCACCGTGCAATCTTCTCACGTCTTCTTACTCTGCACCACCACGGAGTCCTCCCATGTCGCCTCTTCATTGGCCAAGTGAAACCACCGGAGAAGAACCTCCATCACTGCCACGTTATACTTCTTCCTCATACGCCATGCCAGAATGTGGGTTAGAATCAGAATCACACCGCTATCTGAATCAAACTCAGGTAAAGTCGAATTGATAATCTCAGAATCCCCAACCCCCCTCTTCAGCCAAGAAACTTGAAATGTGGGATTTTATTTCCCTAATTAGGCTGGCTTGGGAAATAAACTAAGCCTCCATATATATACAAGCTCTTAGGAATTCACAAAGAGTATCACTTCATATTTTTTCCATAAGATCTAGAGTTAGAATTTTCCTAGCAAATTCATCTCGGGATTCAACACTGGCAAATCTGTGCAAGTTCGTAATTGGGGATTACGTGGATACCATAGTAGAGAAAACTGTATACGAATTACTGTAAGAATTCTGTTTACGTTTAGGGGTGGCAATTCGTGTTATCGGGTCGTGTTTCGTGTCGACACGATAGTGACACGACACGATAAAGTCAAACACGAACACGACACGATAAGAATCCGTGCTGACACGACATGAACACAAAAAATTTCGTGTCGACACGACACGACATGACACGATAAGAAAAAAAAATAAATTTTAAAATAAAATTTATATTAAAATTTTGATATTATACGATATGACACGACACGATATGACACGATAATACACGTTAACACGATATGACACGATAAAAAATAAAAATTTCTAATAAAATTATAAAATATCAAGTCATATGTATAATAAAATATTTTTAATTCAAACTTATCAGGTTGACATGAACACGACACGACACGACACGAACACAACACGAACACGATACAGCTAAATAATAACCCGCAATTTTCGTATCGTTTTCGTGTCGTGCTATCATGTCGTTTCTGAAATTGCCACCCCTATTTAAGTTTACTCGTATTTAATTATGCAATTAATTGTTCATTGTTGGTGAACTGTTTATTTTTGCTGTTCATGTATTACGTATTTACGTGCCTCTAAATTTCAACAGTGGTATCAGAGATTCAGGCTCTTGATGATTGCATGATTGTTTGATTTATAATTTTTTTTTATAAATCTGGGTACGGTCGTTTTGTGTTACGACCGCACCAATTGCTTGGATAATAGAATTTGTCAATTAGTATTGGGGCGAGTCCCAATATTTGTGTTTGTTTGTTTATATTGTTTGATTGAAACAATCACCCCCAAATTCGTTCGTCTCTCTCGCTCGCTCACTTTAGGGTTTTCAGGGAAAATCCCTTCGCTGCTATCGTCTTTGTCTAGTGCCATTTTCGTGCCCACAGCGTCCATCCACGGTGTCACTCGAGTTGACGGCGTAGCGCCGTAACTCGCGATGCCTGTGTGACGCTGCATCGGTGCGATACTCAGTAGACTGGGTCTGCGACGGCGCAACTGATTCGCCGAATACACCTTGGTGATGTCGACTGTATTCCATCGATTTAGGTGGCGACGTCCCCATTTTGTGAATTGATTCGGTCGGACAAGCCCCTGAATCTATGGGTCTCACGGCGACGCACTGCTGTGTAGCCTCGACGCTACGAATTCTGAGTCAATTCATTTTGTGTCGTTGTGACCTATCTTCGATTCGTGATCCCTATGTTGTCGCCACCGTGTTTCTCTCGATCTGCAACCTTCGTCTCTAATTTGTTTCTAGACGATGGTCGCGGGTGCTTGTATACGGTTTCTTGGTCGGCTGCAGCGAAGAGTCGCCCGCACGCGCCTAGTGGCGGCGGCAACTCGCCTACACGCGCTGATCATATGCTTCAATTTTGAGACATGATTATATGCTTGTTCATGTTTCTGCGTTTTGGAATTTTCTGTTTGTTTGAACTAGTTGGACTATTTCGAGTAATCATTCAAACTGAATTCCAAGGTTGACTATTCTTATGATTAATTGGATTAAATCTGATGAACTGTGTTTGAACTGTTGGTTTCGGATTATCCCGATTGGAAAGGCGGTTTTGGGCAGTGATAAGAGGAAGGGTTATTTTGCAAATTAGATTTATATTTATTAATTAAAATTAAATTGGATTTAATTTGTTGAAATTAATAAAATTTGGGTTTTAATAAAAACGTATTAGTTGGACTAATGACGGACTTAATTAATTGGATTAATTAAGAGTTAAAATATTAATAATAAATTTAATTATTAAAACTTGATTTTAAAATTGGATTTGAAGGATTAAACGAGTTGTTAATTCCCACTTGGTTAACGTGTTTTATATTCTGTTAACGCATTTACGTCCGCATTATAATTGTTTGGGTAGGCGGTGTCCAATAATTGTCGGACCGTATTATTGTTTGGGTAGACGGCGCCCATATAAATGTTAGTCAGTGTAAATCATGTTTGGGTAGGCGGCGCCCAATAATTGCTCAAATGTGATGTAGATTAATATGTTGGATCTCGATTAAGAAATTAATACACCGCCTTTAAAATGTTCCTCACTAAAATATGGTTTTCTCATTGATTTGATAAGATGTCTTCCATCAAAATTAAAAGAAAACCGGAGATCTCGTTCCAATGAGTATTTAAGGCCCTCGTCTTTTGCTCAGATCTACATCTAACGGGACTTTTATAGAGACATGTAAAGTCGCCGCTTGATGGTTGTAAACCAACTTAACTTTGTTTAACTCACCCTTGCGGGGACAGAGGGTAAGGGACATCAGTCGAACTAGGTTCGACAAACTAGGAGTTACAGTTTGCAATTGGTTTAGAGACCTACCAGTTATGCTATTGTGATATTCAACCCTCGCTGGGATTATAATAGTAGTAATGTGGATCCTAGTCCATTATGATTTATATTAGATATAAATTCGTACTTTTTCGATGAGGTCGTTAAGTATGTGAAAATAATGGAGACAAAATAAACACAAAAGAAAGGCCATGTTTATTTTGATTGCTGAGTATTGATCATAGGAATTATGTGTTTTAATTTCCGTTTTATTTTATTTCTCTTGGTTAGTTGAAATGTATAACTGTCTTTGAGATGTGTTTTGGAAACAAACAAATTGGCTAGGCCAAATTTTCTGGACTGGCCCCGTAACATGTGTTTGGTGCTAAGGCAAGAAAAGATTGAGTACGTGTTGGACACGCCTATCCCGGTTACCCTTAAAGCTGGTACTCTGAGGCAGCCACGTTTAACGTAGCACCTCAGAAGAAGCATCAAGAGGATGCTTCCCAGACTCAGTATGTGATGTTGCTCGACATGACTCCCGATGTACATAGGCAACATGAAAAAAATGGGTCCCTTCTTAGTGCTCAAGCATCTGAAGGATCTTTTTGATTCTGAATCTAGTTATGAGATTTATGAAGTGATGAGAGATCTGTTCAAATGCCGGTTAGCTAAAGGAGAGAAGATTTTACCTCATGTGCTTAAGATGATAGGCCTAATTGAAAAACTTGGTAATTTAGGCTTCGAGCTAAAATACCAACATTTTTATTTATGCTATCCTCCAGTTGCTCCCGGATTCATATTTTAGCTTCATTGTGAACTACAGTATGAATAAGACGGATGTGACCATGCCTAAACTTCACAACGTGCTCAAAACCTTTTAATTCACTATCACTAAGATGATGTTCAAAAGAAGGAGCGGGTAAACAAGGATGTGTGCCTCTGCTATAGGTAGAAGAGGACACTAGAAGAAGGACTATAAGATTCTAGTTGCTAAAAGAAAGACACTAGGTGCTTCTAGCACTAGAACATGTATGTTTGTTATTAAGATAAACATGTCCACTAATAGCGCTAACTGCTCGGTATTGGATACCGGATGTGGCTCTCACATTTGCACTAATGTGAAAGGGCTCATGTGTTATAGGACAGTTAGGGCGGGTGAAGTCGTCTTATACGTAGAAACGGAGCAAGAGTTGCTGCTGAACTTGTGGGAACTTGTATGTTAGACTTACCCTTTGGTTTTAGATTGGAACTTAATGATGATCATCTAGTTCTTTCTATTACTAGCAACATATATTTGTTGCATTGTGGATACGATGTTCTTAATATACAAAATAAAATACTCAAACTTAGTAATCATGAAAACCTGACTTACTTATGGCATTGTACGAGAAAAGAATTGCAATGTTAAGAAAGTTAGACTACTTAACCCCATTCGACTTTGAGTCTTATGGTAATTTTGAATCTTATCTCATGGGCAAGTTTTACTCTTCTTATACAAGAATACAACCCAAGTGAACTTGGAGTAATCATCCACGACCACCAGAGTGTATTTGCGTCCACTGAAACTAAGAGGCGTAACTCGTCCAAATAGATCCATATGGAGCAGTTGCAGTACTCTGCTGGATGGAGGCGAAGGTATCCCTTTGAATGAAGCTTTTACTTGTTTTCTCTTCTGACATGCGGCACATGTCTGATCCTTAGAGAATACTTCATTTGGGAGACCTTCAACCAAGGACATCCTTGCTATCTTGTTAAGAGTCTTGAAATTCAGATGGCTCATTCTCTTGTACCACAGAGCCAACTGGAGCTCTTTGAACTCTTAACAATAAAGCATGCATTTCTTGGACAACTGTCCCAATCTGCTGTATAAATCGTTCCTTTTCTGGAACCAGTTAGCAAGATCTGTTGAGTCACTCAAATTCTGATTGTGCATTGATCTGACGAGAACTCAACACTATATCCGTTGTCCCAAAACTGTGATACAGATAACAGGTTGTGCCTTAAGCAGTCAATGTATGAAACACCTGTAACATGTACGTCATCGTTCACTAAGGTTCCAACTCCTCTGGTAAAATCAAAGTTGTCGTCACCAAAGAGAACTTGTGTGCCTGGTTTTTAATGTAATTGCTGAGGAGATGTTGACTTCCAGTCATGTGCCTTGCTTGTATACCTCCTTTATTGGCCAGTCCCACTCGAACCTGCAAACGAATCAAATTTTAGGTACCCCAGTAGAACCGGGTCCTGGGGGGTTAGAAGTACCTTTCGGGATCCAAACAAATTTGGCACTTTTGTTGAAAACAGAAGCCTTGATTTGTCTCCCATAAACATCTACATAATCATACGTCTCTTCATATGCAATCTGGTCAGTACGATTATTAGTGTGAGCCTTGAATGAATCAGAAGACTTGGGATTTTTCTTTAAAATTTGTCTTTTTTTAATCCAGTGGGGCTCAGGTGCAGCAGCCCTAGATTTCTGATTGTAAGGGTAGGTACGACTGCTACCATTAAAAGATTCATATCTTTTTGGCATAGATGGTCTTAGCAGTTTACCCTTAGCTTGCTTGTTAGGCAGCTTGGATTGAGTTGACTTCAGCTGTGACTGTCCCTTACAAGATGGTCCAGACTGAGGCCTACTCTGCTGATTTGGCTGAGGTCTCTTAAAAAGAACAAGATTCTTCTGTTGATCCCTCGAATGATGTCTGATCAGTTGGGGTCCATTTATGTTCCCTTTCTGATCCGGCATTCGGCTTGCCTGGTCAGCTGATCCTTTTGCCTTATCTGATACAGATTTGGCATTTCGTGTATCTTGATCAGAAACTCGTTTGGTTACACTTTCTGATGTGAACCAGACATGGCTTTTGAGGGTCCTGAAGGGTTTTCATACCCAATTCCCTTCTTATCAGTTGGCGTACAAAAATAGTTGTTCAGATCTTGAACGGTCTTAGATGATTTCGTAAAAACCTCTATTTTCTTACGCAAACTGTCCTCAGTAGTTTTCAGATTCTCATGCATTCGGAAGAGTTCATCAAACTTAGCCTGAAGGACTTTGAGTTCTCCATCTTGTTGTTCATTGAGAGTCAACTATTCCTTAATCAGTTTTCCCTGATCAGTAGTACTGACTTTCAGAAACTCCAGTTCTGTAGTCATCTTCTGAACAGTTTCAGCTAATTTTAGTTCAGCTGCTTTACTTGCCTCAATTTCCCTGACAAGCCGTATATTTTCAGCTCTTAGATTATCGTTCTCAACTTTCACTCGTGTATAAGTATCTATTGCATTAGAGAGATCATCAAGCAATTGGTCATTGTAGACCTGTAGGTTAATCTCTCCAGCAGATATGCTCAGCACAACAGGTGTAGAACAGGGAACCACAGAAGGCTTAGAGATTACCTCAGATTGATCTGCTTCTCTGACCATAAGAAAGATGTCATCATCATATGAGAAGTTCATATCATCGACATCATCCATTGTGGTAATCAGACAGAAATCTTCAACAGATGAGTAGCCTGAGTCGTCTGAAGGCAGATAGGAATCATCGATTACAGATGTGTCGGCAACCATTGCTTTTCTATCTCGGAACCTTTGTTCTCTCCTGTTCCGCTTTTCCTCTCTTTCCTTGGGAGTCAGGTCGGGGCAATCAACACTGTAGTGACCTGGTTTCTGATAGTTGTAGCAAACCCTTGAATCTCCAGAACTACCTCTGTTGGGAGAATCATTTCTTCTGTAAGATCTGTCAGGAGACTTTCCACCTTGTCTGTAATCAGATCTCTCTTATCTGATCTCTCATCTTGTCTATTTTCTTTGCGATCCTCTCTACGATCATCTTTCCTTTTATCTTTGTGATCGTCTTTTTGTTCATCTCTTCTGTTATCCCTATCATCTAAAGAACGATACCTTTCTTGTGATCTGTCAGAAGATATTTGATCTATTCCTCTGCTTCGTCGATAGTCATCGTAAAACTTTCTGTACTTGCCCATCTGAACATTTGTTCGTTCAAGTTTTCTCGTTAGTAGTGCAATTTGTTTGGCCTGGCTGATGATGTTTCCAACTGGTTCAACAATTCGTGAACTGCTACTGGTTGCTTGGAATGTAACAGATTTAGTAGAATTTGCAACAACTTCAGCAGGGACATAATCTGATCCTTGTCCTCTCTCAATCAGGTCGAACTCATGGGCTTTCAAACTGAAGATTAGGTCATTCGGCTTCATAGTAGCAATATCTTGACAATCCTTAATCCCGGTCACCTTGGTATCCCATTTCTTGGTCAGCGATTTGAGAATCTTGTAGTTGATATCTTTGTTTGACATTACGCGTCCTAGATCACGAATTTGGTTGACTTCACGAGTGATCCTTCCATCAAATTGATCAACTATTTCATTCGGTAGCATCTTGAGTTTCTCAAATATCACCAGCTCAGCTTGCAGTCTGCTGTCCTTAATCTGTTCATTTCCTCTGCAGATTTCAGCAAGTGTATCCCATACTTTCTTAGCAGTCTTCAGGTACTTCACCTTTTCTCGTGTAGTAGAATCCATAGTCTTCATGATAAGATGTCTGGCAACAGTATACAGATTGGACAATTTCCTCTCATCTGCTTCCATTAGAGAGGGACTCTTTCCGATTCTTGCTCCAACTGGTTGAGTAGGATCTCCTGCTTCAGCTGGATTATAGTGATAGATGATAATCGGTCCTATCTCAAGAATCTCATCCATTTTATTGCTTATCACTCCCAAATGGTCTCTCATGTCGATAAACCAATCTCCATACTCATCAACAGAAAACATGGGTAAATTATGATGTATTCCTTGTAAAGTATGAGTTTTAAAACGGTTTTTCAAGATCAGTTCAAGTGACCACAAAGGTTCTTCCTCAAGAACCGATGATACTCAAAGCCAATGGTCAGAAGAACCACTGCTCTGATACCACTTGTAGGTCCCGAATGGGTTTTCGTGAGGGTAGAAGTCTAGAGGGGAGGGGTGAATAGACTTACTGATTGTATGGAGGCTAATCAGTTTGGCGTCTATCAGTTTAATTGATGGTGCGGAAGATTAGTTAACTCGTGTGAAAACCAGTTTTACTTAATAAGATTTCTGATCAATCTGTTTTAGATCAGATGACTAAAGTGTCAAGCTGATCAGTTCAGTAGCTTGATGCTAATCTGAACCAGATTCAGAATATGCATGCATATAACAAGTAGTGTGCCGGTAAGTGTAAAATAAGATAAAGGCACACAAATTTATAGTGGTTCGGACAACTAATCCTACGTCCACTCTTCCCTATGGGGCACCAACTTAACCAACTAGACTTAGTTTAATGTGTTAGTCCAACACAGTACAACCAACAGATGTTTCTTGAGTTCTCACTCAACCAATCCCAGAAATCAGATCAAGAAACCCTAGACTGAAATCTTGCTATAACAAACTTAACCTAACTTGTGTTTGGGTATAAGATTTGTAACGTTCCAACCTGAATACTATCCTATCGTCTAAGTAGCCTAAAGCTAGATGATGAGTATTCTATGCTAAGAACAATGGGATGAACACTTAGAAAATAAGCTTCGATTTAGTGTTCTTCGTGCCGAAATTTGCTTGTGCTTGAGCTTGATGATAATTTTCGTGACCTTACTATGAAGGTTTGATCCCATATACATAGGCACAAAATCGAACTAGCCGTTGGAGAGCAATTCGAATTTTGGTCTATTTAAGGTAGGTTTGCAGGCCCGATTTGATGTGCGCAGAGGCGGCATGGCCGAAAGCATGCAAGCTTGTCCTTTCTAGCCGTTTGACTCTGAAGCACCTCGTCCTATAATGTCAGCTCCGTACATAAGTGTCTTGCTCTCATTGGTTATCAAGTACACTTATTCAGTGTTTGATTTACCAACTTAGGTTGACATTCTTCGTGTCTGATGCACGTGTATACCTTAGTGTCCTTCTTGTGAACATCAGATTAGGGCTGACCTGATCAGTCCATGCTGACCAATCTACCTGATTGAGTCTTTTGATGCAGGTTGTCTTAGCACAACTTGCAGACTCGTCTTCTCTCTTTCTGATGTAAGTCTTCTGGTCTTCTGATCTTCTGTTCTTCTGATCTTCTGATCTTCTTGACTAAACCTTTATATATTGAGTTCCCCCTCAATATGTGACCTATCTTGTTACATCAGCTGTCTATACATCTCAGCTGGTCATCCTAATCTGATATCTACTTCATCAATCAGCTAACAGGTCTGACTGGTCCTATTACAATCTGTTTTGGAACTTCCATCAAAAGTATAAATTTTCCAACAAATGTGATAAGTCTTATGAATTGTAATTGTACAGAATAGAGACATTTATGTTGGTGTGGGCCATACGACAAATTGAGCAGGTGTGATTTCTTCTACGCCCTCAAACTTGGCATTATCCCGTTGTGGTGAACTTGGTCCTACATGAGTTAATGTAAAAGTGAAATTTTTTATGTCCTAAAAAGTTTACGCCCATTTTTAATAGGAATTGATTATATTACATGAATTAGGGTTTGAGGTAGGAGGTGAATAATCAACATCATGATATTTCCCCTTCCTCTTTAACCCTCTTGACAGAGTGCAAGATAGGTCGAATGTTACTAGATTAAATCGGTTAACATCCATCAGTTTTAACACAATAAAATAACCTATTCGTATTCCAGTTTTTGCCACAACTTCTGGCCACCCTCTTTTGAACCATCAGAACCGTCTGACTCAGTTTCAGTTTGAATTTGAAATTGTTGATTGCGACCCCAACATATACAAGTGTGGGGAATCCATTAGAGAACTCCTCTATAACAAATGCACACGGTACCCTCTAACAATTAGAAATTTATATGCTTGATTAATATTTAGAAATAAAAAAATTGCAAGAAAAGTAATTGAAACTGTGGAACTTTAATGTACGACTTACTACAATGTCAAGTGTCGAGGGTGTAGATCTGTATTTCGATAAACATATCTTGATGAACTGTGGAACTTCGTCGACCATGGTTGAATAAGATGCCATCGATTTTGCTAACCACTTGCTAAAAAGGGTAAAGGAGAATTTTGAGATAAAGTGACGAAAAGAAGAGTTTTAAGGGGGAAGAAGGTCATAATTTTTTTTGGACGAATTGTTTTTTTATGATGAATAAGCCCAATGCTGTGGGGCGGTGACTGCTGGACCGGGAGCACAATCAGAATTGATGTACTGTCCTCGCAAACCAACACGGGTCTTTTACATTATATATTATATACTCAAAATTAGATCATCAACAATTCAACATCAAGTTCATTACATTCACATTGACTTCCAAATTTACATTACTGGATCACTCCAACACATGTGCCTCCACAGTCCACACTAATTACACCCAAATGCTTGCCCTAGTCTTGGTTGTCTCATCCAAATTGTGTTGTAATTGTGATAACTATGTGCAATCCATACGTAATCTAGTTGATCCATCTGCCTCATACGAAAAAACAGATCAAACTCATTAAAGTAACATTCGCTATTGAGCCTGAAGTACTTGTTTTGTTCCGATTCCTGTAAAATAAACACGATTTTTTTAATTGTTGATGGATAAAATTTTATTAAAATGTAATTATTTAATTAAATTATGACTCACCATTCTATGAAAATAGTGTGCATCAACTTTGAACAGTGTTAGTTTATTGGTTGTAGTAAACATTTCGTCGAGCAATAAACCACAGAAATGAGCGAAACATTTTCCTCATTGAATAAACATTCCTTAAAAGTTGTGCGGATAAAACGTGACCAATCCTTTGAGATAGGAACCATGAAACTCTTGCAAAAACCAAATGCATCCTTCGAATCTGTGTTTCATCGGTTACAACGATCCCCTCAGTGAATCGTATCAAAAGTATAACCAAGGCAGATTCCTCATATGTTAACCAATTTCTCATAAGACTTCGGCTAAAACCCAGAATATCAACCATGTTTAAGAATTTTTGGGCTAAGAGAGAAAGTAGAGTTTGTTGGAAGAAAGTAATTGAAAACGATATAACTGGAAAGAGCGAATTTGACAATTGAATGTGGAGTTTTCTCCTGTTTTGTACACTTTGTAAAAGGTGTAGACTAAACGACGTAATTATTGAAGTAGATCGGGGGAAGTAACCTAATTTATTAATTTTTTTTGGTTTTTATAGTGTAATAATTTAAATATTTTATATCACAATGAATGCCATGGAAGTATCACTTGTGTTATAACTAATTCGTCATTTTTAAAAGTATAATTAAATTAATTTAATTTTTTGTAACATTTTATTGACACTTGAAAAATTGTGAAAATTTTACATCTTCTGAATAATGATAACTCCATTACACATTTGCTTGAAATAAATAAAGAATAATTACACAATTGTCATGAAAATTCACAAAGTGGAACCCATTAACTCACATCACCACAACATGACAACATAACATAATTGGGTTGAATTAGTGTTGTATAAGTTACTAAGGTTCATCATTGCCTGTTTTTGAGTTGACAAGTATTAAATTAATGTCATAGTTTCCACTTAGGGGAATGCATCGAGTTAGATATAATTAAAATTGTAGCAATTAATAAACACTATATAAAACATAGTTTGGCATATTAAATTGTAGCAATAATAACATTAATTGTTGAAAAATATAATTGATTATTATACATTTCATAGCCATTTTTTTTGAAGGTAAATTAGGGGTTTTGTCTCGGGAGTTGAGTCGGTGGTTTGGGAGTGTTTATTTTGATTAGGTTGAATTATTCGTAACAATAATTGAAACAACAAAATGATAATTTTTACATTGGGCCCATCAAAATACAATGGAAGACGTGTGAATGTGGGAATAATTGTTGTATACACTTATACACTATGTTTAGACCAAGTTTTGCATAGTTGTATACAATGAATTCTTGTTTACAAAATTGCGTTATTTTTCTAAAACTTTTGACCAAATAAAATGTTGAAACAGAAACACAAAAGTGACTCTTAATCGCCGGAAAAAAAAATTGTAAACATTATACTAATATTAAAAGGGGCATAATAATATATTATAATATTAAAAAGGGCAAAATAGACACACTTGCAGCTCATTCATAGTAGATAATAATCACGACTAAACTTAGAGATTGGTAATAAGTTCTAATTGCTTCATGCAATCTTCATGAGTTTTTTGGAGATCATCCTCTGATTCCTGGAGAAGTCGAAGGAACCTAGCCTTTAGATCAGAATTTGTAGCATTTTGAATTTCCAACTCCAGATTCATTATAATATCTTTACGGAGACGCTTGATCTCCATAAAAGTCTTCAAGTTTTTCAACACAGCGGAAATCAACTTTAATTCCAACTGAAAAAAAAAATTTAGGGAAAAAACTGTAAAAAATGTATAATGTACAAGTAATTGAAATTAAACTCGAACAATTTACATCTATGAAAAATGAAATTAAATACTTTGAGTGTTTCAGACATTTTGGAAGTAACTTGTTGGAGATTGGATAATGAGTTATTCTGAAAAAAAAAAAAAAAAAAACAAATTAACCCGTTAATAACAAAAAATAAAAATGATAATGATAGTTAAAATAAATAAATCGTTTGCAAAGTATTAACATGTCTACAGGGAAGATTGGAGAGATGAAGATGTCGGAAGCTCAAACTCGAACAAATTGAAGTATGTGAGTTTTGTATGAATAGTTTGATAAATTGTGAATGGGTCATTATATAGAAATTAGAAGCGACGCTTGAGTTATGATGAAAATGTGTGAACCGACAATTTCTACACATGTACACCATTTTGCTATTCGTGATTGAATTTGTTTGGCACGTGTATTACTAATAGACTTTAGTGATATCATGAATAAAGTTAGTAATATATTGTGGAATACATTGTTTTAGTCTTTTAGATGCCCGAAGCCCATTGTGTTATCCTACTGTACAACTTATATAATTAAATGTTACTAGTTAATTATTGAGTGATTTGATTTTAAAATAACCAACTAATTATTTATATATCTTGTTAAGTTGTTCAGTGATGCAACATATATAATTAGGGGTGAGCCTTCGGTAAAAACCGAACTGAACCGAACCGAATTTCACACCATAATACACCGAAACCGAACCATTTAAGCCTAAAACCGATTGAAATTGAACCAATTTTTTTCGGTTCGGTTTCGGTTTAAAACCGAAAAAACTGAAATTTTAACATTATTGAATTAAGCCATTTAATAACACAAAAATTCGGATATATATATATATATTAAGTAAATATTTCGGTTCGGTTCGGTATATTTACCGAAAAAACCGAACCGAAACCGAACACCAATTTTTTTAAAATGCAAAACCGATCCCGAACCGAAAACCAATTTAACCGAACCAAATTTATATTTCGGTCCGGTTCGGTTCGGTTTTTCGGTTTTTACCATATTCTGCTCACCCCTATATATAATAACAAAACTAATTATAAATTTAGATGAACATAACCCATATATATATATATATATAATATTAAGAAGAAATAACGTTGACTAAGGTTTTCCGGAGTCCACTTTCTCCTTTTACACTTACACATATTAAACACTTACAAAATACATATCCATAGACATAATTCCAGTGGAATAAACATATATAAAACAACAAAATATTGGACCCAGACATACGTATCAAATAGAATTAGGAATAAGAATTAGAGTCATCCGACGAGATATCGATGGGCTGGGTTACCACCATTGAATCTGGGTTCATCTTCCTCATCGAAAGAGATGTCAATGGGGATGACCTTGGCGTATAGTAGTCGTCAGCTTCGAGATTCATGTCGTACATCTGTAAAAAAGGATCGTCATCGTGAATCAAATCACGAAGCTGCCTTTTTGGACATGCCAAGATCAACCGTTTGTGGAACGTAAGAATTTCCTCTTTCAAATCAACTAAGTCTTGCTTCACCTTCACATACAGTGCCTCGAGGGCCTTTGGAGAGGAAGGTGAAACCCACTCAATAGCTGGACTCACAAATTTAGTAGTGGTACGAGCCATTTTTAGTTTAGGGTGAGTGTTTACAAAGGAGGTGATGTATATTGTGGTGGAAATGTTTGAAGAATGAACTAAAAATATATAGATGGAAGTGACCTTCATGCATGGGGCGATACACTTTTATATTAATTAATAATTAGGTGATTTAGGCGGGAATGATGGAGCATTTTCCCTCCAAAACAAGATAGTTGTATACCTTTCTTATTTATGTATCATGTATCATATATGTGTGATTAGGTAATTGTGTTTCATGAATCAAACAAATGCCACTATGTACATGTACATATATCGTCAAACTTTTGAAGTACACTCTACAAATATTTTCTTGTCTTTTTAAGTTGTATATCTATAGTTACATAATTAATTCATGTGTACAACTTATAACAAAATGAAAAAGTTTAATGGGATGAAAAATGAGATATATAGTTATCACTTGTATATATTTCATACATATACATATTTGATTTATAGGTATATTGCTACAAATTTGAAATATAAAACTAATAATGAGTATTTGATTGATTCTACCATACATAACATTGTAATACACACACATGTACAAAAATACATAAAAAAAAAATTATATCAATTTGTCATATCAATCTACCTTTACTATGCAAATGCTATTATCATCATCACTCACACAATTCCCCACATTATCTTCCTCATCTATGATAAGTTTGATTTTCGGAACACTGATTATTGACCAACTATCTTTGTTACTTGGTAAAGGTTGGTAAAACAAAACTGTGGTGTAGTTAAAAGGTTTCATCAATATAAAAAGTAGTTAATTATAAATTCATGTTATCCAATTGGTTGATATATATATATATATATATATATATATATATATATATATATATATATATATATATATGCTCACAATTTTTTGCAATTACTGAAATGATAGTATTATTCGGTCAACACTCTTTATAATAATACTAATGATGAATAATTGAATGCAAACAATAGTATTATTTAATTTGAGCCAAATTGTTAAAAAAAATAAAATTCGAGGCAAACAAATTATTGAATGGATTAGTTGGTCATCATACATTTATTGCACAACAACCATAAATATTTTCACCCCTATAAATATGTCAATTCAGTTTGTTTTTGTGTGTTCATATAAGTTTTAATATATGTGTGTCATATCGGCGTCAATAGGGTTTTTCACATAAGTTGTTAAATATGATATTAGTCAGCAGAAACTGATTTTAAATTTTTTGTTTGTTTTTTAGTATGGGAATTTAGATTGCAAAATAGATATTACTTGTGAGGTTCATACCCTTATTAATTATTTTTTATGTATTTTTTATTGGTATACATGATTTTTGAGGTTTTTTTTTTTTTTTGTTAAAATTATGTTTTGTTTGATAAATCTATTTTCTAATAATAAATTATGTAATGAATATGCAGTCTTAGCCCTTAATTATTCCTTTATTTGTTTGGATTTTGGAAACGTTGGGAAGATTGTTGCAAACCCAAAGTGATAAATCATACCATTATCGGAGTAGTTGAGGGCAAGGACTATGTCAAACCAGCATTTACTAACACTACATTCATAGGGTGGCGACTAGTCAATTCGGAATGGGAAAAAGGACTATACATCCAACCGTTGGATTATATTAGAGGGTTTCATTGATTAACACGTGTATTCTTGTGGACAGAGGAGAAGATTGGAGCCTTGGAGTGAACTGACCAACATACATAGTGATTTCGTGGATGAGTGAATTCGTGGGAGGAGTGGTGCTCTGTGGGAAGAAAAGTCATGATATTTTTTAGTAACATAAGAAAGTTAAATTTTTATGTTATTATGCTGTAAATTAAATTTAGAAACAAATTAAAATCAAAGTTATGAGTTGATAAGTGATGATAGTGTTAGTGGAAACTAGTAATAGTTGATTAGTGGAGAATAGGTCAATAGTACCAGTAATGTTGTGTTATGGTAATACATACGTGATAATTTGTGTTTTTATATTAAATTTATTGTCGAAATGTTAAGAATTGTTCAATAATAACACTAATTTTGTGTTATAGTAATACTTGTATCTAATGTATGTTTCATTGTTAAGAAGTCACACTCACTAGTGGAAACAAGTAATACTAGTAACTAATGTATGTTTCATTTTTAAGAAGTAACACTAACCAGTGGAAAGAAGAAATACTAGTATTAGTTGTATGTTTCATTGTTAAGTTATAACACTCAATAGTGGAAAAAAGTAATACTAGTAATAGTTGTATGTTTCATTGTTAAGAAGTAACATTAACTAGTGAAAACAAGTAATACTAGTAACTAATGTACGTTACATTGTTAAGAAGTAACACTCACTTGTGGAAACAAGTAATACTAATAATAGGTGTATGTTTCATTGTTAAGAAGTAACACTAACTAGTGGAAACAAGTAAGACTAGTAAATAATGTATGTTTCATTGTTAAGAAGTAACACTAACGAGTGGAAACAAGTAATACTAGTAACTATTGTATGTTTCATTGTTAAGAAGTAAAACTCACTAGTGGAAACAAGTAATACTAATAATAGTTGTATGTTTCATTGTTAAGAAATAACACTAACTAGTGGAAACAAGTAATACTAGTAACTAATGTATGTTTCATTGTTAAGAAGTAACACTAACTAGTGGAAACAAGGAATATTAGTATCTATGTGTGTTTCATTGTTAAGAAGTCACACTCACTAGTGGAAACAAGTAATACTAGTAATAGTTGTATGTTTTATTGTTAAGAAGTAACAATCACTAGAGGAAACAAGTAATAATAGTAACTAATGTATCTTTCCTTGTTAAGAAGTAACACTCACTAGTGGAAACAGGTAATACTAATATTAATTTAAGCCTTTTTTTACTAGTATTACTGGTTTTACTGGTTTAGTATCTACTGGTATTACTGGTTTAGAAGACCTATTAATATTATAGTAATGCATACGTGATAATTTGAGTATCACTTGTGAAGTATGAAAGATATTAACTTGATTAGTGGTACCATTGTTTCATATTTGAGTATCACTTGTGAAGTATGAAAGGTATTATTATAGTGGTACCATTGTTTCATATTTGAGTATCACTTGTGAACTATGAAAGGTATTAGTTGATTAGTGTGGTACCATTGTTTCATTAATGAGTATCACTTGTGAACTATGAAAGGTATTAGTTGATTAGTGTGGTACCCTTGTTTCATTAATGAGTATCACTAGTTAACTAAGAAAGGTATTAGTTCATTATTGTGGTACCATTGTTTCATTAATGAGTATCACTTGTGATCTATGAAAGGTATTAGTTGATTAGTTGTACCACTTCATTAAAGGTATCACTTGTCAACTATGAAAAGTGTAAGTTGATTAGTGGTATCATTGTTTCATTAATGAGTATAACTTGTGAACTAGGAAAGGTATTAGTTTATTAGTGGTACCATTGTTTCATTAATGAGTATCACTAGTCAAACTAAGAAAGGTATTAGTTGATTAGTGTAGTACCATTGTTTCATTAATGAGTATCACTTGATAAGTATGAAAGGTATTAGTTGATTAGTGGTACCATTATTTCATGAATGAGTATCAATTGTCAAGTATGAAAGGTATTAGTTGATTAGTGGTATCATTGTTTCATTAATGAGTATCACTAGTCAACTAAGAAAGGTATTAGTTGATTAGTGTGGTACCATTGTTTCATTAATGAGTATCAGTTGTCAAGTGAAAGGTATTAGTTGATTAGTGGTACCATTGTGTCATTAATGAGTATCAGTTGTCAAGTATGAAAGGTATTAGTTGATTAGTGGTACCATTGTTTCATTAATGAGTATCAGTTGTCAAGTATGAAAGGTATTAGTTGATTAGTGGTACCATTGTTTAATGAATGGGTATCAGTTGTCAAGTATGAAAGGTATTAATGTTGGGATAACATGTGTCTATCGGGATGACCTCATAAACCCAAATTTTAATTAACAATTATTACTAGCATGAATTAACCTAAGTGAATTCAAATAATAATTAATCCAACGACGACATGTAAATAATATTTCACGTAAAAGATCCTAGCATGCGAAATTCTAGGAGTTTACGTAAACGTACCCGTTAGAGAGACGGTCTGAGACAGATAGGATCAAATATCTGGATACCCACCAAAAGTCTGCTGGGAAATTTATTAAGTTTTGATAAAAGTTCCAAAACAAATGTAATAGGACCAGTCAGGAACTGTTAGCTGACTGATGTTTCATATTGAGAACTAGGTTTACCAGTTGTTAATTGATGTATAGAACAACTGATGTATGAATTAGATTAGACCACACATTGAGGGGGAACTCAATGTGTATAGCTCTTAGTCTTGAAGATCAGTTATGAAGATATACTATGAAGATTAGAAGAGAAGATCTGAAGATATCAAGACTGAAGACAGATAGAGTACATCAGATGAAGTCAGTAAGTTGAGCTAAGACAACTTACAACCAAAGACTTCAAATGGGGCAGATCAGTTCATCTGATCTGTTCAGTTCCAAGAAAGTGTTCTGAAAGTTCAGTATACTTTCAGAAAGGTCGATCAGACGACAAGCATAAAGCCTATCAAGACCAGATTCATGGTACTTGCTAGCCAATGAGAAATCGACACGACAGTACGGAACTGATAGGACTCTGGGTTGGAGGCTCAATGTTCAACGGCTAGAAAGGACAAAGTTGCATGCTTGTGGCCATACCGCCTCTGAGATGAATCATATTAACCCTGCAAACCTACCTAAAATAGACCGATATTTAAATTGCTCTCCAATGGCTAATTCGAATTCGGGCCTATAAATAAGGGATCAAACCTTCTGAGTAAGGTTACGGAAATTATCTACAAGCAAAAGCTCTCAAGATTTCCGCACGAAGAACACAATCACAAGAGTTATTCTTAAGTGTTCATCCCTTAGTTCTTAGCAGAATACTTATCCTCTAGCTTTAGGCTAATCAGAAGATAGGATAGTATTCCAGTTGGAACAAAACAAATCTTATACCAAAACTGTGTTAGGTTAAGTTTGTTATAACAGGATTTCTATCTAGGGTTTCTAGATTAGATTTATGGGATTGGTTGAGTGTGAACTCGTTAAATATCTGTTGGTTGTACTGTGTTGGACTAACACATTAAACTCAGTCCAGTTGGTAAAGATGGTGCCCCTGCTGATAGGGAAGAGTGGACGTAGGACAAGTTGTCCGAACCACTATAAATTTGTGTGCCTTTAATCTGCTTTACACATACTTGCACACTACTCTTGTTATCTGCATGCATATTACGCATGCGAGATTAGACTAAGCATCAAGCTACCGATCCGATCGATTAACACTTTAGTTATCTGATTCAAACCAGATTGGTCAGAATCTTTAGTTGAGTAAAACTGGTTTTCACACGGGTTAACTAATCTTCCGCACCATCAGTTAAACTGATAGACGCCAAACTGATCTGCCTGTCAAATCAGTAAGTCGGATATCAGTCCAAACTAATCCACTTCGCACTCTGATCCGATAAACGTGCAAATCACATCTGATCCACGAAAAGTTTTTTGAAGTCTATTAACCCCTCCCCTCTAGACTTCAACCCTCACTGAAACCCGTTCGGGACCTACAAGTGGTATCAGAGCGGTGGTTCTTCCGACCACTGGCTTTGAATATCATTGGTTCTTAAGGAAGAACCTTTGTGGTCACTTGAACTGATCTTTGAAAACCATTTTCAAAACTCATATTCTTTCAAAATCACCACAAGCATGGATAACACTTCAGGTATGCATCATAATCTACCCATGTTTTCTGTTGATGAGTATGCAGATTGGTCCATAGACATGAGAGATCATCTGGGAGTGATCAGTAACAGAAAGGATGAGATTCTTGAGATGGGACCAATTATCATCTATCACTTTAACCCAGCTGAAGCAGGACGAGATCCTACGCAACCAGTTGGAGCAAGAATCAGAAAGAGTCCCTCTCTGATGGATGCAAATGAGAGAAAATTGTATAATCTGGATACTGTTGCTAGACACCTCATCATGAAAACAATGGATGCTACTACAAGAGAGAAAGTGAAGTACCTGAAGACAGCTAAGGAAGTCTGGGATACGCTTGCTGAAATCTGCAGAGGAAATGAACAGATCAAAGACAGCAGACTGCAAGCTGAGCTAGTTGTATTTGAAAAACTTAAGATGCTGCCGAATGAAACAGTTGATCAATTTGATGGAAGGATCACACGAGGAGTCAACCGACTTCGTGATCTTGGACTAGTAATGTCAAACAAGGATATCAACTACAAGATTCTCAGATCATTGAACAAGAAATGGGATACAAAGGTGTCCGTGATTAAGGATTGTTAAGATATTGCTATCATGAAGCCAAATGATCTAATCTTCAGTCTGAAAGCCCATGAGTTCGACCTGATTGAGAGAGGACAAGGATCAGATGACATCCCTGCTGAAGCTGCTGCAAACTCAACTAAATCTGTTGCATTCCAAGCAACTAGCAGTAGTTCACGAATCGTGGAACCAGTTGGAAACATCATCAGCCAGGCCGAACAGATTGCACTCCTAACAAGGAAACTTGAACGAACAAATGTTCAGATGGGCAAGTACAGAAAGTTCTATGATGACTATCGATGAAGCAGAGGAAGAGATCAAAGATCTTCTGACAGATCACAAGAAAGACCGAAAAGATGATCACAAAGATGAAAGGAAAGATGATCGGAGAGAGGATCGCAGAGAGAGCAGACGAGATGAAAGATCAGATTAAAAAGGATCTGATTACAGATAGAATGGAAAGTCTCCTGACAGATCATACCGTAGAAATGATTCACCAAACAGAGGAAATTCTGGAGATTCAAGAGTTTACTACAACTGTCAGAAACCAGGTCACTACAGTGCTGATTGCCCCGATCTGACTCCCAAAGAAAGAGAAGAGAAACGAAACAGAAGAGAACAAAAAGGTACTGAGACAGAAAAGCCATAGTAGCAGACACATCTGGAATTGACTATTCTTATCTGCCATCAGATGACTTTGGATATTCATCTGTTGAAGATTTCTGTCTGATTACCACAACTGACGATGACGATGATTTGAACTTCTCATCTGATGACGACATCTGTCTGATGGCAAGAGAAACTGACCAGTCTGAGGTAATCTCTAAACCTTATGTGGTTTCTTGTTCTACACCTGTTGCGTTTAGCACATCTGCTGGAGAGATTAACCTACAGGTCTACAATGACCAATTGCTTGATGATCTCTCTAATGCAATAGATACTTATACACGAGTGGAAGTTGAGAACGATAATCTGAGAGCTGAGAACATCAGACTTGTTAAGGAAATTGAGGCAAGTAGAGCAACTGAACTAAAATCCGTTGAAACTGTTCAGAAGATGACCACAGAACTGGAGTTTCTGAAGGTCAGCTCTTCTGATCAGGGAAAGCTAGTTAAGGAACAATTGGCTCTCAACCTACAACAAGCCAGTGAACTCAAATCTCTTAAGGTTAAGTTTGATGAACTCTTCCGGATGCATGAGAATCTGAAAGCTCTTGAGGACGGTCTACGTAAGAAAATAGAGGTTTTCACGAAATCTTCTAAAACTGTTCAAGATCTGAACAACTATTTTCGTACGCCGACTGACAAGAAGGGAATGGGGTATGAAATCCCTTCTGGATCCTCAAAAAGCCCCGTCTGGTTCACATCAGAAAAGTGTAACCAAACGAGTTTCTGACCAAGATACACGAAATACCAAATCTGTATCCGGTAAGGGAAAAGGACCAGCTGATCAGGCAAGACAAGTGTCAGATCAGAAAGGGAACAAAAATAGACCTCAACTGATAAGACATCAACCTAGGTATCATCAGATGAACCCAGTTTTTCTGAAGAGACCTTAGCCAAATCAGCAAAGTAGTTATCAGGCTGGACCATCTCGAAAGGGACAGTCCCATTTGATGCAATCTCAGTCCAAGCTGCTTAACAAGCAAGCTAAGGGTAAACTGCTAAGACCAACTATGCCAGAAAGATATGAATCTTTTAATGGTAGCAGTCGTACCTACCCTTACAATCAGAAACCTAGGGCTGCTGCACCTGAGCCCCACTTAATTAAAAGAAGACAAGTTTCAATGAAAAATCCCATGTCTTCTGATTTGTCCAAGGCTCACACTAATAATCATACTGATCAGATTGCATATGAAGAAATGTATGATTATGTAGATATTTATGGGAGACAGATCAAGCCTTCTGTTTTCAACAGAGGTGCCAGATATGTTTGGATCCCGAAAGGTACTTCTAACCCCTCAGGACCCGATTCTACTGGGGTACCTAAAGTTTGAATTGTTTGCAGAATCGCTTGGGACTGGTAAATAAGGGTGGAGAACAGGCAGCTATCTAGTACATAGATAGTGGATGCTCAAGACACATAACTGGAAGCCAGTTTCTCCTTAGCAACTATGTTGAAAGACCAGGCCCAAGAATTCTCTTTGGTGACGATAACTTTGGTCATACCAGAGGAGTCGGAACCTTAGTGAACAATGATGTACAGATCACAGGAGTTTCATATGTTGATGGATTAAAGCACAACTTGTTTCACAATTCAACGACAATGGCTTTAGTGTTGAGTTCTCGACAGAAAAATACATAGTCAGAAATCGAGCTACTCAACAGATCTTGCTGATTGGTTCAAGAAAAGGAATGATATACACAGTAGATTGGAACAGTTGTCCAAGAAATGCATGCCTGATTGTTAAGAGTTAGAAGAGCTCCAGTTGGCTCTGGCACAACAGAATGAGTCATCTGAACTTTAAGACTCTTAACAAGATATCAAGGATGCCCTTGGTAGAAGGTCTCCCGAATGAAGTATTCTCTAAGGATCAGACATGTGTCACATGTCAGAAGGGAAAACAAGTAAAAGCTTTATTCAAGGGGATACCTTCTCCTCCATCCAGCAGAGTATTACAACTGCTCCACATGGATCTATTTGGACCAGATTCGCCTCTTAGTTTCAGTGGACGAAAATACACTCTAGTGGTCGTGGATGATTACTCCAAGTTCATCTGGGTTGTATTCTTGTATAAGAAGAGTGAAACTACAACCAAGCTACCCGAGATGCTCAAGAAAATTCAAAATGAAAAGGGTCTCAGCATAGTAAAAATCAGATCAGATAAAGGTACTGAATTCCTTAACCAATTTATATATGATTTTTGCTCTGAGTTTGGTATACAGCATGAGATATCAGCTGCCAAAACACCACAACAAAATGGCGTAGCAGAAAGAAGAAACAGAACACTTAAAGAAGCTGTACACACCATGTTAGCTGAGCATGCAACTCAAAGTCGTTTCTGGGCAGAAGCTATCAATACTGCGTGTCACACGCATAACAAATGTTCTCTGACTAAGATTCACTTTAAGACACCCTTTGAACTGTGGAAGGGCAGAAAACCTCGTGTTTCTAACTTCCATGTTTTTGGGTGCAAGTGTTTCATACACAACAATGGGAAGAGTCAGTTGAGAACCTTCGATGCCCAGTCAGATGAGGGTATATTCTTAGGATATTCCTCAACCAGCAAAGCATTTAGGGTCTTCAACAGACGAAACCTAGTTGTGGAAGAAACACCTCATGTGGTCTTTGATGAGTCATCATCTGATCAAGAGAAATCTGCCGCAGAACAAGATGTACCAGACAAACCAGATTCATTAAAAATGGATCAGCTAAGGCTCAAAGGAAAGGATTCAAAATACGTCATTATATATGTTCCTAACTTTGACCTTGATGATTCACCAGGTCAGAAAGACCCAAAGGTACGTACAACTGTCAGTGAAGAAGCTGGTACAGCTGAGACAGTAACAACTGAACCATCTGGTTCAGGGGGAACACTTGATGTTCCGGCAGACAGACTTCAGCACATAATGAGTCCAACATCAGCTGAGACATGTCCATGCCAAGTGGATCCTACTCAAGTACCTCTCCCAGTCTCTAGTGATGAATCTTTATCAGAAGAGGATGATGTTCTCCAAACAGATGACAATCAGGACAGAAGGACCTGGATAACCAGTCATCCAACTGATCTGATCATCAGAGACCCATCTGATGGAGTTAGAACTAGACATCAGATTGGTGAAAGTGTAATGTATTGCTGTTATCTGTCCTTGAAGGAACCACTCACAGTTGAATAAGTTATTCAAGATGCAAGCTGGATTCTAGCCATGCAAGAAGAACTAGAACAATTTGAAAGAAATCAAGTTTGGGAACTTGTAGACAGACCAACTTATCAAGATGTAATGGGTACTAAGTGGGTATTCAAGAACAAGAAGGATGAGTTCAATGTAATAACCAGAAATAAGGCAAGACTTGTTGCTAAGGGATACTCACAATCAGAAGGGATTGATTATGATGAAACCTTTGCACCAGTCGCCCGCCTGGAAGCCATTCGGCTGTTTCTGGCTTATGTAGCTCATAGGGGATTTAATGTGTATCAGATGGATGTAAAGAGTGCATTCTTAAACGGGGTGCTAGCTGAGGAAGTTTATGTTGAACAACCTCCTGGCTTTGAAATAAGCAACCAAGTGTACCGTTTAAGAAAAGCTCTTTATGGATTGAAACAGGCTCCTAGAGCTTGGTATGATACATTGTCCCAGTTCTTGATAGAGAATGGATTTACCAAGGGCTTGATTGATCGGACCTTGTTCAGAATAGAAGATGGAGAAGACATTCTCTTGGTTCAGATCTATGTTGACGACATTATATTTGGTTCTTCCAATCAGAAGCTATGTGAGAAATTCAGTAAGCTGATGCAAGGGAAATTTGAGATGTCCATGATGGGTCAGATGAGCTACTTTCTAGGTCTTCAAGTCAAGCAGGCTCACACTGGGATATTCATCTGCCAGGTAAAATACACAAGGAATTTGTTGGCTAAGTATAGAGTTCAGAATTGCAAGGAAGTCAGAATTCCAATGTTGTCTGCATTTAAGATGGACCCAGATGAAGGTGGTAAGAAGACTAATCAGAAAGAGTATAGGGCTTTGATTGGTTCATTACTATACCTGACTGCAAGCAGACCAGATATAACTTTTGCAGTAGGTGTATGTGCCAGATTTCAGGCTAATCCCAAGCAAAGCCACCTAGAAGCAGCTAAGCGGATTCTTAAGTATATGAAGGGTACTGTAAATTTAGGTTTATGGTATCCATCAGATGATAATCTAGAACTTAGTGGGTACTCTGATTCTGATTATGGAGGATGTAGGATAGATAGAAAATCTACATCAGGTACTTGCCAGTTCTTGGGAAGCAAGCTGGTCTCGTGGTTTTCTAAGAAGCAAACATCTGTTGCCACATCTACTACTGAAGCAGAATATATGGCTGCAGGTAGCTGTTGCTCCCAACTACTCTGGCTTTGTCAGCTGCTGAGGGATTACAACATAACTGCTACCAATGTACCTATCTTCTGTGACAGTAATAGTGCGATTGCTATCACTCAGAATCCAGTTCTACATACAAGATGCAAACATGTGGACATCAGACATCATTTCATAAGAGATCATGCATAAAAGAAGAATATCAGAATGGAAAAGATCCATACTGATAAGCAAAGAGCTGACATCTTAACCAAGCCTCTAGCTGAAGTCAGATTTAGAGAATTATGCAATGAGCTAGGACTACTAGACTTAGGAGAAGATGCATCAGAATACTTTGGTGGCCTGATCTCAAACACCAGTTGGTTAAGAAACTGATAAAAGGAGAAGATCAGTTGAAGGGGGAATTTCAACTGATGAGATGAATGTTAAGGAAAAACTGATAAAGGAACATAGTTGGGAAATGTTGGAAAGGAATAGGCAGAACTTAAGGTCAACAGATCAGATGAACTGAGAACCTACATCATGTGGTATTGGCTGATTACAATAACAGTCAATTAGATACGCTTTTCTATCTCTTTTATCTGTTAAAGTTTATGTCTGTTCTTATCTAGTTTACTATACTCAAGTACATATGACGCACATCCTGCAAAGCATTAAATGCGGACATGGGAACATGTATTAAATGGCTTTTATTGCACTTTTTAAAATCCAAAAGCTGCCGGATTAAAATCCTAAACCACACGATTTACTTTCAAAACTCACCGCCTAATCTTGACCTTTCATCTTGATTAATCGATTGACTTACCGCATCGGTTCTCGAAAAACCACTTTCCCTCCAAAATGCCTATATATAGTAGGAACCTCCTCTACAAAACCTTCTTCGCCCTAATTTTTTTCTTTCTTCAAGCAATACCAAATCTCTATTTACTCCAGAAAGGCAACCTCTTCAAAAGTTTTAAAATTTACCAGAACATTTTCTTGATATACATACTCTTCACTGGTAAATAAATCTTTGTTTGTTGCATTTGATTATGAATTATACCTTGTATGTTTGTGTTTATGTGTGTCATTTGTGATATGTATTATATTTAACTCACTATACACTATCCCCTGCCCTTCATAATTCACAAACACTTATATATTTTTTTTCTTTTCCCTATAGATGGCTACACACGGATTAGGCAAAATTATGTGTAACTATGCATCCCTCGCCCAGAAGGTGGTTGAAGATTGGTATGTTGTTTTTGGAGTTACACAAGACCCTGAATCTCAGGAAGTGGAGCAAATACTGAGAGACAATCATCTTGAACTTTTCTGCTCACGGTCTGGGAATCCGGTGATGCAGTACGAAGCTCTAGAATTTCTCCGAAACTTGGAAATCACATCTCCAGGAGACGAATTCACATCGATGGTGGACAGAGAAGTAATTAGGGTTACAAATGCTGATCTGATACGCATTTTTGCACTTCCAAGGGGGAAAATTTCTCCAGCTCATTATTGGGAGGATGATGATGACAAAATCCGATGGGAACTGTTCCGGGATGCTGACAAGGGACAAACACCTGGTTTCACCAAACCGATGTTAAAAAGAAAGTATAGATTACTCTTTGACGTTCAAAGATAATTTTAGGAATCTCCTTCAGTCCGGACGGACTGACGTCTGTGAAGCTGCATTGCCTAGCTGCCATGGTTGATAGAGCGTCAAATATAAACTGGCATGGGGCACTCAAGGCTGTTCTGGTGTAAGAACACCAGAAATTTGGGGTGAATGAGCGCAGGGAAGTCTACCTGAAGAAGAGGATAGGGAACCTCAATAAAGCGGCAGTTATTCTGAGGGACAAGCTACCTCAAAAAGAATGGGACAGAGAAGGCATCAAGACCTATAAGGCTCTCTTGAACGATTCTGCCAAGATTTTTGGCCCGTCTGATTCTGATCCTCAGATCACCATCAAGAGGAAAAGAAAAGGTGCTGAGGAAGAAGGGATTGAGCTACCTGCTGCCCTGAGCAAGAAAAAGAAGACCAAGGCTGGCACATTTGGTGTCAGCAGATCAAAGAAACACAAGCGATCTCCAATGAATCTGTTCATAGAATCAGGAACAGAGGAGGAGGAAACTGATAGCGAGAAAAAGTCCTCCAAGAGCCGGACAGGCAGCAAGTCCACATGCTCCCTAAAACAGGTCTCCATACCTGAGAAGCAGAAATCTCATGCTGAAAGCTCTCCTGATTAGCCACAGGAAGGAGATTTCGGGGCTGACCTGACACGATCTCCTTCTCCCCAATCTCGAGCTCCATCTCCTACTCTCATGCATAAAAGAGATCCTGAACAACTTGTACTTATGGTGGAAGAATAGATAGCAGAACCTGCTGCGGAACTGAAATAGCAGGAGGCTGAACAGGCGGTCACGGAGGTCATGAAACAGATGCTGGAAGCTGAACCTGAAAAACTCCCACCGCCAGCCAGGTTTATCTCTAGAGTGGACATGACTGTTTCTAGCCATATGATCAGACTGAGGATAGCACACGAACTGAAACAAACATATCCAGAACTGTCTGATCATCAATTCGTATTGGATGAAGTTGTGGAAATCCTGGCCTGGAGAGATTTAAGGCTAAAAAACTTCACAGATCTGTTCATGATTGTAGAACAGTTGGGCGGGGCTGATGAATTTGCTGATTTCGATTTCGACATGCGCAAGGCTACTGCAGTAAGCTCACCGACTGTTTTGTTATCTGAAGTTGAGGTAAAGAAGTTGATCTATCGCAAGCTAGGTAGAACAGTTGAGCAGGCTGAGGAAGTCATTGAACTGCAGACGGAAGAGGCAGTTGCCAATGAAGGTGATGTTGGTGTTTCGGCACGTGACCAACCACTGGAGGCGAAGGTGTCTACGGCAACTGTTGGAACATCTCAAGGTCCAATAGGTCAGGTCATGCTGACCATTCTTGCGACGCACATCACATCTGATCAACTTAAAGAGATCAGATCATGCTTCAAGGATTTGTTGCAGCAAGAAGTTGAAGGTGTTCTGGCAAATTCCATCAGTTTAACAATTGCAGATCATCGCCAGGCATCTGAGAAAGTTATGGAGGAACAGAGACTGTATATGTCTTCCCAGGTCGCTGAGCTAAAAAAAAATTTTGCCAAGGAAATGAAGCTGATTACTGAAAATTTCTCTAAGACTGTGGAAGAGAATCTGGCAAAGATTTCAAACCTGGAGGTCTCTCTATTAGTGGCGTTGGATAAACTGAAGCTGAATGAAGAAAAGCTTGATAAGCTGATTCTTACCTTTTCAACAGCCATAGAGTCTGCTAAAACTGAGCTGGTTAACAAAATCAGTGAACTATCTGTTCAAGCTCAAGGCCTATCTGCTGCAGATCTCAACAAAGCTCTAGCCGTCAGTTTTGGATCCCTGACTTCCCACATCAATGCTCTTTTTGATCAAACCAAAAAGGGGGAAGGACAGGTTGAGAAACCAACTGACCTGATCAGAACAACCGAAGATCTTATTCAGACTATTGAGTCACATGATCAGAGGCTTCAAAGTCTAGATGAGATGGCAGTTGAAGTACGTGCCAGGCTAGAAAGGGCCAAGATGAAGGGCAAAGGAACTGGACCTTCGCATTCTGCACTTCTACCTTCTCAAGCGCTTTCTACTCAAAGAATCACGAGGAGTGCATCTGCTGCACAGGTAGAAGCAGACAGACGACTGGCTGCTAGATTGACTAAAGAAGAACTAGCTGAGGAGGCCCGAATGAATGAGGAAGAAAGAAGGAAAGAAAGGCTGGCTGAAGCTGAAGGGTTAAAAAGAAGGTATTCTGCAAGGCTGAGAAAGGGTCATATCAGCAAAGATTTTGTTGAGCCGTTTATCCCTGGCAAGGTAGAAGACATTATCAGAAATGATAGTAGAAAAGAAGCTAGATTGAAGACCTGGCGTGGAATCAGGGCAGAATGGTTGATGGATGGCTTTGTGCTAGACATTGTGCCTTTAGAAGAGTCTCCAGATGAGGAATTCCGGAACTGGATGGAAAACAAACATCCTGACTTTCTGAAGGAGGTCTAGATAGATGCCTAGAACATCAATGCTAAGATCACACATCCTCCATATGATGTGTTGGACTATCAGAGAAAGGAAGATGGATCCTTCGATAGATTGGCCTTTGAAAGATTCTATTATAACCTGATTGGCAAAGCTGCCATCACTGATCCAAGCCAAGTTAACAGTGTCAAATGGAAGTTGTACCGAATTTTCAATGTGCCTCAGAAACTGAGGGAGATGCCGGAAGGGTACATTCCGAAGGATTGAAGATCAGAAGACATAGGGATCAGTTTATGCCTTTGTTTTTCAAATGTACAATGTAATGCTTTATCTTAATGAAAAACAAGCTCCATTTATGATCCTAAGACAATCTCTCACTGTCTTCTGATTATCTGTTCCCTACTGTTTTATACATATCAACTGATGGTTGGTTTCTCATATGTTTTGGTTTTATCAAAAAGGGGGAAATTGTTGGGAAATTTATTAAGTTTTGATAAAAGTTCCAAAATAAATGAAATAGGACCAGTCAGAAACTGTTAGCTGGCTGATGTTTCATATTGAGAACTAGGTTTACCAGCTGTTAATTGATGAATAGAACAACTGATGTATGAATTAGATTAGACCACACATTGAGAGGGAACTCAATGTGTATAGCTCTTAGTCTTGAAGATCAGTTATGAAGATATACTATGAAGATCAGAAGAGAAGATCTGAAGATATCAAGACTGAAGACAGATAGAGTACATCAGATGAAGTCAGTAAGTTGAGCTAAGACAACTTACAACCAAAGACTTCAAATGGGGCAGATCAGTTTATCGATGCATTGGATTCTAAGAAAGTGTTACGGAAGTTTGGTATACTTCGGAAAAGGTCGATCGCAACGACAAGCATAAAGACTATCAAGACCAGATTCATGGTACTTGCTAGCCAATGAGAAATCGACACGACAGTACGGAACTGGTAGGACTCTAGGTTGGAGGCTCAATGTTCAACGGCTAGAAAGGACAAAGTTGCATGCTTGTGGCCATACCGCCTCTGAGATGAATCATATCAACCCTGCAAACCTACCTAAAATAGACCGATATTCGAATTTCTCTCCAACAACTAATTCGAATTCGGGCCTATAAATAAGGGATCAAACCTTCTGAGTAAGGTTACAAAAATTATCTACAAGCAAAAGCTCTCAAGATTTCCGCACGAAGAACACAATCACAAGAGTTATTCTTAAGTGTTCATCCCTTAGTTCTTAGCAGAATACTTATCCTCTCAGCTTTTAGGCTAATAAGAAGATAGGATAGTATTCGGTTGGAACAAAACAAATCTTATACCAAAAACTGTGTTAGGTTAAGTTTGTTATAACATGATTTCTATCTAGGGTTTCTAGATTAGATTTATGGGATTGGTTGAGTGTGAACTCGTTAAATATCTGTTGGTTGTACTGTGTTGGACTAACACATTAAACTCAGTCCAGTTGGTAAAGATGGTGCCCCTGCTGATAGGGAAGAGTGGACATAGGACAAGTTGTCCGAACCACTATAAATTTGTGTGCCTTTAATCTTCTTTACACATACTTGCACACTACTCTTGTTATCTGCATGCATATTCTGTACCAGGATTAGACTAGCATCAAGCTACTGATCTGATCAGATTAACACTTTAGTTATCTGATTCAAACCAGATTGGTCAGAATCTTTAGTTGAGTAAAACTGGTTTTCACACGGGTTAACTAATCTTCCGCACCATCAGTTAAACTGATAGACGCCAAACTGATCTGTCTGTCAAATCAGTAAGTCGGATATCAGTCCAAACTAATCCACTTCGCACTCTGATCCGATAAACGTGCAAATCACATCTGATCCACGAAAAGTTTTTTGAAGTCTATTCACCCCTCCCCTCTAGACTTCAACCCTCACTGAAACCCGTTCGGGACCTACAAAAAGTCATTCTCAAGTATTCCCAATTCCTCATTCAATAACCCCGATGAAAGGTTCTCCAATGAACAATTTATAAACAAAGGAAAAATAAATAATTGTTGCACCACCTTTGTGGATTTCTAATATTTTAAGCACATGGAATTGTGTTGGGGATGACAAATTCATCCCCTATTTATAACATATGGGGTGGTCGAAAATTTTTAGCTAGGAAAGGGTTAGGAAAGATCTTTTCTTGATCTCAAAGCAATCTTGAATATATCCCATATATATTCTTCTTTCCATGTGTATTTTTCCATAAAAATCTCACACCCTATTTAGGCCCTATTTTTCGAAAATAAAGAGAAATATATCAAGATTGGATCTTTCTTGAATTTATGAGATATTCTTGTATTCCAAGAATACATATCTTTTTCCATAAAATCTTTCCAAGAAAATCAAGAAAATATTTTATTCCCCTTTATCTCCATAATTTCGAAAATTTTATATTAAAGAGGCCAAGTGGGAGATTTCTTGTATTTATGGGATAATCTTATATTCCAAGAATACTTATCTCCATTCCATAAAAATCTTTTCAAGAAAATCCTTCTCCCTCTTATCTTTAATAAATTTAAAAAATTAGAAAAAATAATGCAACAAATATTTAATTTATTTTAAGCACCTTTTATTTAATGGACTTTAATTTGGGCTATATGAGAGGCCTTTAGGAGAATTAAGATGTACCTTCCAATGGGCTACTGAATTCCAATATTGAGCCACAATATAATTCAGCCCATTAATATTAATTAATACCATTATATAATTAATATTGCACTATCCAACTTAACCCATATTACGGTAATATGGCTCCCGGTTATTATTTTTAGTGTTTAAGATTATTTAGTCCGTTAATTAATTAAGCCACTGAAAAGCTTTATATTAATTAATATATTTATCCTTGGTGTAAGGACAACTCAATTTTATTATCCATACTGGAAAATTAATTCCACTCGCAAGATTTGGTATGATAAAGGTTCCGAGCCCACCAAGGGGACCAATCACGCAAGACATTGCAAGCACACAATTCTTTGTATTAATTTAGCAACTGTTGTGCAATTAATATTATTGCCCAAGATATAGGGTATCGAAGTCGCAATGATTCTCTTCCCATTTATAAGTCAAAATAATAACTACTAATCACACACAGTCCTTATTAAGTGACAAAGATTATGAAATCAACAACCACTGAGGTCTAACTCTTCATCCCATAAGTCAGTGCGAATGAGTTTATCCTCTCTACAGGTCCTCTTCAGCGCATCGAATGCACTAGTGTAATCTCTTGGTCAAGACAAGTCAATCTGAGCCTTACACATCAACTTCTACCAATAGATTGTTCGGATCTATCTAAGTTGTGAAACGTGCACTCGTTTACAAGGGACTGTTAACATGATCTTTTGTGATCTGGTATCACCACGTTAACTACAATGTAACGCGTGCTCTTATATGAACGGTTTGCAATAAATATATATAACATTGAATCATATTTAAAGCAACAGTGATAAATAATTTATTTTAGTAAATAAGTGTTTAATAAATAGGTTATACAAAGTAAAAACATACTTTCAAGTATAACCCCAACAATCTCTCACTTATACTCAAAGTCTTCTTCTAAGTATACCACAACATATATAATGTATTATACGGTGCATCTAATGTCATCTACATCAACCTAATAACATTTCTCCCACTTATACTCAAAGCAGATTGACAACGCTCTTGACACCCATTCCTTCCACACGTCTCTCGAATGTTAACTGAGGCAGACCCTTTGTGAATAGATCGGCTAGGTTATCTTCCGACGCGATCTTTGCCACCTTTATATCTCCTCTCTTAACGATTTCTCGTATAAGATGGTATTTCCTTTCAATGTGTTTGCTGGCCTTGTGGGCTCTCGGTTCCCTTGAATTTGCAACTGCTCCAGCATTATCATAGAAAACCGTGATGGTGCTGGGCAAATTTCGGAACAACATCTAAGTCCACTAAGAAGTTCTTGAGCCACACCGCTTCTTTCGCTGTTTCACAAGTAGCTACATATTCGGCTTCCATGGTAGAATCAGCGATGCATTTCTGCTTAACGCTTCTCCATGTTACAGCTCCTCCTCCCAGACAAAACACACTACCCGAGGTAAATTTTTTGGAATCTAGGTCTGATTGGAAGTTCGAGTCCGTGTATCCCACTGGAAATAAACTGTCTGACTGATAAACCAACATTCTATCCCGTGTTCTTTTCAGATACTTTAGAATGTTCTTAACAACAGTCCAGTGTTGATTTCCGAGGTTACTTTGATATCTCGCTACCATGCCTACGGCATAGCAGATATCCGATCTCGTACACAGCATTGCATACATGAGGCTTCCTACTGCCGACACATAAGGAATCCCTCTCATGTCATTTATCTCCCTTTGTGTCTTAGGACACATGTCTTTCGATAGATGGATTCCATGCCTGAAAGGTACAAAACCCTTCTTCGAATCTTGCATGCTGAAACGCTTCAAACGGTGTCTATGTATGAAGCTTGCGATAACCTAATCATTCTTTTCTTTCGATCTCGAGTGATCTTGATCCCAAGAATATGACTGGATTCCCCTAAGTCCTTCATATCAAACTGTTTTGACAGCCATACCCTTACGTTTGACAAAACCTTTACATAGTTTCCAATGAGAAGAATATCGTCTACGTATAGTACTAAGAGTATCAAGGCAGTTCCGTCACACTTCTTATAAACACAACTCTCGAAATTGTTTTGATAAAACCCATAAAATTTGATTACATGATCAAACATTGGTTCCAAGTCTGAGATGCTTGCTTCAGTCCATAAAGGTGTTCTTGGCCTTTTTTGATAAAACCTTCGGGCTATTGCATATAGATTTCCTCGTCAAGACTCCCGTTAAGGAAAGCTGTCTTTACATCCATTTGTCAGATCTCAAAATCTAAATGCGCAGCTATTGCCAAGAAAATACAGATGGACTTAAGCATGTCTATAGGCGAAAAGGTTTCTTCATAATGGATACCCTCTTTCTGAGTGTATCCCTTTGCCACAAGCCTAGCCTTAAAGGTTTCCACCTTCCCGTCCGGTCCTCGTTTTCTCTAGTAGACCTAATTACATCCAATGGGTTTTACCCCACTGGATGTTTCAACTAGCTCCCACACTTGATTATGATCGATTGAGCCCATCTCGGCTTCCATCGCAGTTTGCCAGGATTCTGAATCCTTATCTTTGACCGCCTCCTTGTAGGACCAGGGGTCTGATTCACTATCCTCGGGGATCAAATCCGAAGATTCTCCTATCCCCATGAATCTCTCAGGTTGTCGGAAAACCCTCCCACTACGACGAGATTCTGATTGTGTCGGTGTGATGCTTGGTATATCAACTTGTACAGTTGGTATAGAAGTTTGCCCTCTTATTTCATTTAAGGTAATCTCACTTTTGGGCTTGCGATTGTTCATAAAGTCTTCTTCTAAAAATCTAAAGTGCGTACTGATTACCACCTTTTGATCTTCGGGACCATAGAACATGCACCCTTTCGTTCCCATGGGATATCCTATAAACAACCTTAGCTCCGAACGTGCGTCCAACTTACCGGCTTCCTTGTCTAGCACGTATGCCGGACACCCCCAAATCCTAAGATATCTCAGACTGGGCTTGCCGTCCGCAACTCTTTAGGGGTTTTGGGAACCGATTTGGATGGCATCAAATTCAGAACATAAGCCGTTGTTTCCAAGGCATGACCCTGAAACGACTTGGGTAGATCTGAATAACTCATCATGGATCTGACCATTTCTAAGAGTGTTCAGTTTCTTCGTTCTGCAACCCCATTTTGTTGAGGTGTTCCAGGTGCAGTAACTGGAAAACAATTCCCTCGTCTGACAGGTAGTTCAAAAACTCATCACTGAGGTATTCGCCTCCACGATCAGATCGTAGAAACTTGATACTCTTTTTCCATATGATTCTCCACTTCAGCTTTGAACTCTTTGAATTTATCAAAGGTTTCCGATTTGTGTTTCATCTGGAAAATGTACCCGAACCTTAAGTAATCATCAGTGAAAGTCACGAAATACTCATAGCCACCTCTAGCTTTGGTTGACATTAGACCACATACGTCAGTGTGAACGATTTGCAACACTTCTGTGGCTCTAGTTCCCTTGGATCCAAATGCCCTCTTGGTCATTTTACCTTCCAAACATGATTCGCAGGTTGGAAGTGGTTCGTAGGTTCGACAGTGAACCATCTTTCACCAACCTTTGAATCCTCTTCAGATTAACATGACCCAATCTAAGATGTCAAAGAAGTATCTCTGTCACGTTTTCTGAACGTTTTCTCTTATTGTTTGAAACAGTCGATGTGTTATAAAATGCATTTTTTGAGTGGTGTGCACAGTTAATAGTATAGAGATTGTTCTGTAAAGTTCCATTACAGATAAACACATCGTTACAAAAAACAGTAAGTTGCTTAGAAAAACAAACATAATATCCATCATTAAATAGTTTTGAAACTGAAATAAGGTTTTTACGAGAAATGGAAACATAAAGAACATCTCTTAAAACTAAATTCTTATCTTCAAAAGACAGGTGCACGTCTCCCACTGCTTCAGCTACCACTCTCGCGGCATCGCCCAGTGTGATGAGGATATCACTTCCACTAAGTTGTCGGGTCAGCTTGAACCCATGTAATATGAAACAAACATGATCAGTGGATCCCGTATCCACCACCCACGAATAGGAGGCATACGCCGCTAAACAAGTTTCAACAACTAGTGCATGAGAATTACCTTTCTTCCTAGCCCGCTTGGTTTTGGGACAGACAGACCTCCAATGTTCCTTTTCACCGCAGTTGAAGCACTTCCCCTTAGGATCCTTCTTGACACCTCCAGCATCCCTCACCTTACCCTTGCCTTTGGCAACAGTTGAGTTTGATTGCTAGTGGCCTTTGTCCTTCTTCTTCTTCTTACCTTCCTTTGGCCTAGAAGATGAAGATGGTCCACTTGTCGTCAAAGCTTGAGTCTGGTGTCCCATCAACGTCTCTACCGAGACCAAAGCTTGCAACAAGTCAACTAGCAAGAACTTCTGATTATTCATCTGATAGTTCAGCTGAAAATGTTCAAAACTTTTAGGCAGAGAGTGAAGCACCAAATCAATATGAGTCTCCAGATCGTAATCTGCACCCAGAACCTCAAGCTTGTTTAGATGAGCCATCATTTTGAGGACATGGTCCCTTACGTGCGTGTCCTCCATCATTTTCAGCGAAAGCATCTCCCACAAGGTGATCTGACGAGCCTTGCGGTTCTGATGTTGAAACATCTTCCTAAGATTTTGCATGATTTCCACAGCAGTTGCAAATTCTTGGTGTTAGTGTTGCAACACATCCGATATAGATGCCAGGATGGTACACTTAGCCATGTCATTGCAATGCTCCCAGTCCTCATACTTTTTCTTTTCCGCTTTACTCGACTCGCCGGTTGGCTCATCAGGTTTTGGAGTGTCAAGAATCCACTTGTGCTTTTATGCAGTGAGGACAATCATCATTTTACGTTTCCAATCAACATAATTTTCACCAGATAATTGATGGTCTTTAATTATAGCATACAATGGATTAAAAGGTTGCAACATGCTGAACTGAAATAAATAACAATTGTATAAGCACAAATTATCACATAATTATATCACTTCATTTATATCAAAATCTCAAAATAATATGAATAAGCATCAACCGACATCTCAAAACAGTTTAAATAGGTCACGTTGGGTGAACTGTCTATTTAAACACATTCAAGCAAGTTACAAACAAGAACAATTACAAACCTTTAGTTCAAAATTAATAGTCGGCTCCCACTTGACCAATATAAAATGGACAAGGGACTTCGGAGAAGTATATACATATCAATTTTATACCTAAGTAATAACCATGATTATATACAGAATTATTACTTTTCTTTATACGAGCCTCGTTGGGAAGGTCATCGTCGCCATTAATAAAAATTCACAATCATCCTTTTGGGAATTTATTCATGTGAAATCCATCTTTTGGCCGTTCCGTTGGGGAAATTTCTCCAAACGAATTCACAAATAAATAAATCATGGAGGTCAAATTTGACGTAATTTTATTATCCGAAATAATATTTGTCAATTAAATATTCTTAGTAATTTTCGAAAGTGGGATTTTCTTTAGACAATTTAAAATCATGCAAACACATTTATCAAATAAAATTGCTCGAATTTGAAACAAGCATCAAGACAAAATAAATCAAGTTGGACACATATATCCAACTGTCATGGTTTAAATTCCAAATCTTGATCTTGAGAAATCGTCTCTTCTTTTGCCTTCATCGTTCGTCTCGAAAAGCTCCCACTGAATCCGCAACAATTCTTCCAAAAAATTCCTCCATTTTGGGTTAGGACGATGTCTGGAAAATGAGTAGCTCACAACCCAGAACACGATTCGCGTGCGCCTAGGCTCACGCCACGGTCTGGGTCGGCCATCTCGCCCCGCCCCCCATAGCCTTGCACGAAGCATCGCTCGAACGCGCGCCCGCATTTGGGGTCCCGTGCCCCATCGCCCGGCTTCCAAGATCAGATCTGCGCCACAAGCTGCGTCTTGGCCCTCGTCAATGTGACCCGCGTACCATGCAGCGTTAAGCTCGCCCACCGCGATCGCTGGCAATGTCTTGCGATCGCTAGATCTTGCCTGGTCGCGTGCTCTCGCCAGCTCGCGTACATCCGAGCACTTAGACGTCCATCTTTTAATCATCGTCTCCATCTTCGTTTTTTATCCGGTTACAATTTATTTACGAAGTCTATTACATTGAACAAATCAAATAAATTCTAATCTACTCGTGGATTTTCTCACGAGGCAAAACGAATTCAACCAATCGAATTAAAAAACCACAATTTATTTGCATGTAAATAAGCACATTAAAATACCATGACAGTTGGATACCTGCAAAACAAATCTAATAGTTCTACTATCCAATTTTAATTTTAATGAACAACAATTTAAATTACAGTTTAAAAGATCAGAGCCCGAACCAGGGCTCTGATACCAGTTGTTGGGATAATATGTGTCAGGATCTATCGGGATGACCTCATAAACACAAATTGAAATTAACAATTATTACTAGCATAAATTAACCTAAGTGAATTCAAATAATAATTAATCCAACAACGACATGCAAATAATATTTCACGTAAAAGAACCTAACATGCGGAATTCTATGAGTTTACGTAAACGTACCCGTTGGAGAGACTGTCTGAGACAAACAGGATCAAGTATCTGGATACCCACCAAAAGTCATTCTCAAGTATTCCCAAGTCCTCGTTCAATAACCCCGGTGAAAGGTTATCCAATGAACAATTTATAAACAAAGGAAAAATAAATAATTGTTGCACCACCTTTGTGGATTTCTAATTTTTCCAGCACATGGAATTGTGTTGGGGATGAAAAATTCATCCCCTATTTATAACATATGGGGTGGTTGAAAATTTTTGGCTAAGAAAGGGTTAGGAAAGATCTTTTCTTGATCTCCAAGCAATCTTGAATATATCCCATATATATTCTTCTTTCCATGTGTATTTTTCCATAAAAATCTCACACCCTATTTAGGCCCTATTTTTCAAAAATAAAGAGAAATATACCAAGATTGGATCTTTCTTAAATTTATGAGATATTCTTGTATTCCAAGAATACATATCTTTTTCCATAAAATCTTTCCAAGAAAATTAATAAAATCTTTTATTCCCCTTTATCCCCATAATTTCAAAAATTTCATATTAAAGAGGCCAAGTGGGAGATTTCTTGAATTTATGGGATAATATTTGTTGGGATATTTTAGTTTTGATGAATTATGCTAAAAACATTATCAACTTGTGTTATTTAAGTTAATCTACAAACAACAAGTTGAGGGGGAACGAGAGAACAAGTTAAGGGGGAACTCATGAATTCAGACGAAGATGATCGAGATCAGACGAGACTGCATATGAGGCTGATCGAGATCAGATGAGTTGATCTTGATACCCGATCTTTGTGTAGAAATTAGAAGAAGAAACCCGGATCGGCGGACGGATCAACATACCGGATCGTGAGACGGATCGAGGCGGACCATATCGCCAGACCCGGATCAGCAGATCAGATTAGCGGACCCGGATCAAGATACGGATCAATGGAGCCGGATCAAGAGACCGGATCAAAGCGGACGGATCGAAGATGGACCGGATCAACGGACAAGATTTCAGCCGGACATTTTTTGCATGCGTAAATCACCGCATCGTAAATCGTGAAACCAAATCGGTGACTGAATTAGAAGAGCTGAACAATAATCTGGCGGGCTAATCTGATCCGTTAGACACACAAAAAGCTGGCCAATGAGAAGATGACAACACATATATTGATGTGACATAAAGCTGCAAGCAAAAGTGCAAAAGGACAAACAAAAGTGGAAGATTTATTAGTATGGATTTGAATTTACTCTCCAACGAAAATATTCAAATCCACACTATAAATACATTGCACTATCTTCAAAAGACAGCGGAGGATCTTTGCAAAGTGAAGATTAAAGCCAAATATTCAAGCATCTCCATTCAAGAACCTGAGAACATTTAATATCCAAATTTACCCAAGAGTGTTCTTCATTATTTCTAAGCATAAATGTAATATCCTAAGCTTAGAGAGATTTTCCCAACCTTAGCTTAAAGGCTAAAACAATGTAAAGAAAAATCTCACCTAGTTGGAAATAACACTAAACCCATACCCTTTCTTGAGAGAGAAAATTAGTGGTTAAGTGAGGTAGTTAATAGACAATCCCGTGAGGGAGATAAGTCTCGAGAGTGAGAACTCATTAAACATCTATAGTGTTGGGAAATTTATAGTTTCGATGGAAGTTCCAAAATAGATTGTAATAGGACCAGTCAGACCTGTTAGCTGACTGATGACTTAGATATCAGATAGGATGACCAGTTGAGTTGTATAGACAGTTGATGTAACAGATAGGTCACATATTGAGGGGGAACACAATATGTATAGGTTAAGTCTTGAAGATTAGATGATCATGAGATCCGAAGATCAGAAGAGTTGAAGACCAGAAGACCTACATAAGATAACACGAAGAAGAATTAGTAAGTTGTGCTAAGACAACCTACATCAGAAGATTCAAACCAAGTAGATGCGGTCGGTCTTAAGCGGATGGGTCAAATCCATCAGGTGACTACATCAGGTTACCTAGTACGAGCCAAGTCAATCAGATAAGAAGAATGTCAATCTTGTTAGTAAATCAAGTGCCGAATTTGTGTACACGCACGTATAGAACTGACACTTGCAGGACTAGTGCTTTAGAGTCCAACGGCTACAAAGGACAAGCTTGCATGCTTTCCGCCATGCCGCCTCTAAGCACGTCACATCAAACCTGCAATCCTACCTTAAATAGACCGAAATTCAAATTGCTCTCCAATGGCTAGTTCGATTCCGTGCCTATAAATATGGGATTAACCTTTCATTTTAAGGTTACGGAAATTATACAAGCTCAAGCTCAAACAAGATATCCGCAGGAAGAACATAACTCAAGATTTAATCTAAGTGTTCATCTCATAAAGTTCTTAGCATAGAATTCTTATCCTCTAGCTTTAGGCTACTCAAATACTAGGATAGAATTCAAGTTGGAACATACAAATCTTATACCCAAACCCACAAAGTTAGGTTAAGTTTGTTTAGCAAGATTTCAGACTAGGGTTTCTAGTTTATGATTTCTGGGATTGTTGAGTGAGAACTCTTGAAACATCTGTTGTATTGTGTTGGACTAAAACATTAATCTAAGTCCAGATTGGTTAAGTGAGTGCCCCTGTTGATAGGGAAAAGTGGACGTAGGACAAGTTCGTCTGAACCACTATAAAAATACGTGTGTTCTTATTTGCTTTCATATTAACTGTCATACATACTTTAGCAAATCTGCATAACACATTCGTAAAAATTTTAAAGTCACCTCCCATTGAGATTTTATGAGTTTTAAATCGGGTTTTTCAGGACAAACAATTGGTATCAGAGCAGTGGTTCTTCAGACCACTGGCTTTGAGTATCATCGATTCTTGAGAAAGAATCTTTGTGGTCACTTGAACTGATCTTGAAAAATCCATTTTTAAAACTCATAATCTTCAAACTCACGTAAGCATGGATAACACGTCTGGAATGAATCATGATCTGCCCAAGTTCTTTATCGACATGTACGCCGACTGGTCTCTCAACATGAGTAACCATCTGGGATCATCAACAACAGAATGAAGGAGATTCTTGAGATAGGACTCATCGTTATCTATCATTATAATCCATCTGAAGGAGGAGATCTGACACAACTAGTTGGAGCAAGAATCAAGAAGAGTCCTTATTTGATGGATGAGAGAAGAAATTGTCCAACCGGATCACGGTGGCGGGCATCGATCATGAAGAGCGTGGACTCTACCACACTTGAGAAGGTCAAGTATTTGAAGGCGCTAAGGAAGTATGGGATACCCTATTTGAAATTTGCAAAGGTAATGATCGATTAAGGATAGCAGATTAATTTGAAACCGGTAAACTTTGAGAAATTGAAGATGTTACCAAAGCGGGCGATTGATCGACTTTGATGGAAGAATTACTTGAGGAGTCAACAATTTGCGTGATTTAGGCCGAGTAATGTCAGATAAGGATATCAAGTACAAGATTCTGAGATCACTGACAAAGAAATTGGATATTAACGTAACAGTGATCAAAGATTAACAAGATATTGGAACCATGAAGCCGAACGATATGTTCTTCAGCTTGAAAGCGCATGAATTTGATCGATTGAAAAAAAGAGAATCGGATGATGTTCTTCCGGGTTACCACAAATTCTACAAAAAACTGTTGCATTTTAGGCAACGATGGCGATTCACGATTTGTTGAACCAATGGGAAACATCATCAAACAAAGATGAGCAGTGATTGCTCTCGGATTAGAAAGCTTGAAGCGATCAAAGCGTTCAAATGGGAAAGTCTGAAAAGTTCTACAAGGACTATAGAAAAAAGCAGAGGAAGAGATAGGAGATTTACTGTCAAATCACCAGAACGAAATCATTCTGATGACAGAAGAGACGATCGAAGAGAATATCTGAGATATGACCGAAGGAATGACAGAAAGGATGATCGAAGGGATGATCGCAAAGAAGACAGACGAGGTGAAAAATTAGAAAGAAGAAGTTCTGATTACAAGCAAGGTGGAAAGTCACCTGACAGATCTTATCGAAGAAATGATTCACCTAACAGGAGAGGATCTGGAGAACTGGAACTTGCTTCAACCGCCACAAACCAGTCACTACAGCACAGACTGCCCCGACCGACTCTTAAAGAAAGAGAAGAGAAGCAAAACAGAAGAGAGCAATGATATAGAGACAGAAAATCTATGACAGCAGACACATCTGGTATTGATGACTCTTTCCTGCCATCAGATGACTCTGGATACTCATATGTTGAAGATTTCTATTTGATAACCAACACTAACGATGTCAACGATCTGAACTTCTCATCTGATGATAACATCTGTCTGATGGCTAGAGAAGCTGACCAATCTGAGGTAATATCTAAACCTTCTGTGATTTCTTGTTCCACACCTGTTATGCTGAGCACATCTGCTGGAGAGATTAACCTGCAGGTCTATAATGACCAATTGCTTGATGATCTCTCTAATGCAATAGATACTTATACAAGAGTGGAAGTTGAGAATGATAACTTAAGGAAGCGGAGAGAATGGCTTGTAAAAAACAATGAAAGGAAAGTAGAAGCTGCCGAACATAAAATGGTTGAACCGATTAGGAAGATGACCATAAACCTGGATGTTCTAAAATTTGGCTCTTCTGATCAGGGAAGATCGATTAATGAACAGCAAGCTACCAATCTAAAACAAGCAGGAGATCTCAAAGTCCTTCAGGCTAAATTTGATGAACTTTTCTGAATACATGAGAATCTAAAAGCCATTGAGACCGGTTTAAAAAAGAAAATAGGCGTTTTCACAAAATCATCTAAAATTGTTAGAATTTGAACAACTATTTTTTGTCATGTTGATAAGAAGGAATTGGGTATGAGAACCCTTCTAGATCCTCAAAAGTCCCATCTGGTTCACATCAGAAAAGTGTAACGAAACGAGTTTCTGATAAAGATACAAACTATGTCAATTCTGTATCAGATAAAGGAAAAATACCAGCTGATCAGACAAGACGAGTTCAGGATCGAAAGGGAACAAAAATGGACCCCAACTGATTAGACACCAGCCAAGGAATCAACAAAAGAATCATGTTCTTCTGAAGAGATCTCAGCCCAATCAGCAGAGTAGGCCTCAGCCTGGACCATATCGCAAGGGACAGTCCCAGCTGAAGTCGACTCGATCAAGTGCCTAACCGAAGAAGCTAAGGGTAAAATGATCAAGCCATCTATGCAGAAAAGATATGAATCTTTTGATGGTAGCAGTCGTACCTACCCTTACAATCAGAAACCTAGTACTACTGCACATGAACCCCACTGGATAAAAAAAAAGACCAGTTAACAAGAAAAATCCCAAGTCTTCTGATTCATCCAAGGCTCACACTAATAATCATACTGATCAAAACGCACATGATGAGATGTATGATTATGTAGATAATGTATGGGAGATAAATAAGACGCCGATCTTGATGGTTACAATAGAATCGCCTTGTTTATGCGGATCCGAAAGGTCTGCCTAACCTCCGGGACCCAATTCTCTTCGGGGTACCTAAAATCGATTTGTTCGCGAGGGTTAGCGTGGGATTGTCTAATAAGGAAATGTACAAGCAACTATGAATACATAGATAATGGATGCTCAAGGCACATATTTGGAAGTCAACATCTCTCAAACAATTACATTAAGAAATCGGGGCCCACGAGTTCTCTTTGGTGACGACAACTTAGGTTTTACCAGAGGAGTTGGAACCTTAGTGAATGATGATGTACAGGTTACAGGTATTTTGTATGTTGATGGCTTAAGGCACAACCTGTTATCTGTGTCACAATTCTACGATAACGATTTTAGTGTTGAGTTCTCGACAGATAAATGCACAATCAGAAATTGAGTTACTTAGCAAATCCTGCTAACTGGCTCCAGGAAAGGAACCATCTACACTGCAGATTGGGACATTTTTCCAACAAATGCATGCTTGATTGTTAAGAGAACCAAAATCGTCAGTTAGCTCTGGCATAAGAGAATGAGTCATTTGAACTTTAAGACTCTTAACAAGATAGCAAGGATGCCCTTGGTTGAAGGTCTCCCGAATGAAATTTTCTCTAAGGATCAGACATGTGCCGTATCGGAAGGAAATCAAGTCAAGGCTTCATTCGAAGGATTCCTTCTCCTCCATCCAACAGTATTGCAATTTTGCTCCGTATGGATTTATTTGGACGATTCGCCTCTTAGTTTCGATTGGGCGCAAATACACTCTGGTGGTCGTGGATGATTACTCCAAATTCACCTGGGTTGTATTCTTGTATAAGAAGAATGAAACTACAACAAAGCCACCAGAACTTCTCAAGAAGATTCAGAATGAAAAGGGTCTCAGCATAGTGAAAATCAGATCAGATAAAGGTACATAATTCTTGAACCAGTCTATATCTGATTTTTGCTCTGAGTTTGGTATATAACATGAAACATCAGCTGCCAGAACACCACAATAAAATGGTGTAGCGAAAGGAAAGGATAAAGTAACACTTTCGAAAAAGCTCTCCTCGCACCATATTGCATTTGAACATGCAACACCAAATTGTTTCTGGGCAGAAGCAATCAACTCTGCATGTCATACCCAGAACAAATGTTCTCTGACTAAGATTCACTTCAAAACACCTTATGAACTGTGGAAGGGCAGAAAACCTCGAGTTTCGTACTTTCATGTGTTCGGGTGCAAGTGTTTCATTCTCAACAATGGGAAGAGTCGGGTTGAGAACTTTCGATGCTAAGTCAGATGAGGGTATACTCTTAGGATATTCCTCAACCAGCAAAGCATTTAGGGATTTCAACAAACAAACCCTAGTTGTGGAAGAAACACCTCATGTGGTCCTTGATGATTCAACATCGATCGGGGAGAAATGCTTATGAGAACAAGCGTACCCTAATGACCGTAAAACACTGAAAATGGATCAGTTGAGGCTCAAAGGAAAGGATTCAAAACACATCACCGTGTATATTCCAAACTTTGACCTTGATGATTCACCGGTCGATCGGACCTAAAATGCATTACAATAAACATCGATGATGAAATTTCGGCATGCGGAGACAAAGAATAATTGAACCATCTAGTTTAGGGAACACTTGATAATCGAGGAGATAAGAACTCCCGAGATTATTCAAACATCTGCTGAAATTTGTCCCTGTCAGGTAGACCCTACTAATGTCCCTATACAAGTTTCTAGTGATTCTATTGCAAATAATGATGATGAAGAAGATCTCGAGGTGAAGCCACTCCAAAGAAAATTTGGTTAAGAGTGTTGGGAATGATTCGTACAGATCTATTCGGGGTGAATATTTAAATACAAATTTAATTCATTAATTATTACTAGCATGAATTAACCCTATATTAATTCAAATAATAATTGCAACAACATATCATGCATATAAAAAGCCACGTAAAACGTACACATGCGGAATCTACGGGTTTACGTGAACGTACCTCTCGGGATGGCAGTGGCTTTGGTCGGACGGACTAACCAAAAGGACTTCCCAAGTATTCCCTTAGCCCTTGCTCGACAATCCGGTGGAAGGATACTCGCGAACAATTAACAAAAGGAAAAATAAACTTTGTTGCACCACGTATGTGGATTTGCTAATATTTCCAGCACATGGAATTGTACTTGGGAATGAACTAATCATCCCCTATTTATAGGAGAGGAGGGGCACGAAATTTTGGTGGTTTTTCAATGTGGGATAAGACTTTTCTTGGTCACCAAGAAATCTTGAATATATCCCATATATTCTCTTTCCCATAATTAAAATATTCCACAAAAATCCACCTCCTCTATTATGGAGAATTTTCGAAAAATCTAAGGTGCAAGAATCCAAGATTTGGATCTTCTTGAATTTATGAGATATTCTTGTATTTCAAGAAATACATATCTTCCATAATATCTTTTCAAGAAAATCAAGAAAATCTTTCTTGCCCTCTATTTTCAAAAATTTCGAAAATCTCTTAATGAATAACCAAGTGGGAGATTTCTTGAATTTAATGAGATAATCTTGTATTCCAAGAATACATATCTTCATTCCATAACAAAATTCAAAGAAAATCTTTCTCCCTCTTTTATCCATAATTTTCGAAAATAATGAGGAAATATAAGCAACAATATTTATTTTATTTTAATCACCTTTTTAGGTTATTGATTTATATGTTATATGTTGGGCTACTCGGGGGCCTTTAGGAGAATTAAGATTGGACCTTCTAATGGATCTTGAATATCTAATATTGAGCCACAATATAAATCAAGCCCATAAATATTAATTAATCACTACATAATTAATATTGTCTTATCCATCTTAACCCATATTACAGTCAATATGGCTCCAGGTCATTATTTTCGCGTGTTTAAGATTATCTAGCCCATTAATTAATTCAAGCCCTTGAAATAGCTTTCCATTAATTAATATCTTTTGTCCTTAAGTAGAGAGCGGTTCAACATTATTATCCATACCAGGAAACAAATTCCACTTGCAAGATTTGGTATGATAAAACTTATGAACCTCCCGAGGGCAAATCAAGCAAGCGTGCTTGGCACCACGATTCTTCGTATTAAATCTTAGCAATTACATGTGACCAATAATATTGCCCAAGATAAAAAAACGTATTGAATCTCTACGATTCGCTACCCTTGATAAGTCAAAGCAATAATTCACCGATCCCACGTGATCTATTTCGAGGATGAAGGTTAAGAAACAACGAACCAATCGAGGTCTAATTCTTCCATGTTCGATTCGAAGAATTTATCCTCCCTGTAGGTCCTATTGCGCATCGGTAATGCACTAGTGTAATCTCTTGGTCAAGACAAACCAATCGGGCCTTACACCTCAACCTTTCGCGATGGTTGTTCATTTTCCATCTAGGTCGTGAATGGGCGTCTTTTATAATTCAAGAATTTATTAATTTAATCTTACGTGATCGGGTATCACTAAATTAACTCTGATGTAACGCGTCACGAATTATTGAGCACGGTTATCGATAAATATATATAACATTCAATCATATTTAAAAGCATCGGTGATAAACAATTTATTTCGATAAATAAGTCGGAAATTAGGTTTCGATTATACAAAGTAAAAAGCACACTTTTAAAGTATAATCCCCAACAATCTCCACTTATACTCAAAGTCTGCTTTTAAGTATACTACAACACGTCTCGAGTAGTCGTGACATCTAATGTCACCTACACGAACCTAATAATTTCTCCCACTTATACTCAAAAGCAGTTAATCTGGTCTTGACACCCATTCCACTCACATGTCTCGAATGTATTGATACAGGCGCTTTTGTGAATGGATCACGCTAAGGTCACGATCCTCGACGCTTATCTTTTGCCACATCTATATCTCTCTTAACGATTTCTCGTATAAGATGTCTTTCCTTTAATGTGTTTGTTTGACTCGTGGACTCTTGGTTCTCTTGAATTTGCAGCGCCCCTAGCGGATATTCTTTAGACAAATTGAGAACACCATCCAAGTCCTAAGAATCTAGAGAGCTAATCGGTTCTTTCAACCGCTTCTGGCGACTACTTACCCAAGTCCCATGGTTGGTCAGTGATGCATTTCCGCTTCACTTTTCGTCCCATTGATGGCTACACTTCCCAAATGGAAACACACACTGGCCGAGGCGGATAATTTGGAATCTAAACTTGATTGGAAATCAGGAGTCCATGTAGTGGAGTGGGGATTGGAGTATCGGTGATAAATCAACATTCTATCAGAGTTCTTTTCGGAAACTTGGAATGTTTTAAGCTGTCGTCGATTAAAGCTTTTCTAGTTACTCGATATCTTGCTACCATACTACACGCAAAAGCATATATCGGTCTCGTACCACGACAATGCATACATAAGGTTTCCGGCGGTAGGAAGCACAAAGGAATACCTTTCATGTCATCTATCTCCTTTTCGTCTTAGGGAACATTTTCTTGGATAGATGGATTCCAAGTCCGAAAGGTGAATCCTTTCTTGGAATCTTGCATCTTTGAATTGTTTCAAAACCAAGGTGTCTATGTATGAAACTTGCGATAACGACCATCCTTTTCTTGTGATCTTGATCCCAAGGATGTGTCGGGTTTTCCTAAGTCTTTCATATCAAAGCTGCATTTTTGAAAACCATGCCTTACGATCGATCACACCTTCACATCGTTCCGATGATCACAATGTGATCTCGTATGAGACTAAGAATACCAATCTCTTTTTAAAAGCCGTTTTTTATACACAACTTTCAAACTCGTTTTGATCAAAACCCATAAGACTTTATAATATGATCAAAACTTTGGTTCCAAGTTACGGATGCTGTTTGAGTCCGTAAATGAACCTCTTGAGCTTTTACAAAACTGGGTGTTCTTGGCCATTTTCAATGAAAACTAGGGGTTGTTGCATATGGATCTCTTTATCAAGACTTAGTTAAGGAAAGCATCTTGATATCCATTTGCGGATTCAAAGTCGAAAAAATGCGAACAATCGATAAGAAGAATACGGATGGACTTAAGCATGGCTATGGGAGAAAAAGTTTCCACATGTCGATCTCATTCTTTACGAAAGTATAACCTTTCGCCCATTAGTCTTGCTTCAAAAAAGGTTTCAACCTTCGTCCGATCCTCTTTTCCTCTTATATACCCACTTGCATCTAATGGGTTTGACCCCCATTAAATGGTTCGACTTAAGCTCCCACACTCTATTATGAAACATAGAACCTTCCCGGCTTTCATTCTTTGTTTTGCAAGAATCTGCGCATCCTTATCTTGGAGTGCCTCGTCATATGTCCATGGGTGCGATTAGGAATCAAGTCAGGGGACTCTCCTATTCCCATGAATCTCTCGGGGCTGTCTAACAACCCTCCCACTATAACGAGGCTCGGTTGGAAAAACGTATTGTTTGGTATATCATCCCTGAAATTGGTCGTTAAGTTTGCCCTCTAAGCTCATTTAAGGTAATCCTTTTTGGGTTTTCTTTGGTTCTATAGTTTTTCTTCCAAAATCTAAAGTGGGTGTGAATGTCCACCTTTTGATCTTGAATTATAGAACATTCACCCTTTGTTCCTCGGGGTATCTACAAAAGACCTTAATTACGATGGGGATCGATTTGCGGTTTTCCTTGTCCAACCGTAAGTTGGACACCCCAAAAGTTCTCATGTGTCTCATCTTGAACTGCGTCCGGTCCGCAATTCTTTGGGGTTACGGGAGGCTGATTTGGATAACACCAATTCGAATATAAATAAGTATTTATTTTCCAAGCATGACCCGAGAATGACTCGGGAAGATCAAGTATAACTCATCATTGATCTAACCATTTCCAAAAAGAATTATGTTGCTAACCCTTTCTGCCAAACCCGTTTTTGTTGAGGGGTTAGGGTGCGGTTGGTGAGATACAATCCTTCATCGGATAAGTAGTTCAAAAACTCATATTTGAGGTATTAAACTTCCCACGATCGGATCGTAGAGACTTGATACGTTTTTTCCCTATGATTCTCTGTTTGAGCCTTAAATTCTTAGAATTTATCAAAGGTCTCGATTCATGCTTCATAAGGAAAATGTACCTTGAGTAATCATCAATAAAATTACTCATAACCTCCTCTTGCTTTGGTTGACATTGAACTACGTGCATCTATGTGAGCGATCTCTAACACTTCTTTAGCCCATTCCCTTGGCTCCAAATGCCATCTTGGTCATATTACCCTCCAAACATGATTCGCGGGTTGGATTTGATTCAACTTAGGCGATTTCCGGTGAACCATCTTTCACCAACCTTTGGATCCTCTTTGGATTTATATGACCTAATCTTAGATGCCAAAAAAGTATTTCGTTCCGCGCTTTTCTTTTTATCGGAAATAGTTGATGTGTTATAGGATGCATTTCGTGAGTGGTGTGCCGATTAATTTTATAGAGATTTTCCATCAATGTCCATACTTGGTACACTCATCATTTCAAAAATGATGTCATTCTTATTAAAAGAAACTTAGTGTCCTTTAATGGAATTTTAAGCTGAAAGTGAATTCAAAAAGCGGGAACATAAAGATAATCTCAAAAAAACTTTATCTTCAAAGATAGGTGCACTTCTCCCACTACTTTAAGCTGCACTCATGTAGCATTGCAATGTCTGCTACTTTACTAGCGTAGTATTAATAATCGTTACTATCGTAGCATTGCAATATCGCCATTTCGTAGCATTGCAATGTCTTCTACTTTAAATAGCGTTACCCGGTGTGATGAGGATCTCACTCCCTATATTGTTGCGGATCATTTAGAACCCGTGGAAGCCAACATGATTAGTGGATCGTATCAACCACCCGCGAATGAGAAGTATAAAAAGCTAAACAAGTTTCAACAACTAGTGTATGATAATTACCTTTCTTTCGAGTCCTTTTTGGGGTTGGAGCAGGCAAAACCTCCATTGTCCTTTCTACCATGACTTAAGCACTTCCTCTTTGGATTTTCCTTGACACAACAAGCATTCCTCATCTTACCATTGCCCTTGGCAATAGTTGGGAGTTTATTGCTTATGGCCTTTGGTCCTCTTCTTTTATCTTGCCTACCCTTGGCCTAGAAAATGAAGGCGGACCACTTCTTGGAATCAAAGCTTGAGTTTGGTGCCTCTTCATCATTCATTTGGACAAAAAGTTTGCAACAAATTAATTTAGCGAGGCGAAAATGCTCAAAAACTTTTTTTGAGAATGAAGTACCAAATTCATCGAGTCTCGGATCATAATCTGCTTTTCGAGAATCTCAGTTTTTGTTCGGATGGGCCATCTATTTTGAGGGCGTAATCCCTTACGGGTTTTCCCTCCACCATTTTGGTGACGACATCTCCAAAGGTGATCGGCGAGTCCCGCGTGTTTTGACGTCCGGTTGGCTCATCGATTTTTTGTGTCAAAATCCACTTGTGCTTTTATGCGATTAGGACAATTATAATTTTCAATCAATATAGTTTCATACATATTGCATTGACTTTAAGTATAATGAGCGGTGGATTAAAAGGTTGTGACATGATGGTGAAATAAACAATAATATGCGATAGCACAAATATATCACAAGGTTTGATCACATACCATCATATTTAAAATCTCAAAAAAATATGAACAATGCATCGATAACATCTCAAAACAATTTAAATAAGCCACGTTGGGTGGGTCATTATTTAAACACGTTCAAAGCGGGTTACAAACAAAACGATTACAAACCCTTAATATCGTTAATAGTTGGCTCCTTGACCAATATAAAATTGGCGGGGACTCAGGAGAAGTATATGCATATCAATTTTATACTGAAAGTAATAACCATGATTAAATCTGAGGATTACTATTTACGCTTTGGTCGAGCCTCGTTGGGAGGTCATAAATAACCACTAGTAATAACCCACAATCATCAATTTGGAATTCATTCATGTGAAACCTATCTTTTGACCCGTCGGGTTGGGGAATTTCTCAAAAGAATTCACAAATAAATAAATCATGGAGGTCAAAATTAATTCAATTTTATTATCAGGAATAAAATTGTCAATTAATTATTTAAAACATACTTAGTAATTTTGAAGTTGAGATTTTCAATTTGGCGACCCTCATGCAAACACATTTAAACAAATTAAATAAAGCATAAGATAGCACAAATAAATCAAAGCAAAACGGAAAAATAAACATATTGGGCACAAATTATCAATTATCATGGTTTGATTTTTCTTGGCTTGATCTTGAAAAACCACGTCTCAATTTCTCCTACTCGTTCGTCTCGAAAAAAAATGCCGTCTCGAACGCCCACATGGCGGCTTCGCGGCGGGATGCTGCGCCGCATCCGGCCGGCCACTTAACTGGGGCAACCCTAAGCGACCTCGGCACCGCTGGCGGGCCGCCGCATGGCGCCTCGGCGCCTCGTAGCGATCGGCCCGATCCTCGGTGGCGGCATCCCCTTCGCTTCTCATCCGCCGCATGACCCGTATATGGCGACCTCGGCGCGTCTCACGGCATCCGTCCGTCTGCCGCGCCCGTGGCGCCCGTATTTCGACTTTGGGCCAACGCCTGTGCCGTCTTAGCCTTCATCTCGCCTTTCGGCGCCCGGCCTCGCCCCTAAACGTGCGCCCATAGCGCTAGCGCCTTCTACGCTTAAAGTTGCGGATTTAAATCCTTTAATTCTTCATCTCTTCGTTCCCGATCCGGTTACAATTTTATTTACAAAATAAATAAACCTAGATCTAGACTAGTCTATTACATTGATCAAATCAAACAAATCTAAAATCTACTCGTGGATTTTCTCACGAGCGAAACAAATCACGAGCGAATCGAATTAAAAACCACGGTTTATATATGTACAAAATAAAACATTAAAATCCGCTGACAATTGGATACACAAAGCAGATCTAGCGGTTCTACTATCGATTTCAAATTTAATGTCCATGAATTAAATTACAATTTAAAAAATTGAGCAGAAACAGTGGCTCGATGCGATGTTGAGGGAATGATTGGCGGATCTATTAGGGTGAATATTTAAATATAAATTTAATTCATTAATTATTACTAGCATGAATTAATCTATATTAATTCAAATAATAACAACAACATATCATGCATATAAAAAGCCACGTAAAACCTACATCGTGCGGAATCTACGGGTTCACGTGAACGTACCCTCTCCGGGATGGCGATGGCTTTGGTGGACGGACTAACCAAAAGGACTTCCCAAGTATTCCTTAGCCCTTGCTTTCGACAATCCGTTGGAAGGATACTTTCGTGAACAATTAACAAAAGAAAAAATAAACTTTGTTTACGCATTATGTAGTTCTTTAATATTTCAAACACATGGAATTGTACTTGGGAATGAACTAATCATCCCCTATTTATAGGAGAGGAGGGCACGAAATTTTGGTGGTTTTCAATGTGGATAAGACTTTTCTTGGTCACCAAGAAATCTTGAATATATCCCATATATTCTCTTTCCCGTAATTAAAATATTCCACACAAAATCCACCTCTCTATTATGGAGAATTTTAAAAAATCTAAGGTGCAAGAATCCAAGATTTGGATCTTCTTGAATTTATGAGATATTCTTGTATTTCAAGAAATACATATCTTCCATAATATCTTTTCAAGAAAAAAAGAAAATCTTTCTTGCCCTCTATTTTCCAAAATTTTTGAAAATCTTACTAATGAATAACCAAGTGGGAGATTTCTTGAATTTAATGAGATAATCTTGTATTCCAAGAATACATATCTTCATTCCATAACAAAATTCAAAAGAAAATCTTTCTCACTCTTTTATCCATAATTTTAGAAAAATAATGAGGAAATATAAGCAACAATATTTATTTTATTTTAATCACCTTTTGGTTATTGGACTATATGTTGGGCTACTCGGGGGCCTTTAGGAGAATTAAGATTGGACCTTCTAATGGATCTTGAATATCTAATATTGAGCCACAATATAATTCAAGCCCATAAATATTAATTAATCACTACATAATTAATATTGTACTTATCCATCTTAACCCGTATTCTGATCAATATGGCTCCGGTCATTATTTCCGTGTTTAAGATTATCTGGCCCATTAATTAATTCAAGCCTTTGAAATAGCTTTTCCAATAATTAATATCTTTTTTTGTCCTTGGAGAGCGGTTCAACATTATTATCCATACGGAAACAAATTCCACTTGCAAGATTTGGTATGATAAAACTTATGAACCTCCCAGGGGGCAAATCAGCACTCCGTATTTACTTTGATTCTTCTTCGTATTAAATCTTAGCAATTACATGTGACCAATAATATTGCCCCAAGATAAAAACGTATTGAATCTCTCTACGATTAAGCTACCCTTGATAAGTCAAAGCAATAATTTACCAATCTCCGTGATCCTGTTAAAGGGGACAAGGTTAAGAAACAACGAACATTTGAGGTCTAATTCTTCCATGTTATTGGTTACGAAGAATTTATCCTCTGTGGAGGTCCTATTCAACATCGGTAATGCACTAGTGTAATCTCTTTGGTCAAGACAAACCAATAAAGCCTTACACCTCGACCTTTTCGCGATGGTTTATTCATTTCCATCTAGGTGCGTGAATGGCGTACTTATAGTTACAAGGAATGCATTAATTTAATCTTACGATCCGGGTATCACTAAATTAACTCTGCAGTAACGTCTCATTTATTGAGCAGTTATCAAATAAATATATATAACATTCAATCATATTTAAAGCATCGGTGATAAACAATTTATTTGATAAATAAATCACGGAAATTCATTTTCGATTATACAAAGTAAAAGCATACTTTTAATTATAATCCCCAACAAAAGAATCATCCAACTGATCAAATTATAGGAGATCAAGCAATAGGGTTCGGACTAGACATCAGTTGGTGAGAGTGCAATGTCTTTCTTTATTGTCACCTTCTCTCCGAACCCCCAACCATTGAAGAAGCACTTTAAAAGATGCAAATTGGATTCTAGCCATGCAAGAAGAACTAGAAGCGATTTGAGAGGAATCAAGTTTGGGAACTTGTAAGCGGACTACTCATCAAAGTGTTATTGGAGCTAGATGGGTCTTCAAGAGCAGGAAAGATGAGCACAATGTGATAACCAGAAATAATAAGGTAAGGTTGGTTGCAAAGGGTATTCTGTCCGGAAGGGATTGATTATGATGAGACATACGCACCTGTTGCTCGCTTAGAAGCCATTCAGCAGTTTCTGGCTTATGCTGCTCAATTGGAATTATTTGTATGTCGGATGGACTTAAAAGTGCATTTTTAAGCGGAATCTTTGGTTGAAGGGTGTATGTTGAACAACCTCACAGCTTTGAAATGAATAATCGGTATACCATTTAAAGAAAGGCTCTTTATGGCTGAAGCAGGACTCTCTGGGCTTGGTATGATACCTTGTCCCAATTCTTGGAAGAAAATGGTTTCTTCAGGGACTAATTGATAGAGGACCTTGTTAGGAATAGAAGATGGTGATGATATTACGACGATAGTTCGGATCTATGTGAATGATATTATCTTGGATCTCCCAATAAGAACTTATGTGATAAGTTTAGCAAAGGCGATCTGAGAGTAAAGTCGAGATGTCCGTGATGGATTCGGATGGAACTACTTTCAGGTCTTCAAGTTAAGCAAGCTTCATCTTTGGGATCTTCATCACAATCGGGCCAGTATACAAGGAATATTTTCCCGGCGGCTAAGTATGGAATCGAATTGCAAAAGCGCAAAAGATTCAAATGATAATGACTTTCAAGATGGATCGGATAATAATGGTCGAAGCTAATCGGAAGGTATAGGGCTTTGATTGGATCCTTATTATACCTTTTTATTGGGTAGACCCGGATATAACCTTCATGATAGGTGTATGTATGTGCGGATTTGAATCCAAAGCGAACCACGATGGCAGTAAGCTGATTCTTAAGTATCTGAAGGAAGCTAAACCTTGGTTTTATGGTACCACTAGAGATGATAATCTAGAGCTTACGAGGGTACTCGATTACGATTATGGAGGTTGTAGGATGAGCGAAAAATCAACCTCGGTACATATGGGTTTACGAGAAGTAAAGTGGTCTCTTGTTTTCAAAAGTTGACATCATGTTGACATCTACTGCGAAAGCGAGAATATATATGGTCGGAGGAAGCCGTTTTGCTCCCCATTTTCTCTGGCTTTGTCGGTGAGGATTATAACATTATACTACGAATGTGCCTATTTTACGTAGGCGATAATAATGGAATCGATTGCAATCCTTTCGAGAACCTGATTCTTCATCTGAAGATGCAAGCATGTGGACATCGGACATCACTTTGTCGAGAGACCATGTGGAAAGAAGAACATCGAATGGAAAAAGATTCATCTTGATAAGAAAGGCGATATTTTAGCAAGCCTTTATTTGAAGTCAAATTAGAGAGAACTATGCAATGAGCCCTTTTCCTTATTGGGTTAGGGACTAAAAAAGAAAAAATGGTTGGGACAACAAATATCCATCTCGTTAAATACTTTGGATACCAATATAACCATTGAAGGTTGTTGAAGTGACAAAAATTAATTTGGAATATTATGTTTTTTAATTTAGTCAATCTAAATTCAATTTATTTTCAACTCAATTAAATTATTTTTTGAAATAGAAAAATACCAAAATCAACACATTAATTTAACACAAATTTGAATCTCGAATTTTTTTATATTAAACTCACTCATAAATTTAATTAATTAACTCAAAATATAAAATACTATCTAATCTAAATTCCTTATATAAATTAATTTTTAAATGCATTTGTGTAAGTAAATTGCATATTTCAATTCAACAAGTTGCATTATTTTAAAATACACTATGGAGTCGGTGATTGCATCTGGATACAAGACTAAACCTGTTTTCCACCCCCTCCAACAATTTGATATCCTGGTGAGGACATTGTTGGGGTTATCTGTTTTGTTTTACTTTATATATGGACTAAAATTTATCAACTTATTTCTTGAGAATAAATATTATTATAATTGTTGCTTTAAATATGAATGAATTTTATTTATTTATTTAAAACTGGTTAAATATTAGTACATATTGCATTGTAGTTTATATGGTGATACCGATCACAGAAGATCACAATAACAATTCCTTGTAAATAAGTACATCTTCACAATCTAAATCAGAATTGAACACTCCATTTGGTGGGGATTTGATATCTGGCTTTCGGATTGGCTTGTCTTGACGAAGATTACACTAGTGCATTGTGATGCGGTGAAGTGAACCTAGGAGAGGATAAATTCTTCCGTCTTGACTTGTGGGATGAAGAATTAGACCTCGATGGTTGTTGATTTCTTAATCTTTGCCTTAAATAAGTTGTATGTAATTAATATTTATTGCTTTAATAC